>JBBBDQ010001548.1:280000-730000 GCA_037127315.1 Ascarosepion bandense
ATACCTCACATATGTAGCACAAAGAAATACCTCCTACATTTAGCTCTCATAAATACCTCACACATGTAGCACAAAGAAATACCTCCTACATTTAGCTCTCATAAATACCTCACATATGTAGCACAAAGAAATACCTCCTACATTTAGCTCTCAAAAATACCTCACATATGTAGCACAAAGAAATACCTCCTACATTTAGCTCTCATAAATACCTCATATATGCAGCACAAAGAAATACCTCCTACATTTAGTTCTCATAAATACCAACCACATGTAGCACACAGAAATATCTTCCACATTTAGCTCCCATAAATACCTCTCACACAATAATAAGACATTAATAACAGAGGTGTCTTCATCTAGCTAATGTCTTACCATTATGTGGGGGTATGTCAGCTGCATCCTGTATCTAACCTCACTACATTTACAAGAATCCGGCTTACAGCCTATCACGTTGAATACAACGGTTCTCGCTCGATCACTGAAGTTAAGCAACGTTGAGCCTGGTCAGTACTTAGATGGGTGACCGCTTGGGAATACCAGGTGTTGTAAGCGTATAGTGACGGATGTGCGTTGTGGTGCAGTGGATATCGGCTCGGAAAGAGAAATCGGTGAGCCGAGTTCGAATTCCAGTTGAATACCCTGCATTCACTTAAGCGACTGGTACTCTTGGGAAAGGTATTAATCCGTCCCTTCCCTCCAGTGATGGGTTATATAACAAGGGTAGGATTTGGGGACCCTTCCCTTAAAAAAAAGGAAATCCCAATGACTCTTGATACTAGAAAAAGAAAAATGTGTTACTAGACACAAAACTTATATAAAAGAACAACAATAAATTGTTGAAAGAAGAAGGTATTACCAGCAATAAATAAATAAAATTTAGTTGGCAATAAATGACCCGCCACAAAACAACCAAATTAAATATCAACAAAATTCACACACATATATGTATTGTAATTTTGTTATTACAATGGCTTTTAAAAGTATAATATCACTACACAAAAAATGTCATGTTTCAAAACAAAACTGTTCCTCTTCAGGTGACATGTTAAAATAAATGGTGAAAACGATTTATTTTTGAAAATAGAATATGAATTTCTGGTTATTTAGAAAATTAGGGAGTGGTAGCTGGAGGAAATACATTTAGGTGTATCAAAAGTGTTCAATCAGGATTTAGAATTATGTAACAATGGAGATTTTTAAAATTTGAAAGAAAAATGTATTACCAGCAATAAATAAATAAAGTTTAGTTGGCAATAAATGACTCACCTAGATTGATTTGCCATAAAAACAAAACAACCAACCAACAACTTTACAAGAATCAAATCAGACCAAAACTGAAGTGTTGCTGCCGTAAATGGGGCTACCGTCCTTACTTTCCAGCCTCGAGTTTAAAAACGTTTACGCGGCCTTGCGATTAATGAATTATTTTCACCATTCCCACAGACAAAACATTGAAGACTCTCGCTATTGCTATCGGTATTTTCCAAATGTTCAAGCATGCTATGTCCTTTAGTTCTACCAATTCATACCTTTAACAGTTGGAACACGCCCTGATACCTACACATCCTCATTCTCTTTGGACTCCATTTGTAAAGAGGAAGTTCCACTCAACTTCTTCTCCGGAACTGTTACTTTGGGAAGCTGATTCCGTAGAGGATAATTCCTCGATCACCACAATCTTAACAATTTCAAGTCTACAGTCAAGTGTTATCTATCCTACATATCTTCATAATATGCACTTCTTATTTCTCCCCTTGACTCCCTTACAGCGACCTCATTTTGTAGCCCTCTTCAGGGGCGTTAGATAAACAACAGTATAAAAATGATTTAAGCAGTTCGATTTCTTTTAAGACGAAGTTAAATGGAATAAATTAGGAACCCCGTTCATCTTTTATCCTTTCTTCAATACCCACTGTACCCAGTCTTTTCTCTCCCTATAACCCTCAGCGCATTAGTGGCGGTCCCGCCTTGCTTGGGGTGAAATGATTAAAAAAAAAAGTTCAGATTAACACCGAAAGAAATAATCGAATAAATAAATAAAAGTTAAAAAGAAAAAAGATGACATTTTATGAAAATCTTATCAAAATGTATGGCCTAACGAATAGCCCAAAACTCTAAGAGAAGGGAGACATGTCTACTGCTATCTTAGCATCTTAACATTTATCTTTCATTCAGTATGAGTTTGATTTGAGTTTTGTTTAACCAAAAAAATATCAACCACTGTGGGTTATTTAATGCCAAAAAGACAGGGGGGTTAAGGTATTTTTAATGTTCAGTTATAGTGAGAAGGTTGATTTAGTCAGATTTTGATTAACTTTTTTTAATTTTATTTTTGAAAACTTTAGGCGTTTTCTAGTTTTGTATTCAAAAATGTATTGCTTGTAATATTTTTTTTCCTTCAAAAATGAATGATGGCAATAATTTTTTTTTTTCAAAAATGTGTAATGGTAATAATATTTTCTTGACAAAATGTATTGTTGTTAATATTTTTCATTCAAAAATGTATATTTTTCTATAAGAGTCTATATATAAATATATATATAAACATGTTAGGGAAATTAACGAAACTTGGTTATAAACAACCGACAATTTGAAATGAATTATTTGAATATTATTTTTTATCGACACTCGTATTTAAGTAGATATTCTGTTTTTTAATTAAACAGTATTATATATTTATATCCACCGGCCTGATTATTTACGATTAATTGTTATTAAGTAAATGTGTTCCAGTCGGTGGGATTCGAACCTGCGACCCCTATTTACATAGGGAAAGCTACCATTTGATCTGGCAACGTCTTAGACCGCTCGACCACGTCGATGATGGCGGTTCTTTCCTAGCATTTTGTTTGAACTTGTGTGGAAACATTATGATTATGTCATTTTTTTATGTGTCATCTATTTTATTTTATTTATTTTGTTTGTTGTTGCTGCTGAAAACTTTCAGTCGATGTGGTTTCCGTTATTTGGTATAAATCTTTGTCTGAGATTCTTTAACGCCGGACTTCTGTAATATTTTCAGGGTCCATTCACTCGTGGCTATTTTTAATCATTGATCTGAGGAAGCGGTTGTATACAGTTGGTAGCTTATACATTTCTGAACGAGTTGGGCGCTATGCGTGACATGCATTTTTTTTTAATCATTTCACCCCGAGCAAGGCGAAAACGCCACTGATGTGCAGGGGGTTACATAAATGTAAAAAGATTAATTAGAAAAGAGTGAGGAGTACAAACTAGTTAGAAAGGAACAATAGAAAGCTGAGAAAGCAGGTGCGATGATAGATACATAGGTGGAGAGAAATGGAAGGTTATACAGGGGAGGGGAGAGAGCTAGAGGCCAGTGGTTAGTAGATGAGTATTGACTTTGCATTTAAATTTCTGGAGGTTGTAGCCGTCAGGAAAGCAAGAATATGGGAATGAGTTCCACAGGCGGAAAGTGCGAGAGAGGAAGCTGCAGGAGTAGAATTGTCGTCTGCATTTGGCTAACCTGACTGTGAATGGGTGGGACCCAGTTGTCAGTCTGGTTGCACGGGTAAACACCTGTTGAGGAGGCATCAGTGACTTAAGCTCATCCGAGCAGAAGCCATGAAAGTATTTATAGAAGAGACAAAGGGAGGCCACATTTCGACGATGGGGAAGTGGCTGCAGTCGAGTCGCCAGATCAGTACCTATTACATTACAGACTCTCCTTTGGAGCTTGTCAAGAACACTGAGGAGAACGGCAGGAGCACCTGACCATAAATGGCAACAGTACTCCATGCACGGACGGATGATTGACTTGTATATATGCAGGATGGATTCAGGTGGAAAAAACATCCTGGATCGACATAGTGACCCAATCTTCTTAGCAGTAGATTTTGCTATGGATTCAATATAGTGGTTCCATTTGAGGTCTGAGGACAGGGTAAATAAAAGTTTAGATCTGACAAGGCTTCCATAAACGTTCTTTTTATGTCTTTACTAAAATATATATTTTGATAAGTTTTAGGACTTATTCATTCTTCTTCTTCTTCTATGTGCCCTGTTCCTTCAGGACGTAGGCGATCATGGCTTTCTCCCTATCTCCCTATCCCTGATGGCTCTTAGCACGCCTTCTCCTGTTACACCATACAATCCTCGTTCCATTATCCAACTGATTAGGTCCTTCAAATGTGTCATCCGCTGCTTTCCCTTGTCTCTTTTTCCCTCCATCTGGCCTTTTAGTATCAGGTTCTCCAAGCCCTCCTTCCTCATTGCCTGTCCCAGGAACTTCAGCTGTATCTTCCTGATGCTCAGTATCAATTTCCTTTTCGTTTCCATCATTTCCAAAACCTCATCATTGCTCACATGCTCGATCCATGATATTCGCAGCATCCTTCTGTAGAACCACATTTCAATTGCTTCAAGTCTTTCCTTCATCTTTGATGATATTGTCCAATATTCACTACGATATTGAAGAACTGACAACACAAAGCAATCCAGTACTCTCTTCTTTGTTTCTAGTGAAATTGTTCTGCTTCTTAATTCTTTACTCAACTTCTGGAATGTTTTCTTCGCCATGCCAATCCCCCTTCGGATCTCTGTGTCGCACTTTCCATCTTCTGTTAGAACACTTCCCAGTTATTTAAATTTTTGTACCTGCTTGCTTTTAGTATCCCCGACCTCTATTTGGCATATTGGGCTGCCCTTTTTACTGATGACCATGCATTCGGTTTTTAATGAGAAATAGTGCAAGACGAACTTTGAGAGCGGCTGAAAATTGCATTCCATTCGTCACA
Source organism: Ascarosepion bandense (assembly GCA_037127315.1). Lineage (NCBI taxonomy): Eukaryota > Metazoa > Mollusca > Cephalopoda > Sepiida > Sepiidae > Ascarosepion > Ascarosepion bandense. The sequence continues at coordinate 284,761 of JBBBDQ010001548.1, forward strand.
TAATGTCACATTGCTACTAATGTGACGACGGTTTTATCCTCGCCCATCTGATTCTTCACAAATAATAGTTTGACCTCATCCAGTCCTTCAATTTAAACTGTACAATGAGGGTGGTATTGAACGGACAAGCCTCCCAATACTATCACATGAATGTGGGTGTCCCTCAAGGCTCTATTCTAGGTCCTACGCTTTTCCTTATCTATATTAACGATCTCCCTGATGTAATAAGATCCCAAATGGGCATATATGCTGACGACACTACGGTTTACTCTCGTCTCGATCAAAAATCTACCGCTGCTGAAAAAGCAAACCTTGCTGCCGAGCTTGAAAAGGACCTCTAATCCGTGATGGACTGGGGCAAGAAATGGCTCGTAAATTTTAATGCTTCAAAAACGAAGCTGCTATCTAATAAACACCAGAGATAACCGTTCCTCCATCCCATTAACATGGATCAGGCTTCTCTCCCTGAAAGCGAAACACTGCGCTTCCTCGGGTTAACTCTCACACCAGACCTCAAGTGGAATAACTATATAGAATCCCTAGCTAAATCTGCTGCTAATAAAGCTGGTTCTCTGTGTAGGGCCAGGAAGTTTTTTCCGTCCCAAACAATCCTGCACATATACAAGTCTACCATCCGCTAGTGCATTGAGTATTGCTGCCATATCTGGTCTGGTGCTCCTGCTATCCACTTAGGTGTCCTCGACCAAATCCAACGGAGATTCTGTAATGTGATCGATCCCGACTTGGCAGCCAAGATACAGTCGCTTTCTCACCGACGCAGTGTGGCTTCTTTGTGTCTCTTCTACAAATACGTTCACGGCTTCTGCTCCGATGAACTTAGCTCACTGGTACCCCCTATATACGAATTTTCTCGAGCCACAAGATTAGCAACTAGGTCCCACCATTTTACTGCAAAACTAATAAAATGTAAACGCAAATTCTACTCCATCAGCTTTTTTTCTCGCACTTCCCGCCTGTGGAATTCTCTTCCGCATACTTGCTTTCCTTCAAGAATTTAAATGTAAAGTCAATAGTCATCTCCTGTCACACTAACTTACATCCTCTCTCTCATGCTTTTCTACATCCACCTCACTCTCATCAGTACTCTTCCCTCTCCTACTCTCTTCCTGACACCCCCTGCAACCTCTCACTCCTCATAACATTCCTCCTCGTTCACTCCAATCTCATCAGTAATCTCTACCCTCTCCTACTCTCTTCCTGACACCCCCTGAATTCTCTCACTCCTCATAACATTCATCGTCGTCCACCCCAATCTCATCAGTACTCTTCCCTCACCTACTCTCTTCCTGACACCCCCTGCAACCTCTCACTCCTCATAGCATTCCTCCTCGTCCACTCCAATCTCATCAGTAATATCTTCCTTCTCCTACTCTCTTCCTGACACCCTCTGAAACCTCTCACTCCTCATAGCATTCCTCTTCGTCCACTCCAGTCTCATCAGTAATCTCTTCCCTCTCCTACTCTCTTCCTGACACCCCCTGAAACCTCTCACTCCTCATAACATTCATCCTCGTCCACCCCAATCTCATCAGTACTCTTCCCTCTCCTACTCTCTTCCTGACACCCCCTGCAACCTCTCACTCCTCATAGCATTCCTCCTCGTCCACTCCAATCTCATCAGTAATCTCTTCCCTCTCCTACTCTCTTCCTGACACACCCTGAAACCTCTCACTCCTCATAACATTCATCCTCGTCCACCCCAATCTCATCAGTAATCTCTTCCCTCTTCTACTCTCTTCCTGACACCCCCTGAAACCTCTCACTCCTCATAACATTCATCCTCGTCCACCCCAATCTCATCAGTAATCTCTTCCCTCTCCTACTCTCTTCCTGACACACCCTGAAACCTCTCACTCCTCATAACATTCATCCTCGTCCACCCCAATCTCATCAGTAATCTCTTCCCTCTTCTACTCTCTTCCTGACACCCCCTGAAACCTCTCACTCCTCATAACATTCATCCTCGTCCACCCCAGTCTCATCAGTAATCTCTTCCCTCTCCTACTCTCTTCCTGACACCCCCTGAAACCTCTCACTCCTCATAACATTCATCCTCGTCCACCCCAATCTCATCAGTACTCTTCCCTCTCCTACTCTCTTCCTGACACCCCCTGCAACCTCTCACTCCTCATAGCATTCCTCCTCGTCCACTCCAATCTCATCAGTAATCTCTTCCCTCTCCTACTCTCTTCCTGACACACCCCTGAAACCTCTCACTCCTCATAACATTCATCCTCGTCCACCCCAATCTCATCAGTAATCTCTTCCCTCTTCTACTCTCTTCCTGACACCCCCTGAAACCTCTCACTCCTCATAACATTCATCCTCGTCCACCCCAATCTCATCAGTACTCTTCCCTCTCCTACTCTCTTCCTGACACCCCCTGCAACCTCTCACTCCTCATAGCATTCCTCCTCGTCCACTCCAATCTCATCAGTAATCTCTTCCCTCTCCTACTCTCTTCCTGACACACCCTGAAACCTCTCACTCCTCATAACATTCATCCTCGTCCACCCCAGTCTCATCAGTAATCTCTTCCCTCTCCTACTCTCTTCCTGACACACCCTGAAACCTCTCACTCCTCATAACATTCCTACTCGTCCACCCCAATCTCATCAGTACTCTTCCCTCTCCTACTCTCTTCCTGACACCCCCTGAAACCTCTCACTCCTCATAACATTCATCCTCGTCCACCCCAATCTCATCAGTAATCTCTACCCTCTCCTACTCTCTTTCTGACACCCCCTGCAACCTCTCACTCCTCATAGCATTCCTCCTCGTTTACTCCAATCTCATCAGTAATCTTTTCCCTCTCCTACTCTCTTTCTGACACCCCCTACAACCTCTCACTCCTCAACATTTCTCCTATGTAACTCCATGCACAACAGTGACAGTAAAATGCCTTGCTTGGGGCGACACGATTATAAAAAAAAAAAATAGGACTCTTTACCAGCATGGCAAAACTTTTCATTGCCTCAGTGCAGAATTATTCGTTGTAAGAGATTAAAGAGGGATTTTATTTTATATTATACTAAATTACGAATAATTGAGTTTAAGTGAATACTTGCCTTGACGTATCGCATTTTCTGTACAAGTCTGAACGCTTGCATACATGTATGAGTTTTCAAAACAGATGAATTATATTTCTCTGACTTTTCTACATGTGTTGTTATTGTTAGGATGTGCGTTGTGTTGCATTGGATATAGGCTCGGAACGAAAAATAGGGGAGCCGAGTTCGAATTCCAGCTGAATTCATTGCCTTCACTTACGCGCAAATACCCTTGGGAAAGGTATTAATCCGTCTATTCCTTCCAGTTATGGGTTAAATAACAGGACAGATTGGGTTCTATAGCCTTGGTCGGCAACCAGTCTACCTCAGAAAGCAATGGCAACCTAAGGTAATACAATAACATCCACCACCACCGACGATTTTATTTTGTGTTGACATAAATTATTACCGTCTTAATAACCTCTCTGAAGATGGCTCATGTGAGCCGAAAGCATAGAACCAAATTAATAAAAAACTATCCAAATGTTGAAGAATTTTTGTCTTTATTTTCAACTGAAATTAAAGCCAAAATACGACGTTTAGAACGGCTTATGATTAAACATAATAGACATTCATTGTCTCTTATATTTAACAGTATATGTTTAGAAAATTATTTGCTGCCTCGATACACTATATATATATTCATTTGTATATGTGTATATATCACAATACATGTTTGTATGTGTATATACTTGTCTATTTGTCCATATGTGGATGTCTATAGATTTGTATATGTGTGCGTCCATATCTTTTCATCGTTTAATATCTGAATAACTTTATAATCATCTAAATGTATTGCTTTGTTAAACTTGGAATTTAAAGTTCGTAATAAAAATAAAGTTAAGTGAAGCTAATAGCTGATTAATAATGATGATCTCTATTTTCATCAAATATTAATATTAATGCCCAATAAATTGTTTTTAGAGTCTGTTCTCATATTCTTAAAATCAGAAATTACTTTATTTTGATCAGTCCACACTGTCTATGTAACAATACCTCCCTGATTAAGAGTGTTTGGCTAGTTTTGAACCTTTTAAAACTCTTCAACTTAAAATAAACACCATCACTTGATAAGACACAAATAGTGTCGAAACAAAATAACTACTTTTGTAGTGATATTAGCACCAAGAAGACTTAAATGATGTCCTTGAACGTGAAAAGGCCTGCTCTTGTCAAAGTGAACGGAGAAGGTCCACGTCACACAGACAAGTTCACTTATCTGGGCAGTATCATCAGACCCGAGGGTGGCACGAAAGAGGATATTCAAAGCCGAGTGGGCAAGGCCAGGAGTGTGTTTAAGAAAATGAACAACATCTGGCGATCACCACAGTACAGCACCAACACAAATCTCAAGCCATACCAGAGCTGTGTTGTATCTACTGTCCTCTACGGATCTGAGTGCTGGAAAATGACGAAGGCGTATCTCACCAAACTTCGATCCTTTCACACCATATGCCTCCGGTGAATACTGAGAATATTTTGGCCAGTGAAGATTTCCAATGAAGACCTGTTGAAGAGATGCAAGCAAGAGAACATGGGTACCATCATTACAAGAAGGCGGTGGAGATGGATTGGACATGTGCTCCGGAAAGATCCACAGTCAGTCACAAGAACATCACTGCACTTGACTCCAGATGGTAAAAGAAAAAGGGAAAGACCAAGAACGACATGGAGAAGTACGGTGGAGAATGAGATGAAAGCCATGCAGTACTCTTCGGGTTCATTGATTAGTCTGGCCCAAGATAGGCAGAGGTGGAAAAGCTTTGTTGCTGCCCTACACACCATTGGGTGTAACGGATGATGACGATGATGATGATGTAGTGATATTATAACATAATTATATTATAAATTCTAATTAAATATTATTCGCTCTACTTTGTATTGAGCACTTTTTTAAGAATAGTGTTTCTTTGGAAACAAAATTTTATTCCATCCATACCTACCTTATACTTGTGTATGTATGTATGTATGTATGTATGTATGTATGTATGTATGCTCATCGATTCGTACTAAATTTGCATTGTTCTTTTCTTTCTATTGTTATTGCTCATAGCCAATTAGATTAAATTTTTCATAATAATGATAATGTACATGGGATTATAATCACAATGAAAGTAATAATGTTCAGTGCTACCATAGTATGATTTTTTTTATTATCACTGATATTGTATGAACAGAAATTGAAATGTTCCATATTACGATAGTTTGAATATTATGATACATTCAGTATTGTCGTAACAATCGAAAAAAATATAATAAAAATCTATATTATAATTCTGCTTGTTCCTTCCTTAGTTAATTAGTTCCGCCGTCCGTTACACACTTACTCTCTACACGAGCTTTTCCTTTCCCTCCATCTTTTTACTCTCCTCAGCCTATCACTCACCTTTGCCAAACAGAAGGATAGTAAAGAGTGAGAGAGTAGGAGGAGAGATCCTATAGCATTACCGTAGCAGTAGGAGCTTAAGCTGGTGATTGTAGCAGTAGTTGTGTGTGTGTGTGTGTGTGTGTGTGTGTGTGTGTGTGTGTGTGTGTGTGTGTGTGTGTGTGTGTGCTGTACAATGTAGTAAAAATAGGTAGGTTCGTTGTCGTATCCTGCGACCTAATAACGAAATTTCTGGCCTCTACACCCTTGGCCATTACTCAGTTGGTCTTTTCTGTTTACAATGGATACAGGAGCTTTTAAAGTAACTTTAATAATTTTTTAAAAAATCTTAAACTTCCAACATTTTTGAAATTTTGTCAGAAAACTTTGTTTTGATTTGAGTTAACGGCTAAAGAAATGTTACGACTGTTTTACAATGGAAACGTAATGATTGTATCACACACTTTTTTTCGGTGACAAACACATTAATTTGGAAATTCTCGCAAAATCAAATAATTGTCGGATTTTGATGAAACTGTCAGTACTCATTCACAAATGAATTAATCTATTTTTGAAATTATTATTTTATAAACTTCTTGATAAAAATGTTTACAATCGACACAGGAGCCAGGATTTTTCAGAAATAAAAAAACATGTTCTCTTTCAAAATCTCTCACAGTAAAGTAGCTGCTATGGACATTAATTTTATAGATATTTTAATAAAATTACACTCTGTGTTATCGTTATTTTATTATCAAATACCTTTATGTTTGAAGACGTTACTATTATTTGTAACATGACAAAGTAAAATTTTTCCAGGAAATCATAATTATCTTTCCGTGGAAATTCCACGGGTTCCGCTAGTAAATATAATTTCAGGAAATATGGAGTTGAGTCAAGCAGAGTCTGATGAGCCTTCAAAAATATTTCGAAATATATATAACAATAATGAATAAACAATTATAATATGCCGACCTGAGACAAGGATAGTCTGACAAGCCATCTTTAAATATTTTGATATAATAATGAATATACAATCAATATGTGCAGAGTTGAGCCAAGCAGTGTCGAGGGAGTCATCTTTAAATTATTCGAAAGAATCATAATATTAATGAATATCCAATTCTAATGCTTCGAGTTGACCCAAGCAGAGTTTGGGAGCCATCTTTAAATATTTCGAAGTAAACACAATAATGAATATACAATCATAATGTGCCGTGATGAGTCAAGCAGAATTTCACGAGTCATCTTTAAGTATTTCAAAATAAACATAATATTAATGAATATGCAATTATAATAAGCCATGTCTGACAAACCATCTTTAAATATTTTGATATAACTATAATAATATTGAATATATAAGTATAACGTGCCAAGCAGAGACAAAGAGAGTCTGTCGAACCATCTTTAAATATTTCGAAATAAACATTATAATAATGAATATGCAATTATAATGTGCCGTTTTGCGTCAAGCAGACTCTAATGAGCCATATTTAAATATTTCGAAGCATACATAATAAAAATGAATGAAAATTCAGTCAGTGAAGTGTCATACTTGATACATGCTTGGGCAATCATGTCTCGAAAGAGACATGACTGACTGGGCAGAAGATTATCCCGCAGTAGATTGCCATTGCTTTCTGAGGTAGACTGGTTGCCGACCAAGGCTATAGAACCCAATCTGCCCTGCTATTTATCCCATAACTGGAAGGAAGAGACGGATTAATACCTTTCCCAAGGGTATTTGCGCGTAAGTGGATACAATGGATTCAGCTGGAATTCGAACTCGGCTCCCCGGCTTCTCGTTCCGAGCCGATATCCACTGTACCACAACAACCATGCGTCAAATTGAGTTAAACAGAGTCTCACGAGCCATCTTTAAATATTTCAAAATAAATATACTCTGCTTGACTCAACTTCACATTTCCTGAAATTATATTTACTAGTGGAACCCGTGGAATGTCCACGGAAAAATAATTATGATTTCCTGGAAAAATTTTATTTTGTCATACTACAAATGATAGTAACGTCTTCAAACATAAAGGTATTGGACAATAAAATAACGATAACACAGAGTGTAATTTTATTAAAATATCTATAAAAGTAATTTCCATAGAAGCTACTATATTAATGAATATACAGTTATAATATTGTTATGGTGAATAGACTCTCCCACTTAATTTAATTAGGAGTAGTAAGAGGAACGAGTGTCAGTCGATGTTGGACGATAGTAGTCGACAGTTAGTCGAATACGAAAGTAGTCAGCGACCTGGCAAGATTACACTGCGTAATACATATTATATCAAATTCCTAGCGTTTTGTACGTCGAACCTATTGGGACCGACTTTAGCACAAATACTAGCCTCCACGGCGAAAATAACTCCACAAGATACTAAACCCGTAAATGGAAATAGATTACTTGAGAAAAATCGTGCAAATACATTAAGGCATACTCATTGCATACTCAGTGCTTACGGTCATATCACGTTGAATACACCGGTTATATATATAATACACAAGACTTATACTATGTTATGATGAAACACATCTATTCTATAGTGAACTGACTCTCACATCTAATTTAAGTAGGAGTAGTAAGAGGAACGAGGGTCAGTCGATGTTGGACGATAGTAGTCGACAGTTAGTCGAATACGAAAGTAGTCAGCGACCTGGCAAGATTACACTGCGTAATACATATTATATCAAATTCCTAACGTTTTGTACGTCGAACCTATTAGGACCGACTTTAGCACAAATACTCTCCTTCACGGCGAAAATAACTCCACAACAAATATGCCGATCCGACTCAGGCAGTGACAAAATATCTTTAAATATATCGAAGTAAACGTAATTATAATGAATATAGAATTATAATGTGCCTAGCAGAGACAAGGAGAGTCTGTTGAGCCATCTTTAAATATTTCAAAATATACATATTAATGAAAATATAATTATAATTTTCCGAGCTGAGTCATGCACAGTCGGATGAGCCATCTGTAAATATTTCAAAATAAACATAATATTAATGAATATATAATTATAATGTGCCGAGTTATGTCAAGCAGAGCCAAACGAGCCATCTTTAAATATTTCTGTCGCACCTGCTCTTAACTATCCGCATTATTTGACTTAACATAACATCTTCTTTACCCCTAAAATTCTCCCACTTTTTTCTCTCTTTCTTTCCCCCCCTCTCTCTCTCTCTTTCCCTCTCTCTCTCTTTCCCTCTCTCTCTCTCCCTCTTTCTCTCTCTCTCCCCCTCTCCCCCCCCCTCTCTCTCTCTCGCAGTTCCTTTCAGAAGGCACTTGACTCGTGTGAGGCATTGGCAGAGGTTGAGAGTGAATGGGTTGGAACACTGCAGAACGGCAGAAGGCACCAAAGATATCTACCGGTGGCTAACGACACGGCCAAGCCGCTTTTGTTAGTGCGGCCGCTTTTTCAGCTGTCGAGCACATCCTTCACGTTAACGTTTCCACCTGCATCCGACATCTCGGTTGAACGGCCAGCATTATCAATTATTAAAGCAATGCAGCAGTGTGCTTGCGACTTCCTATCGTTCGTTCTCAGCGATATAATCTCGGCGTATAAACACACACCATGCCGGTCAGACTACTGTAGCCCATAACCAGGAATCCAGTTTTTTCCTAACTTTACACTCTATGAAATCAGTTTTGGTACGTAACGAATTTGAGGCACCATAATAGTATGAATAACAATTTTAGTCATCGTAAAATGCTTTCAAAGCTTTTAGAATTTAAAAATGTATGTTTTACATCACAAAGCATAAGGATGACCGAATCACATAAAGCAGTTAATTGTACCACGTTAAAAACAAATTTTAATTATGGTTTGTCTGTCTGCTAAAAATATTATATCAAAAAGTAAGTCTTAATAAATATATTGTAGTTTTTTTTTTTAATTTTCTTAAAGCAGGAGCAAACCCGAACATCGTATAAATGTAATTGAGAAGTTAACACTAAACTTTAGTTCAAATTTTCAGCATTAAATTTATATCAAATCAGTAGCAATGCTTTGAAAAATCATGGATTACATGGAAAAATGAGCGCATGAAAATTCATATTCTAAAGATTATATTAAACCGGGAAAAAAAACAGGACAAGATAGTCTAGTGAAGTAAAAATAAGAAATTTTTAACTTAAAATATTGCAGCTAAAATAAAATTTAAATGCAATATTTTAAGTAAGAAAATTTCTTATTTTTTACTTAACTAGAATATTTTGTCCTTTACTTTTCCAGGTTTAATAACTTGTCCTGTTCTTTTCCAGGTTTAATATAATCTTAAGAATATTATTTTTCATGCGCACATTTTTCAATTTAATAATAAATAAATATGGTTTTAAAAAGTCATTTTTGAAAGAAAAAAAATCTTCTATTTGATTTTCTGTTTTCTGAAGTTTTTTTTTTTTTTTTTTTTTAACTACTTCTACCCGGGCAAAGTAATAAGGGTCTTATCGCCTTACCATAAGAACTCTGGGACGCAGGAGATGTCTGGGTAAACAAATATAAGAAAACATGTCTCATATTATCAACATAGCATTTATCCATTTCTTCTGAAATAATTAAAAATTATTTTCACTAATTTTAATGGTCAGGTAACTATATCATTTCTTTTGAATGCGTTGTGGTACAGTGGATATCGGCTCGGAACGAGAAACCGGGGAGCCGAGTTCGAATTCCAGTTGAATCCATTGTATTCACTTACGCACAAATACCCTTGGGAAAGGTATTAATCCGTCTCTTCCTTCCAGCTATGGGTCAAATAACAGGACAGATTGGGTTCTATAGCTTTGGCTGGCAACCAGTCTACCGCAGAAAGCAATGTCAACCTACTGCGGGATAATCTTCTGTCCAGTCAGTCATGTCTCTTTCGAGACATCATCGCCCAAGCGTGTATTACGTATGGCACTTTACTGACTAACTGAATATAATAGTTGGAATTATGATTAATGTTTATGATGGTCATAAATTGGGGGATCGGTTTTCTATTGTTATGAAGTAATAAATTGATCCCCCACTAATTACTAATTAATAATATACTGCATCTCTTCCCCCTCTAGCTATGAGTCAAATAACAGGATAGATTGGGTTCTATGGCAACCTACTGCGGGATAATATTCTGCCCAGTCAGTCATGTCTCTTTCGGGACATGATCGCCCAAGCGTGTATCACGTGTGGCACTTAACTGACTGATAGGTTGCAATGAAATATTTGCATGAATGAAAGTATTGATATCTAATAAGTATAATTAGAAATTAATCAAGAATAATTAAGTTGGTGTTAATTAAACTTACTTCTAGCGTCTCCGCCAAAAGGCCGATATTTTATTCGTTAATTAATATTTTTATCATCTTCTCTCTCCCCCAATAGGGGAGTAAATCAGTTCACCCATCATCCGATTCTCACTCTCTCCTGGTTCAAATTTATACTTCTGACGTCTCCTTCTGAACTCTGAGATTGTACTCGCCAAATAAACCTTCACTTATCCAAGTCTAGAATTAGCTATTTTTCCTGTTATCTTTCTCTCTTTCTCGGGCTAATACAAAGTAACCATTTAGTTTAGTAAAAAAATATTTTATAAAATTTTGATAACTTAATTATTTTAGCGCTTAATATTTGTTGTGGATTCCGAGTAAGGAACCGCACAAAATAATGAACAACAAAAACAGATATTGAGATAGAAAAGTAGGTTATATTGAACGTAATATACAAACTTGAAAGCAGGTTAGTAAATCCAGGAATACTATTAGTAAGAAATAAATATATACATGTCTTAAAGCGAAGTCGTTGGAAATAGTATATCTGTGTATATTATTTGTTGTGGATTCCGGGTAAGGAACCGTACAAAATAATAAACAACAAAAACAGATATTGAGATAGAAAAGTAGGTTATATTGAACGTAATATACAAACTTGAAAGCAGGTTAGTAAATCCAGGAATACTATTAGTAAGAAATAAATATATACAAGTCTTGAAATGAAGTCGTTGGAAATAGTATATCCGTGTAGATTATTCTAGCTGAGTGGAGCTCAGAGCTAGTCTGACTTCTGATGCGGTAGTCTCTGGGTAACATTGGTAACTTACGTATCAGTTCCGGTACTATCAAATACCTGTCACGGATCTCTACAAATACTCTCTCACTCGACTCTATGGCAGCTACTCCTGTTCTCTCTATGGCAGGAGTATTTATATATTCAGTCGAGTCCATTCTCATATACAAAGGGGAGATCCCACAACAATGTTTTTATTAGTTATAAGTACAAGTCCTTGGTTAATTTAAATCATAAATTCATTTTTGTAAAACAAAACCCTAGTTACAGAAAATCTGCTCTTAACCATAAAATAAAAATGCAATAAAACTAAAACATTATTTAATTAGAAAGGATTTTAATTGTTTTTTGGAATAAGATATATTTAAGTCAAAGTTTAACCATTTTTTTTTTTTTTTGCTTTTCTGTATATGCATACAGTTTATACATAATATCAGTTCAATACGACTCATAGAGTCAGTCAGTTAAGTGCCATACATGATACACGCTTGGGCGATCATATCTCGAAAGAGACATGACTGACTGGGCAGAAAATTATCCCGCAGCCATTACTTTCTGAGTAAGACTGGTTGCCAAACAAGGCTATAGAAACCAATTTGTACTGTTATTTAATCCATAACTGGAGGGAAGGCATGAATTAATAGCTTCCCCAACGGTATTTACGCGTAAGTGAATGCAAGGAATTCAACTGAGTTCTCGTTCCGAGCCGATGTTCAAATTCCAGTTGAATTCATTGCATTCACTTACGCACAAATACCCTTGGGAAAGGTATTAATCCGTCTCTTCCATGCAGTTTTGGGTTAAATAATAGGACAGACATAGTTCTATAGCCTTGGTTGGCAACCAGTCTACTACAGAAAGCAATGGCAACCTACTGCAGGATAATCTTTTGCCCAGTCAGTCATGTCTCTTCGAGACATAATCGCCCAAAGCCTGTATCACGTATGGTACTTAACTGACAGACGATTCATACTCTGATGGACGACAATTTCGTTGTTGATCTTTTTTAAACAAAATACATTGTAGGAAATTATATTGTTTTCTGCCTAAGTTTTCTAAGAGGCTGCAGCCTTCCCACATTTTTACGAAAGAATTGCCAAAAAATATTCTTTATTGTCAATGATATTTGAAGCCTGATCAAGATGTGGAAATTTGTAAAAACAAATACAAAATACTAAGATAGGTGTAACTAAATTTGAAAAATGTTTGACAGGTTTTGCTCTAGGGTTAGAATAAATGACTTGCTACTATGAATTATTTACACTACTTGCATTCAGTATTTGATTATTCTCCTGAGATGAGGGAGTATTTGAATTATTCACACTATTTACATTCAGTATTTGTTTTTATTCTCCTGAGATGAGGTAGTATTTGAATTATTTACACTATTTACATTCAGTATTTGTTTATTCTCCTGAGATGAGGTAGTATTTGAATTATTTACATATTTACACTCAGTATTGTTTAATCTCCTGAGATGCGGTAGTATTTGAATTATTTACACTATTTACATTCCAGTATTTGTTTAATCTCCTGAGATGCGGTAGTATTTGAATTATTTACACTATTTGCATTCAGTATTTGTTTATTCTCCTGAGATGAGGTAGTATTTGAATTATTTACACTATTTACCTCAGTATTTGTTTATTCTCATGGTGAGTAGTATTTGAATTATTTACACTGTTTACATTCAGTATTTGTTTATTCTCCTGAGATGAAGTAGTATTTCAATTATTTACACGATTTACATTCAGTATTTGTTTGATACTCCTGAGATGAGGTAGTATTTGAATTATTTACACTATTTACACTCAGTATTTGTTTATTCTCATGTGGTGAGGTAGTATTTGAATTATTTACACTGTTTACATTCAGTGTTGTTTATTCTCCTGAGATGAGTAGTATTTCAATTATTTTGGTTACATTCAGTATTTGTTTAATCTCTGAGATGCGGTAGTATTTGAATTATTTACACTATTTACATTCAATACTTGTTAATTCTCATGTAGTGAGGTAGTATTTGAATTATTTACACTATTTACATTCAGTATTTGTTTAATCTCCTGAGATGCGGTAGTATTTGAATTATTTGCATATTTGCATTCAGTATTTGTTTATTCTCCTGAGATGAGGTAGTATTTGAATTATTTACACTATTTGCATTCAGTATTTGTTTTATTCTCTTTAGATGAGGTAGTATTTGAATTATTTACACTATTTACATTCAGTATTTGTTTATTCTCATGTGGTGAGGTAGTATTTGAATTATTTACACTGTTTACATTCAGTATTTGTTTATTCTCCTGAGATGAAGTAGTATTTCAATTATTTACACGATTTACATTCAGTATTTGTTTAATCTCCTGAGATGCGGTAGTATTTGAATTATTTACTATTTACATTCAATACTTGTTAATTCTCATGTAGTGAGGTAGTATTTGAATTATTTACTATTTACATTCAGTATTTGTTTAATCTCCTGAGATGCGGTAGTATTTGAATTATTTACACTATTTGCATTCAGTATTTGTTTATTCTCCTGAGATGAGGTAGTATTTGAATTATTTACACTATTTGCATTCAGTATTTGTTTATTCTCTTTAGATGAGGTAGTATTTGAATTATTTGCCTATTTACATTCAGTATTTGTTTATTCTCCTGAGATGAGGCAGTATTTGAATTATTTACACTATTTACATTCAGTATTTTTTATTTCTCCCGAGATGAGGTAATATTTGAATTATTTACACTATCAGGTCCTTCAAATATGTTATCCGCTGCTTTACCCTGTCTCTTTTTCATTCTATCTTGTGTGTTAGTAACAGGTTCTCCAAACCCTCCTTCTTCATTGCATGTCCCACGAACTTTAGCTGTCACTTCCTGATTCTCAGTATTAATTTCCTTTTCGTCTCCATCCTCTCCAAAACCTCGTCATTGCTCAGATCCTTGATCCATGATATCCGCAGCATCCTTCTGGAGAATTACATTTCAGATGCTTCAAGTTTTTCCTTCATTTTCGAAGATATTGTCCAAAGCGGACTGAAAAATTGACTGGTTGAGAAATGCGTTTTTCTTTCTTCATAAACCACGACGCATTTTCCTTGGCACAAACATTTAACTCAAATCGCCAGATAGGTGTGAAGTTTTGCTCTCAACTACGTCTGCACGCTACGTCATAAATAGTCCGTCTAAGATGACTAAGCGGGAGATTTCATACTGATCCCATAGGTTCCCAACCTTTTTGCTGAGATTACCCCAAAATACAATTTCACTATTATCCATTACCCCCGATGAACAAATACCCGTAATATAGGAAACTATATTAGTGACAACAATTACCAGAATTTGACTATGATAACAGTTCTATGATCTGGTGTCTAAAAAGTAAAGAATTTTTTTTTCCCACCAGGCTTCAAAGAAAGATACTTTAAGAGATATTGGGGTAGGGGGGATTCTTCCTTGAAATGCTGTCTCGTTAATAATTTGGCACAATGTGAAATTATAAGCTGATTGCCTCTTCCCAAACCAAACATCCATTACCTCCAAAATATGGGCTCGCTACCCAACTGGGGTAATTTACCCCGGTGTTGGGAACCATGGTGATAGCCGAAGGGTATGGACACCCGAGACGACGCACCCATGGAATGCGCATGCGCGCCGACGCCGACGGCCAGATCAGAAACTGAAACAGAAATTGAATCACTTCTTTTGTGTGCCATGCCCCTTCTGGACGTAGGCGATCATTGCTTTCCACATCTCCCTGTCCTTAGTGGCTCTTAGCACGCTTTCTCCTGTTACACCACCCAAACCCCGCTCTGCCATCCACTAGCTCAAGCTCATAAATCTAGAATATAAATGTATAGAAACTAGCATGGCCAAAAATGAGGGATCAGTTTATATATTGATTATAATATAGAATTGTTCCCCCATCTTATACCCACATTATAATTTCTCATAAACAGTTGACATATATCTTCTTCTTTTATGTACCCTGTTCTTCCAGGACGTAGGCGATCATGGCTTTCCACATCTCCTTGTCCCTGGTGTCTCTTAGCACGCTTTCTCCTTTTGCACCATGTAACCCTCGTTCCGTCATCCACCTAACGAGGCCCTTCAAATGTGTTATACGCTGCTTTCCCCTGTCTCTTTTCTCTCTATCTGGCCTGTTAGTGACAGGTTCTCCAAGCCCTCCTTACTCATTGCATGTCCCAGGAACTTTAGTTGTCTCTTCCTGATGTTCACTATTAATTTCCTTTTCGTTTCCATCATTTCCAAAACCTCATCATTGCTCACACGCTCGATCCATGATATTCGCATCATCCTTCTGTAGAACCACATTTTAATTGCTTCAGGTTGTTCCTTCATCTTTGATGATATTGTCCAGCATTCACTGCCATATTGAAGAACTGACAACACATAGCAATCCAGTTCTCTCCTCTTTGTTTACACGCGTCATAAAGACGCTTATCAATGCCAACGCATACACATGACACAGACACCCTTGCCAATACGCACGTGCTTCGCATGTGCGTACGTACAACACAGTCCGATTCGAACACGCCAAGGTTCGCGTATCAATAAATGTATTTTGCATTTGGTAAACCGTATTTTTGTCCTTGTTTCAAATTGTTGCTTGTCTGGATTATATGAACTCGTAACTCTGTTCAACAAATGTAAATAATTACAATACCTCAACACAGTAATATAGACGAATATTGCTAGTAAGAAATTCAAATATTCTGCTATATTAGTTTTAAAAGAATCGTGCAATTAAAAAAGGAAATGCTCCCGATGTTTTTGTAACAATGTAAGCGTTCCTTATGCACACACGTTAAACGGATATCGACGGACCCTGGATTCGAACCCAGGAATAGATATTTGGAAAATATCTCTGTGTCTATATATTATTTCTTCCCAGAAAAAACACTTTTTTATTTTCTTAGGAGGGACTGAGAGAGAGAGAGAGTTGGAGGGGAGAAGGAGGAGGAGGAAGGAAATAAAGGCTGAGGTGGCCGAGAAAAGTAGAGAGGCGAAACACAGAACATTTACGAGATGCCATTATAATGATAACGATTTTATAAAAAGAATAAAGATGGCCGCGAGGGGAGAGAATTTTGTTTCTTTATTCCTTGTTTGTCTGTTATTCTCTCCTTTTCTCTCTCGGAGAAAGAAAAGAAACTATTGACCGAATTGTAAAATTGAAAAAAACACCCACGTAAGGATGTAATTGTAATTAACGCTGACAGGTGAATGTATAAAGTCAACGAAGTCGATCCGGTATGGCAGGAAATGTGGGTGAGTGAGCTGAACCAGATAAATGAAGTTGACTTTATATTTCAATGGAAAGACATTCCGACGTCTTCTCACCCCGCGCCATATTGAAGAGGTTTCAATGAAAATACAACGGATTTGAAAATCAAAGCAGAGAGACCCAAGTCGTCGGTAGAGGTAGGTCAGACAGACGAAGTACGCGTGAAGTGGAAGATGTGGAAAATCCTCTCTCATTCTCTTCATCTCTCAAGAAGACTGTATTACTTCTAGCAACAACAAAAACATAGAAGCCACAGTAATTTGTGGATTTTGAAAAAGTTGGATTGTATTTTATTTTTAGTTTTTTGTATATTTTATATTTATTATTCTCACTCTCTCTCTCACTCACTCTCTCTCTCTCTCTCTCTCTCTCTCTCTCTCTCTCTCTCCATATATATAGCAAAAGAAACAATCTGCACTAAGATCCTTTTGAGCTGTGATCAATTAGCTTTTAGATTTGACTATGATTTTAGTAAAGGGTTAAACTCATACACAATACAATAGCAAAGGAAACAATCTGTACTAAGATCCTTTTGAGCTGTGATCAATTAGCATCCAGATTTGTCTCCGATTTTAGTGAAGGGTTAAACTCATACACAATACAATAGCAAAAGAAACAATCTGTACTAAGATCCTTTTGAGCTGTGATCAATTAGCTTTTAGATTTGACTATGATTTTAGTAAAGGGTTAAACTCATACACAATACAATAGCAAAAGAAACAATCTGTACTAAGATCCTTTTGAGCTGTGATCAATTAGCTTTTAGATTTGACTATGATTTTAGTAAAGAGTTAAACTCATACACAATACAATAGGAAAAATTAATCTGCATTAAGATCCTTTTCATCAGTGATCAATTAGCTTTTGGATTTGACTATGATTTTAGTAAAGGGTTAAACTCATACACAATACAATAGCAAAAAAAAACAATCTGCACTGAGATCCTTTTGAGCTGTGATCAATTAGCTTATATATATATATATATATATATATACAGAGAATGACAGTATAATCATTCGTCCACATAGACTGGCCTTTATTTCTGCCTTGTTTCTTTAATTCCGGCTTGTTTCTCTTATTTCTGCATGTGCATCCAACCATCTCTAGATTTCAGTTGTTGAGAAGACAGTACGAAGACAAACGTCCTTTTTTCGAAGATCCGTAATTTCCTCTGAGATCAGAAATCACAACCTGGCAAGAGACGTGAAAAATCTTCGACTGATCATTTGACATCTTCGATCACCTGGGGCGGAAAGGAAGTGAACAGCTGCAAACTCAGGTGCGAGTAACTATGGGACCAGGAGGGGTTAGTGTGTGACACTTTTCTCTGTATAGCCATAATAACTCATAAATAAATTCAATACATTTTTAACTCATAAATAAATTCAATACATTTTTACCGACTTCATGTTTCGCAAATTTAAACCGCTCATCAGGTGTTTAGATAATTTAATTCAATGCAAAAACATATCATATTGTTTAAAAACGTTACATTAAAGAACATTCATTTTTGGCATTTAAAATTTGTTCTTTTTTAAAGACGTTATTTTATGATGAAATCTAATCCGAAACTGTCGAATTATGTTTATTAGATCATTATATAAACAAAATATTTCCGTTTTTAAACTTTTAATTATCTAAACTTATTTATAAATGGAACTCTGTGTGTGTGTGTGTGTGTGTGTGTGTGTGTGTGTGTGTGTGTGTGTGTCCGTTACCTATAGACTTCGAAACGGCTGAATCGATTTTCTTGAAAATTTACACAGTTTTACTATAAGCGTCTGCGAGTGTTCTTAGCTAGGTTTTGTGTCAAGGTACCCCCGATAAATATCGAAAATCGATAATCGAAAAAATCGGGTTATAGAAGGAGCGGTCCTATTTTAATCAAATTTGATACACTCATAGACAAAGACATAAGAAACGATATTCAACAGTTTCAAGGTTGAAGTTCCTACAATAGTGCAGAAAATTTGATATCGATACCAGGAAATCAAAATTTGACTTACATCCATTCATTTTTCTTTCAGTCTACGGTTTCACTTTAACTAGAAACAACTATTGCTTTTTAGTCTTTCGTGCCAACGTTTCATTACACCCGAGCTACGCCGGGATATACTGCTAGTGTTTAATATTAATGCTTTATTTCTAAATATTGCGTACTTTACTTACAAAGACTGCTTGCCTTAATAACGTTATCTTCCGATAAGACTGGTCTATTATTTGCTTGTTTCTTTTTTGCTGTTGTTGTTGTTGTTGTTGTTTTTTTTGGGGGGACGGGTTGTATGTTACTAATCATAAGAACAAAAGAGACATATCGTATTACCCTGTTATAGTTCTGTTAGTAAAGAATTTGTATAACTTACGCATTACGTACAATAATATTTCGTTCTAGTCATTAACAGTAAACAATCTCACGAAATGTTAATTTCCAACTATAAATCGAGTGGCACATTCTGTCAAAATAATTATTGTTTAGGTCTTTTTTTTCTTTAAACAAAGATTTTGAAAAACGTTTTTTAACTCTTTGTTGCTGCAAAACATATCCTACTATCAAAATCGATGTTAATCAGCCTGTATGAATTTAAGAACTCTGTCGCTCGACTGTTATCATTTATTTACATAACAAAGGAAAAATATTCGAATGCTGAATTTTCGGACAAGCACTTCAACCTTTATTATTTGGGAATAACGAATAATACAATGTCCTTCTTTACAAGATATTAGTAAATCTTTTTTCATCTCAAAGTTATTAATGTTCGGAGTGAGGCTAACAGTAGCTGAAGAAACGAGAGTGTGCAGGGGACACATAAGTGTTTGTAAGCTCAAATGGGAAAACCGGTTTTCCTTATCAAATTTTGAACCACTTTAGTGAAGCCCAAGATTCAAATTGGCTTTCAAATTTCTAGATGGACAATAAAACTCTCAGTTCTACAGATGCACACTTTACCCACATCCCGTCGTTAACAAGCGTCTACGTTTCACAAGTTGCAACTTTTGAAATCATAAGGTTTGAAAAATAGAAGTTTGGGTAGAATTGAAAGAAGCCAGATGTTGAAATGAAATATAATGGGTATATTTTACTTTTTTACTTGATATGCTGACAATGGATGTGAAGACATTTTGTACCACGAACCAAGAAATTAATGTCTGAAATGTTTTGTTCAAGCATAAGCAAAGACCGACAATAATTCACTACGTTGCATATTTAATCAAAGAGATTCACTTAACAATTGTACAGACACGATGTGAAACATTATAACGTAATCATGTTAGAGATGACAGAATTTTATTCTGGGAAAATGAGTCATGACTGGTAATACAGCTGATACTTGAGGCTTAATAATTTCCCTACTAGAACGAAAATTTCTGTTCTCACAATAGAGTCTTTACTAAGTAATAGTAGCACAATATTGTATATGTGTAGTGAATAATAATAAAAAATAATTTCAGTGATTATGTGAAAAGAGCTTATTAACTATGGATCCTTTTTAAATATTTCAGATCAGCTCATAACACTTTCCCGAGTGTATAGGTTTTACCCTTTACTACAATCAAAGACAGATCTAAAAACTAATTGATCACAGCTCAAAGGGATCTTAGTGCAGATTGTTTCTTTTGCTATTGTATTGGGCATGAGTTTAACCCATTACTACAATCAGAGACGGTTTACGGCCATACCACGTTGAATACACCGGTTCTCGCTCGATCAACGAAGTTATGCAACGTTCAGCCTGGTCAGTACTTAGATGGGTGACCGCTTGGGAATACCAGGTGCTGTAAGCGTTTAGTGACGGATGTGCGTTGTGGTGCAGTGGATATCGGCACGGAAAGAGAAATCGGCGAGCCAAGTTCGAATTCCAGTTGAATACTCTGCATTCACTTAAGCACTGGTATTCTTGGGAAAGGTATTAATCCGTCTCTTCCCTCCAGTTATGGGTTAAATAACAGGGTAGAACGTGGGGAGCCTGCCCTTAAAAACAAATCAAAATGAATCTTGATACTTGAAAAGAAAAAAGTATTATTAGACACAAAACTTATATAAAAACAATAAATTGTTGAAAGAAAAAGGTATTACCAGCAATAAATAAATAAAATTTAGTTGGTAATAAATGACCTGCCGAGGTTGCCATAAAACAAAACAAACAACCAACAAGAGACATATCTAAAAGCTAATTGATAACAGCTCAAAAGGATCTTAGTGCAGATTGTTTCTTTTGCTATTGTATTGTGTATGAGTTTAACCCTTTATTATAATCAAAGACAGATCTAAATCTTAATTGATCAAAGCTCAATAGCATTTTCATGCTTTTTCGTCATAAAAATATCATGATTGATTCTAAAGACCTGATAGCCTGCCTTGGAATTGATTCTATGTAAATCATTCTTAGTCATTTTAGAAAACTGTTTCTACTATATGCTATGTCGCTCCAGGACGTGAGCGATCATGACTCTCCACTATCACCAATCTCTTGTAGCAATGCTTGTCATTCTAACAAGTACCTAACCCACCATTCCCACAAGCTCTTCATGTAGTTGGTAGCCTTCTACCTTTCTCTGTTTCTCTTTCCTTCCATAAGTGTGACAGATTTTCCAAACCTTCCTTCCTTATTATTTATCCCAGTAATTTCATCTCTCTCTCTCTCTCTCTCTCTCTCTCTCTCTCTCTCTCTCTCTCTCTCCTGGTTCTAAATGGACATTTTGTTTCCATTTTCCTTGATGTTTCTTTGGTTCCGTCCACGGTATTTTCAATATACTTCCGTCTTCAAGTCATGTCTTCATCTGTGAAGAGATTCTTCAGTATTCACTGTCATACAAGAGAACTGATATCACGTAACAGATCAACACTCTTTTCCTTGTCTTTAATGGCGTCTTCCTGTTTTTTTCTATTTTACCTTTGGCGTTAATCTTTTTCTATTCCAGTGTATGTTTAGATTTTAGCATCGTATTTTCCACACAGTGCGTTTTTTCGCCGTGTTTTGTTTAGCAAGTGACTAGCAGTATAGCCCGGCGTTGCTCGGGTGTAATGAAAGCTTTAAAACTAATCCATGGTCCTGGAGCTCAAACTCTTTGGACGTTAGCATGAAAGACTAAAAAGCAATAGTTGTTTCCAGTTAAAGCGAAACCGTAGACTGAAAGAAAAATGAATGGATGTAAGTCAAATTTTGATTTCCTGCTATCGATATCAAATAAGTTCTTTTCTTCGTAAACTGAATTTTGAAGGCTAAATAAGACCTCTGAGTAAATGGTATCATGGCTGAGACTAAGAACTACAATTATACCTACTTAGAGCCAAACCCGAAGCAAAAACTAAAATAAAAGGGCTGAAAGAAATACAGACATACAGGCAGATAAATAGACACACACACAAACATCTTGCCTTTTATATATATATATATATATATATATATATATATATATATATATATATTATCGATTGCAACCTTGAAACTTATGAATATGGTTTATTATGTCTTTGTCTATGAGTGTAGCAAATTTGATTAAAATAGGACCACTCCTTCTATAACCCGATTTTTTCGATTATCGATTTTCGATATTTATCGGGGATACCTCGGCACAAAACCTAGCTAAGAACACTCGCAGACGCTTATAGTATAACTGTAAATTTTCAAGAAAATTGGTTCAGCCGTTTCGGAATGTATAGGTAACGGACACACACACACACACACACACACACACACACACACACACACACAGACAAAGTTCCATTTAGAAATAAGTTAAGATTAGATGTAAAAGTTATATATACATCTATTGGCGTCATTCCAAAGAACACATCTTTATGTGTTGGTATATTTCTCTATTCTTCTCTTGTCCAGTTTAAGAAAGATCTAGTACAGTGGTTCCCAATTTTTTTTTTTTTGTCCTATTCCCCCTTTTTTTGTCCTATTCCCCCTTTTTTTGTCCTATTCCCCCTTTTTTTGTCCTATTCCCCCTTTTTTTGTCCTATTCCCCCTTTTTCAATCACTTATTCACTTGTGGACCTCTACAACTTAATAAGTTAAACCAGTAAAATATAAATATTTTCATGTAAAATGTCCTGATTTATTATGCTGATTAAGCTTTAAACTCATATAAAATCAAAAAACCTTTCATTCGGCTCTCCTTTATTTAAGTAAAACCCCTAGTAAAAATGTTCTGTTAACGTTGTTATAGATGTAGGTATTGTACACAAACTATCTTTATAAAACTGGTTTTATTTTTGAGCTTGCGAGCGAATGTATGAATAAAAAAATCATAAAACCTGTATAAATGAAAGACATGTATGAAAAAAAAAACATTAAAAAATTCGAAAACGGAAGTGAATGGAACTTTTTATTTATTGAAAAATTTAAAACATAAGCATTACTTCATTTGACACAACTGTATATGATATTTCATTCATTTTATTGATGATGTAGAGAATTGCACTGCCAATGGTAAGAAACATCTTACAAGTAGAAGAAAAAAGTTTGAAACAGCTACAGTCTCCAGGTGTTTAAATGTAGGGTCAATAGACACCTCCTATCACACTAACTCCCAATTATTCTCAGAACACTCTCATCTACCCAACCCTCATTCTCGGTATCCTTACCCGCATATCACCCACCCTCTGACATTTCCTATATTTAATCATCCTTACTCCACTCTATGTAGCCCCCTGCGCAGTAGTGGCAGTGACATGCCTTGCTCGGGGTGAAACGCTTATAAAAAAAAAAAAAAAAAGAAACTATGGATAAAATTATAGGGTGTGCGCCACACATCGAGCACATTATGAGTATACGCCGGTACGAATTAGAATGTTTTGGACTACTTGAAATTCTTTCATGGACCCTTAGGAGTCCATGGACCCCTGGTTGGGAACCAAGGGTCTAGAATGTTTTCAGCGGATTATACATATTTATTTACTAAATTATTTTTCTAGTTTGATGCTAGTTTCCAGAATATTATTTTTATACTGTATCCTTTACATACTTTTTCCTTCATTAGATTTTGTTTCATTAAGTCCCATCCATTTTTTGTCCTCTTTTCACTTCAGAATTCGAGCGATTTCATAATTTATTTTTTCAATTTTTTTACTCTTTTTGTTTAAACAAATATTTTCATGGCTTCTACTCTGACAAACGTAGGTCACTGGTGCCACCTCCACAAGAATTTACTGGTGCAACCAGACTGGCTACAAGGTCTCACCCTTTTACAGTTAGAAAAACCAAATGCAGCCGACAATTCTACTCCATCAGCTTCTTTTCTCGCACTTCCCGCCTATGGAACACCTTTCCATATACTTGCTTTCCTGACAGCTACAACCTCCAGGAATTTAAATGCAATGTCAATTCCCCTCTCTTAACTACTTGACTCCAGTTCTTTCTACATAACCCCGTGTATCTTGTTCTTTTTCTTTCTCTCTACCTTCGCAACTGTCTTCACTCCTGTGTTCACATCCTTCTCTAGCCGTTTCTCTGCCCCCCCACCACTGTAACTGGTTCGTCTTTCTCTTCACTCTCCTCCTGCCTAAAAATTTTAACTCTATTATGTACCCCCCCACCTGCACATCAGTTTATTATTATTATTATTATTATTATTATTATTATTATGTTGTCATTTTTCATCATATTTCGATTTCTGCTATGGTCGCACTACCAAGCAAGTCTGCGGGAAGACCTAAGGCAGGTAGTGGTGTGTTGTTTTGGCTCCATTTCATGTTTTTTCTATCTCCCCTAACATCCCTAGCGTTACATAGACAAAGTTCTCTTTAGTTTGTGGGCTGTACTTAGCAAGACAATTATTTGTATATCTCTTAAGCTTGGCTTTCAGGGATTTGTTAAATGTGTTGTTTTGTTCTTATTTTTTATCATTCCAAGTGCACCTACTATCACTGGTACTGCTCTTGTTTTCAATTTCCACATTTTTTTCTATTTCAATTTTCAGATTTTTGCACATCTTTAAATTTTGATATTTTTTCAAATTTTTTCGTTGCTATGTTACAATCCGCTGAACAAGCCATATCAGTAAGTAGGCAATTTTTTTTTTCGGTTTTTAACAATAATATCCGGCTTAATTGTTTCAATTTTTCTGTGTGTAAATTGTGTGATCCCGTAAAATGGTGACATCTTCTATTTCTGTAACCGGTGCTGTGTGATGTTTATATCAGTGTTTAAATATTTTCCAAAGTGTTTGCACATCGTCCAGTGTAAATATTGCCCCAATCTATCGTGACGATTTTTATATTCATTTGGGGCAAGTACAGAACATCCTGAGGTTAAATGGTCTATTGTTTCCTGATATTTGTCAAAGAACCTGAATTTTGGATCCACATTATTATGTATTATATTTGCCTTAAAGTTCCTATTATTATTATTATTATTAGTAGTAGTAGTAGTAGTAGTAGTAGTATTTGTTCTTTTTTATTTTCTCTCTCTATTTTTATTCAAGATCTTAATTTTTCTTACAGTAAAATACTACCAGCATCCACACACGCACTAAGCAATCACTAAGCTTCTCTTTCCCACCTAAAAATCGAATCGATCACTTATTTCCGTCGGGACAGAAGTGTCTTCACTTTTTTTTTTTTTTCTTTATAATCACCAAACAGTCATTCCTTAACTCAAATACTCTAACAGCTATAGCCGTTCGCCTCCACGGACGTTTTCTTCAAGCACCACCTGACCACATCCCTATTTCGGATCATTCCAATATCATTTGTCATCCATCTGTCACAAGACAGTCTGCCTTTTTGGGTCAGCCTACTTACACTCTGTGTCTGTTTGTTAGACTTTTCAACCCTATATCCGTCTGTCTGTTGTGATTGTATTCTTTTCGGCCAGATCATTTAACTGCTTAACTTGTCTGTCACTGGTTTTCTATGAAACTCTGTCGCTTAATCTGTCTTTTTATTCTTCTCTATATTTTGGTTCATATACTTGCCATTATATTTCTAGATATGAACCTGTACAGACCACCAATCAGTGGCTTTAAATTCTTGATTTTCAAGCAGACATATATATACATAATTATTGCATATATTTAAGCACATATTGACGTAAAGGTCAGTTTTTCTATCTGCCTGGATCTCTCTCCCTACCTCCCTACCCCCTCCGTCTCTCTCTCTCTCTCTCTATATATATATATATATATATGTGTGTGTGTGTGTGTGTGTATGTGTGTGTATGTGTGTGTGTGAGAGAGAGAGAGAGAGAGAGAGCAGATACTGAAAAGTTTTCAGCTTGATACACTTCCAAAAATTCAAAATCAGACCAAATAATTAAACATTTTTTTAAAGATATTTTTGAAAAGCTACTTGGACGGATATATATATATATATGTGTGTGTGTGTGTGTGTGTG
Organism: Ascarosepion bandense; assembly: GCA_037127315.1. Taxonomy (NCBI): domain Eukaryota; kingdom Metazoa; phylum Mollusca; class Cephalopoda; order Sepiida; family Sepiidae; genus Ascarosepion; species Ascarosepion bandense. The sequence continues at coordinate 310,917 of JBBBDQ010001548.1, forward strand.
TGTGTGTGTGTGTGTGTGTGTGTGAAGGGTGCTGAAAAGATCTCGATCCGTCCAAGTAGGTTTTTTTCTTTTCAGCACCTTCATATATATATATATATATATATATATATATATATCTTTTTAGCACCCATCACGTACATATATATATATATATATATATATATATATATATATATATATATATGTGTGTATAGTTATAGGTGTCAGTCCGTATATATATATATATGTATAGTTATAGGTGTCAGTCCGTAAACTGTGAGGGTAATCTAAGAAGATTTCCTTAATATAAATTATTAATAGCTAAATCCATATAGAGAGCTTGATGGGTATTAACCAGAGCGATATGAATTTTATAAAGGAAAACACAACACATCATATTAGTTATAAACTATAGTTCATTTCAATGAGCTTAAACAATTCATCTCATCAGACCCTTTTACAATATTCCTCCATCCGGCAAAAATTTTATGCCAGATGGAGGAATATTGTAAAAGGGTCTGATGAGATGAGTTTTAAACTCATTGAAATAAACTATAGTTTATAACTATCATAAAAACTATATATATATATATATGTACGTGATGGGTGCTAAAAAGATCTCGATCCGTCCAAGTAGCTATTTTTTCTTTTCAGCACCCTTCATATATATATGTGTGTGTGTGTGTGTGTGTGTGTGTGTGTGTGTGTGTGGAGGGTGCTGAAAAGATATCGATCCGTCCAAGTAGCTTTTTAAAAATATCTTTAAAAAAATGTTTAATTGTTTGGTCTGATTTTGAAATTTTGGAAGTGTACCAAGCTGAAAACTTTTCAGTATCTGCTCACACACACACATACACACACACACACACATATATATATATAGAGAGAGAGAGTGAGAGAGAGAGAGAGAGAGAGAGAGAAAATGCAATGGATAAACTGTCGTCTAAAAATGACAATAACACTGGTATCTCATGTTCACAGATATATTTATCAAAATTACAAAATATTTTGAAATACCAAAGAGTAAATTTATTCAATAAAATCGCCATTGTCTTCAACCACGCCTTCCAGACGACTTTAGAATCTCCTGCAACACTTCTGGACAGTCTCCGCTGTTGGTGAATGTTGCCATAATCCTTGCCTTCAGCTCGTCTTTAACGAAGTTTTGTTGCTCTCTCGCTCAACTGCGTCTCACAATCAAGGATGTTGTAGTCTGGCAAGTTAAGTGGCCAGATGTAGGTGTTATGTGGTCGCGAAATTGTCTGACAACCATGATTACGTTCTCCTGCTTGTGTGGCATAGTGCTGAATATTCCAGCAGCCACCCACTTGGCCAAGGGCAGCACTAGATTCTCAAAATATTTGACGTAGGCCTTTCTGTTGGGTCTGAGGCCCTCGTCAACAAATACGGGAGTTCTTATCTAATCAGAATGATCAGAGTGAATTTTCCAAGCTCCCATATCTTCGGAATCACCATTAGACTCATTCAACTCTTTCCTGACTGTACTGTTCTCAGATTGACACCCAAACTGTCTGAAATGTTTGTATTGGATCTTCCGGTGGGAATGCCAAGCAAGACAGCATGCCGTTTTCTGGCGAAGTGAATTGCGTCATTGTGGTCTTTTTCTCACAGACGGTGCCCAACTGACCCTACGATATTGCGCAGTCAACAAAATCAAAAACAAACAACGCGCATGCGCGAAATTAAAAATATAAAATGGCAACAATTTAGCCATCGCGTATGTATGTGTATGTATGTATGCATGTATGTATAAGGATAGATGTTGGGTGTGCGCGTATTCATACTTTCGTTGATACTTTTTCTCTTAATAGGCATCACCTCATGCAAGGCACTAAAGACACTAAGACACAAGGGGTTACAGGATATCGAATAATTAGGAACAGAAACTTTGATAACTAGCAGTATAGCTCTGCGTTGCTCGGGTGTAATGAAAGCTTTAAAACTAATCCATGGTCCTGGAGCTCAGACTCAGCCTAAAGAATATTTGTGTGAAGTTTGGTGAGAATCGGATAAAAATTGTGGATTTGTATAAAGGACATACAGACAGATAAACAGACACACACACACAAACATATTGCCTTTTATATATATATATACTATCGATTTTCTGCACTATTGTAAGAACTGCAACCTTGAAACTTCTGAATATCGTTTCTTATGTCTTTGTCTATGAGTGTATCAAATTTGATTAAAATCGGATCATTCCTTCTATAACCCGATTTTTTCGATTATCGATTTTCGATATTTATCGGGGGTACCTCGACACAAAACCTAGCTAAGGACACTCGCAGACGCTTATAGTACAACTGTGTAAATTTTCAAGAAAATCGGCTCAGCCGTTTCGGAGTCTATAGGTAACGGACACACACACATATACACAGACACATACACAGACACACACACAAAGTTCCATTTATAAATAAGTTTAGATGAGCAGGAAGAGGAAAGAGTAATCAGAAGGACAGTAGATAGCGATTACGATCGTATTTTAATTTTTTACAGATTAAATTTGGTTGAAAAAGCATCGAGGCGGAAGGGACTTCGATAAGCGAGAAGTACAAGATCTGTTTGCATAGTACTTATGGTTACATCTAGCCAATTGGTGAGATCTCGACGCCAGACTAGAACTTCACTTGAGTTTAAAAACTCTTGAGTACAATAGCGAAGAGCTCACTCGAACAATTACTATGAAATTATATGTAGAAAAATATAGAGAGACAACTTTAAAGCAGTGAGAAAATGACTGAAGCCGAGGCGCTGATCAGGATCAATAAATATACTTTGGATTTTATCAAGGAGCTCAAGGTAAATAGCAGAGCACCCGACTATATGTGGCAACAATATTCTAAGGAAGAATTAAACTTACATTGAAAATTAGCTTAAATCTCATTAAAAGCAATAAAACTGTTCATAAAATGGTTTTCATTATTTAATTAGTATATAAGCTTAATGTTTCACAACTATTTTTCACATCCTGTTGTTTAGCTCTGGGATTGAACCTCAAAAATCCAGCTTCAGAATCTTCTGTTCATTTGTAGTAGATAAGAAATTAAGAATTAAAATTAACTTTCTTCTTCACTTTTTCAAAAATTCACAATGACGTATGAAATCCTGTTTTTTTTTTCCCAAATAGAAAAAGGATTGACCATGTGCTTAAAGAAAAATTCGAAACCGGATTTCGCAAGTAGATGTTAAATTGATTTTCTGACCAATGGAAGCGATTTGCAAGACTAAAGGAACTTAGCGATCCAGTGCGAAAATCTGAATGACTATAAAGGCTTTGATCAAATCAGCGCCAGTCAGTCACAGATGGAAGCAGCAGAGACGACAAGCTAAACTATAACGGGAGAAGCTTCAAGTTGATCCGAACATTCGTCCTCTTTCTCTTTCCTTCTTGTGTGCTGATTCCTTTTACTTCTTCTTCTCCATCCAAAGACATTCTTACCAATCAAACGCTCATACATACATACCTACGTACGCATTAACTCTTTGCAACAAATTACTACTACGAACATTTCTTGATACCCTTAACTTTCTCATTAACTACTACCTATTCTTGTTGTTAGGGCGCCGCTCCTATTTGACTACAAATGGACTGTTCCCATTGCTATATATAGCAATGGTGGATTCTCTCCAGAGAGTTGTAGAAGAGTCGTAGGGACTCGTAGAGAGTCACTTGAGAGTCTCTAATGAGTTACTGAAGAGTCAGTGCGAGTCAGTGAAGAGTTAGTCACACTTCCGGTGGCGTACCGGAAGTAATCACGTATACACACGTCTTACGACGGATTGGACTCTTGTATCTTTTCTATTGTAAATATTACTAATCACTTCTGTACATACTAACCGTCTTTCCGCGGAATACAACTTATATTCTGATTCTGTTGTTGAGTTATTCATTTATACTTGGCGACATAACACTTGTTATGCTATTCTTTTAATAAATTTCTATTTTAAAATGGAGAGTGTATATTATTATACTTCCACACTGATTCACAAATTCCAACCGCCAACCTGCCGACAACCAACCATCTGATGATAATTCTGAAGATGATAATAACCTTCTGAAAATTCTGCATAAAACTTGAAAGCTGTAGGGAGTTTGGCAATGTATGACACGAGGCCAAATCAAAGAAACATTACCCATCTCCTTGATGCTACACATTTACTAAGACAAACCCAGGTATGTGATGGAGTTGGCAGTGAATTCGAGTGGGGGCTGATATTGATTTCGGATACAAATTTACTCAATTTTTGCAGCTCCCTATTTCTGGTAACAAATGCATTTTTTCTATTATAGCTCTTATTGCGATATATATATATATGTTTCAAATTATATTTCCAATAATTATCAACAGCGTCGCTGAAATATAATTGAAACTAGCAGTATAGCCCGGCGTTGCTCGGGTAATGAAAGCTTCATGGTCCTGGAGCTCAGACTCTTTGGACGTTGGCACAAAAGACTAAAAAGCAATAGTTGTTTCCAGTTCAAGCAAAACCGTAGACTGAAAGAAACATGAATGGATGTAAGTCAAATTTTGATTTCCTGGTATCGATATTAAATAAGTTTTTTTTTTCGTCGTAAACTGAATTTCGGAGGTTAAATAAGTTCTCTGAGTAAATGATATCATGGCTGAAACTAAGAACTACAATTAGACCTACTTAAAGCCAAACCCGAAGCAAAAACTAAAATAAAAGGGCTGAAAAAATAGAGACATACAGGCAGATCAACAGACACACACACAAACATCTTGCCTTTTTATATATATATTATCGATTTTCTGCACTATTGTAAGAACTGCAACCTTGAAACTTCTGAATATCTTTTCTTCTGTCTTTGTCTATGAGTGTATCAAATTTGATTAAAATAGGACCACTCCTTCTATAACCCGATTTTTCGATTTTCGATATTTATCGTGGGTACCTCGATACAAAACCTAGCTAAGAACACTCACAGACGCTTATAGTACAACTGTGTAAATTTTCAAGAAAATCGGTTCAGCCGTTTTGGAGTCTATAGGTAACGGACACACACACACACACACACACACACACACACACACACACACACAGACAAAGTTCCATTTATAAATAAGTTTAGATAAATTAAAATGTTTAATAAATAAATGCCTTTAAAAATAAAATATAATTTCGTAAAGATTATTTCTTTCGTGTTAATTATCTCCCAAATGCCACCATAAACGTCAATACGATGCCAATATGACGACATCACTTTCAGTTTACGTTTGTGCACAAACAACATCCCTTTTCAATATCTACAAAATACATACTTCTGTGTATTTAGGCAGCAAATGTTCTTGAAGGCGTACTTAAAAGCATGCAAACATATCCACTTATCTGTGCGTGCCAAATATAAGTGAATACTTATGTGCATAAGTTGATATCAAAAGAAACTTAATATTTCTGAGCACATAGTAATATTATCTCTTAGATAAAAAAAGGGCCAGTAGTTGTCGCATCGATTATTATTCTTCCTATTAATTAAATCCAGAGGAAATTCTGTCTACTTAATTATAAGAAAATATAGGTGCATTATTACTTATTCAGAGACGGTATAGAATTCAATAAATATTTTTGTTGGAAACTAAGACACCTATTAGTTTTACATCAGTAACCGTAGTCAGTGCATTGCAAACTGTTTGACCGGCTTCCTGCTTCAAACTAAAAGTATAACTTAATAGCCTTTTTGAAGTTATGAGAACAGTCAGTCAGTTAAGTGCCATGCCTGATACACGCTTTGGGCGATCATGTCTCGAAAGAGACATGACTGACTGGGCAGAGGTTTATCCCGCAGTAGGTTGCCATTGTTTTCTACATTAGACTGGTTGCCAGCCAAGGCAATAGAACCTAATCTGTCCTGCTATTTAATCCACAGCTGGAGAGAGAATAGATGTATTATATAATTAAGTAGTAATTAGTAGGGGATTAGTTTATTACTTCATAACAATTGAAAACCGATCCCCCACTTTATGACCATTGTAAGTTTTAATTTCGCTTTCAACTATTACATTCAGTCAGTCAGTTAAGTGCCATACGTGATACACGCTTTGGGCGATCATGTCTCCAAAGAGACATGACAGACTGGGAAGAAGAATATCCCGCAGCAGGTTTCCGTTGCTTTCTGCGGTAGACTGGTTGCCAGCCATGACTATAGAACACAATCTGTCCTATTATTTGACCCATAACTGGAGGGAAGAGATGAATTAATAACTTTCCCAAGGGTATTTGTGTGTAAGTGAATGCAAGGAATTCAACTGGAATTCGAACTCGGCTCCTCTATTTGTCGTTCCGAGCCGATATCCATTTTTCCCGTGAGTATTCTTCCTACTCAAAATTATGATATTTTTCTGTGACAATTCTCCTGTGAATTTATTACCGGTTACAGGTGAAACTAAATCATGAAATTAAAATGTGGTAATGAACAGTGTATAGTGATAATCCCTTGAATTATTTGTTACAAATACATTTGCATTTATTCTCGTATGTATGGGGTATTGTCGGGTGGAACGTATGTGAAAAAAAAGTACACGAACAAATGGCGAATGCGAGAGTGAAACAATATTGAAGAATAAAGATCAAATGTACTGGAATACAAAACCCTCAAATTTGGGCAAAAAATGCAGCGTGGGGCGGGAATGGATCAGATAAAATGCTCACAGTGAAAGAACAGAATTAAATCAGATAATGCAATTAGAGTTGTTACTAGTGGGATTTTCAGTGAACTCTGGCTGCGCAAATATTTTTTTTCTCTCTCTCTTCTTTACACTTTTTCTTATTTCGTGCGTTTTCATTCTTTTGTTGCATTTTCTTTTCTTTTTTTTTCTATAATGGCTTCTCTTCATTTTTCTATAATGGCTTCTCTTCATTTTTTCCTATAATGGCTTCTATTCATTTTTTCCTATAATGGCTTCTCTTCATTTTTTTCCTATAATGGCTTCTCTTCATTTTTTCCTATCATGGCTTCTCTTCATTTTTTCCTATAATGGCTTCTCTTCATATTTTTTTTCTATAATGGCTTCTCATCACTTTTCCTATAATGGCTTCTCTTCATTTTTTTCCTATAATGGCTTCCCTTCATTTTTTCTATAATGGCTTTTCTATAATGGCTTCTCTTCATTTTTTCCTATAATGGCTTCTCTTCATTTTTTCCTATAATGGCTTCTCTTCATTTTTTCCTATAATGGCTTCTCTTCATTTTTTTCCTATAATGGCTTCTCTTCATTTTTTCCTATAATGGCTTCTCTTCATATTTTTTTTTCTATAATGGCTTCTCATCATTTTTCCTATAATGGCTTCTCTTCATTTTTTTTCCTATAATGGCTTCCCTTCATTTTTTCCTATAATGGCTTTACTATAATGGCTTCTCTTCATTTTTTCCTATAATGGCTTCTCTTCTTTTTTTATATAATGGCTTCTCTTCATTTTTTTCCTATAATGGCTTCTCTTCATTTTTTTCCTATAATGGCTTCTCTCCAATTTTTTTTTTCTTCTCTCCAATCTTTTTTTTTCTTGTTTTTTTTTTTTAATCAATCATATCACCCCAAGCAAGGCGAAAACGCCACTGATGCGCAGGGGGCTACGTAAAAGTGAAAAGATTGGAAAAGAGAAAAACCGGAAACCACATCCTAAACAGGAAACAAGGGATGAGCCTCTTCACCTGTTCAATAGACGTGGGTGGAGTGTGAACCGGGCGATAGTTTAGACTATATACTCCAATTAGACTATCTACTCCAATTTCTCTCCGACATTTTTTTTTAATCGTCTCACCCCAAGCAAAGCATTCTACTGCCACTGTTGCGCAGGGGGTTACATATGGAAGAGTGATGAGAAAGAGGAATTAGTTATAGGAAATGTTAGGAGGAGGGTAACAGACGGATGATGATACCGAGGATGTGGATGGAGTAGATGGGAAAAGAGCTTGTGAGAATGGATGCGAGTTAGTGTAAAATGGATGCGAGTTAGTGTAAAAGGAGATTTCAGTTATTTATCTTCCATTTTTTCATTTTGTATTGAAGATTTTATAGATTTTGTTTTCTTATTTTTAATGTATTTTTTACCCCTTCTCTTAATGTTATTCGATTTTTATTTTTTATCCTGATCTTAATATTTGAACATTTCTTTACTTATTCTTCATTTTAATGAATTTCCCTTTCTTTTTTATCAACATCTAAACTTATTTATAAACGGAACTTTGTGTGTGTGTGTGTGTGTGTGTGTGTGTGTGTGTGTGTGTGTGTGTGTGTGTGTGTCCGTTACCTATAGACTCCAAAACGGTTGAACCGATTTTCTTGAAAATTTACACAGTTGTACTATAAGCGTCTGCGAGTGTTCTTAGCTAGGTTTTGTGTCAAGGTACCCCCGATGAATATTGATAATCAAAAAAATTGGGTTATAGCAGGAGTGGTCCGATTTGAATCAAATTTGATGCACTCATAGACAAAGACATAAGAAACGATATTCAAAAGTTTCAGGGTTGCAGTTCTTACAATAGTGCAGAAAATCGATAATATATATATATATATATATATATATATATATATATATATATATATAACCCAAGTACTTTCAATCTCCTCGGATCATCCTCAGGTGAATTTCAAAGACAAACTTAATGTAATTTTAATTGTTGTGATGGTGATTTTTTTTTTTGTTTTTTTACATGCTGTTATCATTGTGGTTTCAATGTTTTGTAAATAAGCATTCCAAATGCAGCATGGTAAATTGCAACATGGTATTAAATGTTTGTCAATTCAAATGCTTTTTGAAGCATTGCTACAATACTCATAATAAGTCTTATCCAATGTTGATTGGTTGCTTTTGATATTGAAGGCCTTGAGAATTTGAAGTTTTTGTTATTTTCATGCTGTGATATATTGGTGTTGTTAACAAGTATTTTCCTGTATTGTGAGCAGGAACGTTATTTTAATGTTGTGCAATATAACTTATATTTGATAAATGGAGTGTAAGATGTATTGATAATATTGTCATCAAGCCAACATATGTACTTACGTTTTTGTCAGATACAAAGTTGGTCTTTTGCAAAACACTAGTTGACAGCGAATAATCGTAAAAACACGAAAACCTAATAACAAAATCATAGCCTAGTTTGATGTTCAAAGTTTAATTATTGATGTTCCAATTAAAGAAATGATTGATATAATTGTAAAAAATATTTATTATGAGTATTGTAGCGGTGTTTTGAAAAGCATTTGAGTTGACTAACGTTCAGATTACTCTTTTCAATTTTTTTTTTATGATTGTGATCAAGGATACCAAACCAATAGAAATCAAAAGCCTGAAACTTCAGCACTTATAGATTGTCCTCTTTTTTTGAAAAACACATTTTTGAAAAAAGATTTTAAATCACTGCTAATTTTTCTAAAAATGTCCAGAAAATCTGTTAATGGATTATTCATTGTCAGCTAAGTGCTAACTGAAGATATTTTAAATGAAGAATGAACCTAGGCACTCAAGCAGTTGAAGAAACTATTGAATTTTGTTCTTTGGAATGGTTGGCAAACCATTGGAAAATTGTCAATTGATTCAAACTTTATAAAATGGTAAATAATGATTTTATTGTAGTTGGTTTGTAAATTTTTTATTTAATAAATTTGTGTAAACTTAATAAGTTTTGATTATAAATTAATAAATGATAAAAATTGCATTGTATTAGTTTTCGTTTTTAAAAGTGTTGTAAATATAAAATTATTCTTGTAAATAAACAATTTAATAGTGTTTGATAGTTTTTATTATAAATTCCAAAGAACAATGAAAATATATAAATTCACGTTCACATATTTGAGTTTTATTAAAATTCTGTATTTTTATGACGAACATTGTTGAGGCAACGAAAGGAGTATTAAATAATAGTAGTGTCAATGGGGGGGGGAATAGTCTTTTTCACTCGCTGCCTTTGCAGGCACAAAGTTTGTTCAAACATTTTAATAATATATATGAGCTCTCTACTCTATTTTCCCATCGTAAATAACATGAAACTTTAGCATATTTTTGTTGTTTTTAATTTGGTTAGGTGCATTCGCTAGAGATGTTAAAATTGTGGAAATTACATTTTTTGTAGTTCTATATCCTTTCCAGATGTTACTTTGTTATAAATGTAGTTTAAGAAATATTTATATATTGTATGTGAGGGTGCTGAGAAGTGTAACTATTTGCTACCTGAAAAAGAAAAATAACAAAAAAAAAGCCTATTTTCAAAAATCTTTTGAAATTCACACTCCACCCACATCTATTGAACAGGTGAAGAGGCTCATCCCTTGTTTCCTGTTTAGGATGCGGTTTCCGGTTTTCCCTTTTCAAGTCTTTTCACTCTTTTATTTTTTATTTTTTTTCCAATTGGAGTAGATAGACTAAACTATCGCCCGGTTCACACTCCACCCACATCTATTGAACAGGTGAAGAGGCTCATCCCTTGTTTCCTGTTTAGGATGCGGTTTCCGGTTTTCCCTTTTCAAGTCTTTTCACTCTTTTATTTTTTTTTTCCAATTGGAGTAGATAGACTAAACTATCGCCCGGTTCACACTCCACCCACATCTATTGAACAGGTGAAGAGGCTCATCCCTTGTTTCCTGTTTAGGATGCGGTTTCCGGTTTTCCCTTTTCAAGTCTTTTCACTCTTTTATTTTTTTTTTTCCAAATGGAGTAGATAGACTAAACTATCGCCCGGTTCACACTCCACCCACATCTATTGAACAGGTGAAGAGGCTCATCTCTTGTTTCCTGTTTAGGATGCGGTTTCCGGTTTTCCCTTTTCAAGTCTTTTCACTCTTTTATTTTTTATTTTTTTTCCAATTGGAGTAGATAGACTAAACTATCGCCCGGTTCACACTCCACCCACATCTATTGAACAGGTGAAGAGGCTCATCCCTTGTTTCCTGTTTAGGATGCGGTTTCCGGTTTTCCCTTTTCAAGTCTTTTCACTCTTTTATTTTTTTTTTTCCAATTGGAGTAGATAGACTAAACTATCGCCCGGTTCACACTCCACTCACATCTATTGAACAGGTAAAGAGGCTCATCCCTTGTTTCCTGTTTAGGATGCAGTTTCCGGCTTTCTCTTTTCCATTCTTTTTACCCTTACGTAGCCCCCTGCGCATCAGTGGCGTTATCGCCTTGCTTGGGGTGATATGATTAAAATATATATATATATATATATATATATATATATATATATATATATATATATATAAGGCAATATGTTTGTGTGTGTGTCTGTTTATCTGTCTGTATGTCCTTTATACAAATCCACAATTTTTATCCGATTCTCACCAAACTTCACACAAATATTCTTTAGGCTGAGTCTGAGCTCCAGGACTATGGATCAGTTTTATAGAGAAACACCGGGCTATACTGCTAGTTAGAAAATAATTCATTCTTCCATAAGTTTAATTTATCTAGTAAATAGGTTTTTCATAACTCTTGTCTCTCGTGGAATATCTGAAAGATGTTTGTTTTTTAAAATCATTCCACTCCAAGCAAGGCAGTTTTACTGCCACTAGTGTGCAGGGTGTCGCATTGGATGAAAGTGATGAGAAAGAGGAGCAAGTTATAGGGGTATAGAATGGGTAAGAGAAGGATGGGAATACTGGTGTTTTAAGAGTAGAGTGGACGGAGAAAAGAACATGAGAGAAAGGATGCGAGTCAGTGAGACAGGAGATGACAATTGACCTTACATTTAAATTCTTGCAGATTGTAGGTGTCGGGGAAGCAAGTATACGGAAGAGAATTCCACAGGCAGTAAGTGCGAGAAAAGAAGCTGAGAGTAGAAGTTGTGGTTATATTTGATTGATTTCACTGTATAAGGGTGGGTCCTAGTTGCTAGTCTAGTAGCTCGATTAAATTCATACAGAGAGGGCCACCAGTGAGCTAAGCTTGTCGGAGCAGAAGCTGTGAAAGTATTTGTAGATGAGACAGAGGTAAGCCACATTACACCGGTGAGAGAGTGACTGCAGCTGAGCTACCTAGTCGGGCTCGATCACATTGCAGATACTCCGTTGGATTTTGTCAAGAACACTGAGGTGAATAGCAGGTGCACCCGACCAGATGTATAAGCAGTGTTTGAATCACAAAGTATTTAATCACAAAGAGAAAACATATCCGAATACACTGAATTTTAGTGGCTTAAATGGACTTGACCTTCCCAATCTACTACTTTTTCTCTCTCTCTCTCTCTCACACACATACACACACTCTCTCTCTCTTTCGCCTTCTCTCTCTCTCTCTCACACACACACACACATACACACACGTATATATATATATATATATATATAATTCCAAGTGAAGAAGACACAAGGTTTTTTATTTTATTTTGAGTGATCTGGCATTTATTTTATGAACAGTGCTCAATATAATGAATATTATAGAGCTTAATATAATTATGTCGTTATGAATTAATTGTACATTGCAATACGGAAATTTCTATGTTTCGAGATAGATTCTCTTCATAAGGCAATGTTGATGTTGGTTGTGCAGATGATTTACATTTAAATTTAAATGTAAATCATCTGCTCAACCAACAGCAACATTGACTGATGATGAGAATCTATCTCGAATCATAGAAATTTCCGTGTCGCAATGTACAATTAATTTATGACTGTATAATGATATATATATATATATATATATATATATATATATATATATATATACTGTTGAGATAATGTTTAGCGCCAAGATTTTTTTTTCAGTAGTTTTACTGATAAAAGGTATTTTGGCAAGCAGGATTTATCATCGTAAACTTCTCGATATCTGGGTGTCGATAGAGCGTGGATAGTTTTAGTGTAAAGGATTTGTTACTTTAACTGAGCAGGTTCATGCCAACTTCGAACATTCGTGAGTTCACCGTTATGATACCTTCACTCGTCGGTGCTGGATTTCTTAAAGACATCGTAACGGGGTCCTCACGAATGTTCGAAGTCGGTATGAAACTATTAAGTTAAAGTGATAAATTCTTTGCACTAAAACTATATATATATATATATATATTACTACTCTCCCGTAGACTTACATGTCATCTTTCTGATCAGAGTACTATTAAACAACATTTCTCTGAAAAACATAAACATGTAGGTAATATTAGACAGATTTTGGTCAACAATACGGTGATCCTTACTCATACACACAGTAAGAGGAACCTGCAGATATTGGAGGCCATGTACATCAAATCAAAACAACCAACACTCAATAAAATCAACTTTAAAACAGGAAATAACATATTACATTGCATTTGACTACATGGTTTTGTTGTCATTTCGCGCTATCCCGCGGTGTGACGTCATAAAACCGCATCGCAAACTTAAGAACTGCGTTTATTATTTTTGGTAACTATTGCGTTGCCAAGCGGAGTTTTATGTCAACACAAAATAAAATCGTCAGTGATGGTGGATTTTATAATATTTCAGTTTAAACTACCTCTCTGAAGATGGTTCATGTGAGCCGAAATCTTAGAAAAAAACCAATAAATAATTATCCAAATGTTGGAGAATTTTTGTCTTTATTTTCAACTGAAATTAAAGCAAAAATACGACGTTTAGAACGGCTCATGATTAAACATAATAGACATTCATTGTCTCTTATATTTAATAGAATATGTTTAGAAAAAAAAAAAAAATATATATATATATATATGACATCTCATCAGTACAGTTAGTCATATATATATATATATATATATATATATATATATATATATATAACTAACCGTACTGATGAGCTGTGATACAGCGAAACAGACCTGTCTGCGGATGACTATTCTTCGCTCTCACACCCTAATTGAGCACTCTGGAAGAATGGTAGACTTTGGAAAAACAGTAGCTACTCTAGCATCTACGCATCGTTCATTCAGTAATGAATTAGAACACTCTCGCTACTGGCGTATGAATACATGGTATATCACACGCTAAAAGTCTGCCTCCTACTAAGCGCATGCAGCTCAGAGGTTGAATCGCCGACTGACGCCAATTCGGTCGGGTTTCCATCCTGGGTAAAAAGCAATCGGCTGTCTAACCGTACTGATGAGCTGCGAAACAGATCTGTCTGCGGATGACTATATATATATATATATATATATATATAGAGAGAGAGAGAGAGAGAGAGAGAGAGGGGGCGTTTTACTTCCCTTTCTCTTTCTTTTTTATTTGTATTTCTTTTATAATTCATATTCATACGCTCTATTTTACTGAAGTTGTTTTCATCTCTTCCGGTTGTTATCTATAATGAGGTGATGAAAGATTTTCGGCCCGACCTAGGAAAGACTAAAAAAAGAAATTATAATGTTTGGTTTGTTTTTTGTTTTGTTTTGTTTTTTTTTGTGGGGGGGAGTCTTTTTTTGCCAAAATTTGCGAAATGGGTTCGGCTGAGAAAATTTTCAACACCCGCACTGACATGTTTTTCTGCGATGAAATACAGAAGTATTGAATTTTCTTTCTTTTGTTCTTTACTTCACTTTCTGATATTACAAACGTTGTTTTTAATTTTTCATTCTTTCTCGTGCTCTTTAAATTTTTCTTTCTTTCCCTTGCTCTTTAATTCTTTTTCTTTCCCGCGCTCTATAAATTGGTCTTTCTTTCCAGCTCACTTTAAATTTTTTCTTTCCCGCGCTCTTTAATTTTTCTTTTTTCCCGCGCTCTTTAATTTTTTCATTCTTTCCCGCGCTCTTTAATTTTTTTCTTTCCCGCGCTCTTTAAATGTGTCTTTCTTTCCCGCGCACTTTAATTTTTTTCCTTTCCCGCGTTCTTTAATTTTTCTTTCTTTCCCGCGCTCTTTAATGTTTTCATTTTTCCCGCGCTCTTTAATTTTTTCTTTCCCGATCTCTTGTAACTTTCTTTTCATTCCCGCGTTCTTTTCATTTTCATTTTCTATCCGTTTTTTACTTCTCTTATTTTCTTGACTGCAACTGTTCTACGCTCCATTTCCAATCATTGCTTTACACACATCTCTCTCTCTCTCTCTCTCTCTCTCTCTCTCTCTCTCTCTCTCTCTCTCTCTCTCCTTTTATTTTGTTATTTTTCACTCTCTCTGTTTCTCTCCCTATCTTTATTTCTTTGCCCCTCCCACTTCCTTTTCTCATAGATTCTCTAACGCTTATCTATATATTTCCTTTTGGACGCAATATGCACAACCTGCCAAGGATTAGACCACTGTGGCATCCCATTAGCCAAAGCGACATTCCGGGGCCATTGAGATTTGTAAGAGACCAGACCTCCACTGGCGCCATCGTTCCGTCTTGGAGAAAAGGATAAGAGAGCTCTATTGCCATCGCTTCCCCAAAGGAAGATTTTGACAATATCAAAGCCGGATCGAAACATTCGACTGATGTTGCTGTTCTCTCGGCCGAAACACTACGACCCAAATTTCTGAACTGAAACCTGAAGATATCGAGAAAAGTAAAATGCAAATAAATGAAGCAGTCGTAGGCGCATATTGAATGCAGGAGATGCGGTATAAATAAACGCGAGGAGTTTTGGCGGGTAAGCAAGTAAAAAGAGAGAGAAGGGGGAGTACAAACAACTGTCTTGTCAAGTCAAAATACAAGCAGATATGAACTGACGTCGAAGTCCTCTTCTCTTATTGTGTTTATCATGTTTGATAAATCAACAAAAAACAATCAAAGTTTGACCGCTTTTAGTTCAAATAAGAGCGTTTTACACAGCATTCTTCAAACCATAGGATTATGGTATCAACATAAGAGTTTCTTATGAAAAGCAGTTTGCATTAATATATACTATAGCAAAATAAATAAATAGTAAACGGAGATTGACACATAAACATTAGAGGGGAGAGAATAATAAACAGTCAGTCAGTTTAGTGCTATACATGATACATGCTTTGGGCGATCATGTCTCGAAAGAGACATGACTGATTGGGCAAAAGATTATCCCGCAGTAAGTTGCCATTGCTTTCTTCGGTAGACTGGTTGCCAGACAAGGCGAAAGAAGTCAGTCTGTCCTATTATTCGACTCATAGCTAGAGGGAGAAGCGATGTATTATATTATTACGTAGTAATTAGTGGGAGATCAGTTTATTACTTAATAACAAAAGAAAACTGGTCCCCCACTTTATGCTCAATAGAAGCTTTATTCATGATTCCAACTATTCAGTCAATCAGTTAAGTGCCATACGTGATACACGCTTTGGGCGATCATGTCTCGAAAGACTGGGCAGAAGATTATCCTGGCAGAAGTAGGTTGCCATTGCTTTCTGCGGTAGACTGGTTGCCAGACAAGCCTATAAAACCCAATCTGTCCTATTATTTGACTCATAGCTAGAGGGAGAAGCGATGTGTTATAGTTAACCTTTTTTTTTAATTTAACCTTTTTACTTAAAATCCGCTTCAAATAGTTAATGCAAAAGGCAATAAAACTATGATATTCACGTCTACTGAACAGGTGAAGAGGCTTTTCTTTTTTTTTTTCTTCTCAATTGCAGTAGATATACTAAACTATCGCCCGGTTCACACTCCAACCACGTCTATTGAACAGGTGAAGAGGTTCATCCCTTGTTTCCTGTTTAGGATGTGGTTTCCGGCTTTCTCTTTTCCAATCTTCTCACTCTTTCCTTTTTTTTTTTTTCAATTGGAGTAGATAGACTAAACTATCGCCCGGTTCACACTCCACCCACGTCTATTGAACAGGTGAAGAGGCTCATCCCTTGTTTCCTGTTTAGGATGTGGTTTCCGGCTTTCTCTTTTCCAATCTTTTCACTCTTACATAGCCCCCTGCACATCAGTGGCGTTACCGCCTTGCTCGGGGTGATATGATTAAAAAAAGAATATCATTAAATCAGATAAGCTTCTAATTGTTTTAATAAATAATAGAAAGTAATTACATTATAGTCTAAAGAAAAAATTTAGATTAATAATGAAATTTTAAAAGAATAATTTATAAAGTTTCAAAAATATTTTTAAATATTTCAAATATTTTAGACGTTAGGTTATTAAGTTATTAAGCGAAAACTATATTTACTAATTGAAAATTGAAAAGTTTAATACAAATCGTTGAACCATCTAATTTTTGTTTTTTCTTTTGTATTTGAATCTTTTTTTGTATGGTAATTTTTGTGTGTACATTAAAAGGTCATGTGTTTCACGGTTTTTTCCCCCTACAGGAAAAACTTGGAAAATTTGTTAATTCCGGTCGCCATACACTTATCTCATCACGCATCTGTCTGGCTGTCATCACATGTCAAATACGAGTAAGGTCAGAAAGATTGTCTTAAGGAAATAATTTTATTAATAAGTAATTCTTATTTTATTAATAAGTAATTCTTGTGTAAAT
The DNA here is from genome assembly GCA_037127315.1 of Ascarosepion bandense. Classification (NCBI taxonomy): domain Eukaryota; kingdom Metazoa; phylum Mollusca; class Cephalopoda; order Sepiida; family Sepiidae; genus Ascarosepion; species Ascarosepion bandense. Next base: position 328,226 of record JBBBDQ010001548.1, read on the forward strand.
CAGATTAATTTAATATTAAATTTGCTAATTTTCCAAAAATAACGTGTCACAGATGTATATTTTATTTTTGTAGGATTTTTAAAACCGAGAATTAGCTTTTGTTTACAAATGTATCCATCGCTCAAAAATCGCCGAAAAATCTCAACATTTTTTTAAAATCTCAAAATTTTTTATTCCAATCAATATAATTTCTATTTGAAATACACCAGAGTATTTTGCTTACTGGAAATAGTAAATTTAATCATTTAGCTTTCAATTAAAACCAGAATATAAGTTTCAAGAATTTTTTTTTTTAATTCAATTTAGAAGTTTGTTATCGAGAATGAGTGGAGGTACCTATTAGACTTGTGAATGAGAACAACACACGGCCGCACGCTTTTGATGCAAAAATGGTTCTTTTTCCCACTTTGTACTCATGCAATAAGATTAACCGACATTGTTTCATTGTAATCATTTTCATTGGGCTTATGATGAACAATATATTGAAAGAAAAAGGCTTCTTGTAATTTTTGGAGAAGTAGAACTTCCATATCATCCTGTTTAGTAGACTTTCAATTTTGTGTAATAGTGTCCAAGATATTTTTGAAGTATTTTAAATTAATAGCTCCTATATTCCGGCGCCAAGTAGGAAATGTAAAGTATGTACGTTGTGGTGCAGTGGATATCGACTCCGAACGACAAATCGAGGATCCGAGTTCGAATTCCAGTTGAATTCCTTGCATTCACTTATGCACAAATACCTAGGTATTAATCCGTCTGTTCCCTCCCTTTATGGGTTAAATAATAGGACTCACTGGATTCTATAGCCTTGGTTGGCAACCAGTCTACCAGAGAAATTAATGGCAACCTAATGCAGGATAATCTTCTGCCCAGTCAGTCATGTCTCTTTCTAGACATGATCGCCCAAAGCGTGTATCACGTATGGCACTTAACTGACAATATAATAGATGGAATCATGATTAAGGCTGGTCATAAAGTGGGGGATATGTTTTCTATTGTTATGAAGCAATAAACTGATCCCCCGCTAATTACTACGTAATAATATAATACATCGCTCCTACCTCTAGCTATGAGTCAAATAACAGGACAGATTGGTTTCTATTGCCTTGGCTTGCAACCAGTCTACCGCAGAAAGCAATAGCAACCTACTGCGGGATAATCTTCTACCCAGTTAGTCATGTCTCTTTCGAGACATGATCGCCTAAAGCGTGTATCATGTATGGCAATTAACTGATGGATTACACCTAAGAAAAGTGCTCAACAGTAAGGAGCGAAATACAGTGACGTAAATTAATATATATACTTATGAGGAGGGTGTACATATGTATAGTATCATTATTCAGCTGTTAATAAAACAGTGCTGAATGTATGAACAGAGTTGTATTATATATATAAATATATATATTATCCTACGTTTATGGCATGACTCGGAGTTTCATGCATTATGCAATCATCAGGTGCATATTTCAAACTGACAATTTAATAGATTTGAATTTAAGTTCACTCGATGTTCATGGGAATTAAAGCTTATAAAGTTAAGTTACTGCTCTTTTAATAACAAGATTAAAAATTTAAATATTATACGGTTACATGTGGATAAAAATTTGAATTTTAAATTTAAACTTTTAAAATTAAATTAAATAAAAATACAAATAATAATAGAAAAACAATAAAATGCAGGGAGAAGAAATCAAAGGGGCGTAAATCATGAGTTTTAAAAATTTAAATATTCAAATATTACATGTACAAAAAATGTAGGGACAATTATGAATTTTAAAATTTTAAATAATAAAAAAAATAAGATAAAAAAAGAAAAATGAAAAATGAAATGAAAAATTAAGAAGTAAAATTTAGAATTAAAAATGTAAGATAGATAAAAATGTAGATAGATAGATAGATAGATAGATAGATAGATAGATAGATATAAGTCTATAGCACCTAGTATTCCCAAGTCATATATATATATATATATGTAAAAGATTTTAGAATATTACAATGGGTAATACATATTTCACCGCGTCCTGATGTTATTATCGCGGCTCGTCAGACCCAAATGGTACAACAGTTAACTGTTCAATGGTATAACATCAGGACGCTGTGAAATATGTATTACCCGTTGTAATAATCTAAACTCTTTTATAAATTATATTACTCTGTTAAATTAAATAAATGAATTTAACATTGAGTTCTTTTGAGTTCATCTCTATCGGAATTTACCTGGATTGTATAACAAGTGTGCTATGTTATATATATATATATGTGTGTGTGTGTGTGTGTGTGTGTGTGTGTGTGTGTGTGTGTGTGTGTGTGTGTGTGTTGTGGCGCAGTTGATTTCTCGGAAGGAGAAATCAGGAAGCCGTGTTCGAATTCCGGTTGAATGACCTACAGTCACTTACGCGCTAATACCCTTGGGAAAGGTATTAATCCATTCCTTCCCTCCAGTTATGGGTTAAATAATAGGACAGATTGGTTTCTATAGCCTTGGCTGACAACCAGTCTACCAGAGCAGGTAGTGGCAACCTATTGTGGGATAATTAAAGAAAAATACCTACCTAAGCGCTGTGGAGCGCATTCAGGGCACAGTGAAGACAATAATATCACTGTTGGCCATCCACTGCATCCATGACTGTCTCCGGCAAGTCTCGCCTATGTCATGCCACCAGAAATAGATGAAATGGGAAGAGGGAGTGAGGCTGACAATCGCGCGCAACTCTCCTTCACTTAAATCTAAATAAAGCACAAGTCATGACTTCTACTCTAGAAGTCGTAGTCTTTCTCGCCTGCGAGGGACGAATATCATATATCTATATATATATATATATAATAATAATATTTCTTAATAAATTATAACATTGATATGTTATAATATCACTACAAAAGTAGCTATTTTGTTTCGACACTTTTTGTCTTTTCAAGTGATGTTGTTATTTCGAAAAAAAAAATATATATATAGTTACCTCCACTGATTCGCTAAAAATGTGCATATGATGATGAAAAATTCCCAAAACTTAATAAAAACAGTTTTCTCGCCAAAATGTTAGTTATTATTAAAAAGTGAAGATAAAAAGGATTTTTTCATTATTAAATTATATTTCGGTTCCTTTTTAGAACGTTCGAAATTTCGGTTAAAAAATTTCTTTTTGCTTCAGCGTGGGGACCAAAGATGATTATAGGAAATTATAGCGCCTCTTTTTATGGAGATAAAACACATTGATTTGGAAAATTCTTGCAAAAATCAAATTATTGTCGGATTTTAACCCTCTAGGGCCATTCGTATCATATTTGCTACAGTATGAAAACAAGCCTTGAAAGAAATATTTTCCTGAAAATTTTTTTAAGAGAAATATTTTATAAATTTCAAATGAAAGCAGTACTGACTGCTCAGTCAATGAATACCAAATGTTTCCTTATAGGGAAATACCAAATGTTTCCTTATAGGGAAATACTGTATCAAATATGATACGAATGGCCCTAGAGGGTTAATGACACTTTCGGGACTTCACAAATTAATGAAATTATTTTTAAAATGTTTTTTTTAAAAATCTTCATAAAAATATTTTTACATCTTATTTAATTTAATGAAATTTCGAGAAATCCTATTTTGTACCGTTTAATGTTGATATTAATTCTTCACAAAAATCCTTTAAAAATTTAAATCATCATTTTTTTTTTTTTTTTTTTTTTTTTTTTGCTCAGTAACCAATTTCTTCTTCTATGTGCCTTGTCCTTTCAGGACATAGGCGATCATAGCCTTCCATGTCTCCCTATTCCTGGTGGCTCTTAGCACACTTTCTCCTGTGACACCACGCAACCCTCGTTCTGTCGTCCACCAGCTCAGGCCCTTCAAATATGTTCTGTCACTTTTTCCCTCTATCTGGCCTGTTAGTATCAGACTCCCCAAGCCCTCCCAGGAACTTCAGCTGTCTCTTCCTTATGCTCAATATTAATTTCCTTTTCGTTTCCATCCTTTCCAAAACGTCACCATTGCTCACATGCTCGATCCATGATATTAGCAGCATCCTTCTGTAGAACCACATTTCAGTTGCTTCCAGTTTTTTCTTCATCTTTAAGGATATTGTTCAGCATTTTACTGCCGTATTGAAGAACTGACATCACATAGCAATCTAGTATTCTCTTTTTTGTTTCTTGTGAAAATTTCCTGTCTTAATACTTTACTCAACTTCTGGAATGCTTCCTTCGCCATGCCAATTCACCTTCGGATCTCTGTGTCGCACTTTCCGTCTTCTGTTAGAACACTTCCCAGATATTTAAATTTTTCAACCTGCTTGATTACCGAAAATTTGCTTTGAATCGTAAAATAAAAAAATGTATTAAAACTAAAACATTATTTAATTAGTAAAGCTTTTAATTGCTTTTATGAATAAGATATATTATGGACAGTATTCTTGAGGAAAAAAAAACTTTTTTTTTATAAATAATAAATTTGCGAAAGAATTTTCGTTTTTTTTTTATTTTTTTTATTTTAATGTGAATAATTTATAAAGTTTTAAATATTTTAATTTCAGTATTACTTTGTCTCCGTTAGATGACATTGTTATCAAGTAGAAACTGTATTTACTAATCATAAATGGAAAAGCTTACTACGCTTTACCGACCCCCAATATTTTTTAAAAAATTGTCATATTTTTTGTGTATAAACGCACAATTTGTTTTTTATACTGACGTCCATACATGGCATTAGCACGAATTAAGCGCAATAACTACAGTTCATTTAAAGGCAAACTATGTGCGTTGTGGTACAGTGGATATTGGCTCGGAACGAGAAACCGGGGAGCCGAGTTCGAATTCCAGTTGAATCCATTGTACTCACTTGCGCGTATTAATCCGTCTCTTCCTTCCAATTATGGGTTAAATAGCAGGACAGTTTGGGTTCTATAGCCTTGGTCGGCAACCTGTCTACCGCAGAAAGCAATGGCAACCTTCTGCGGGATAATCTTCTGCCCAGTCAGTCATATCTCTTTCGAGACATGATCTCCCAAGCGTGTATCACGTATGGCACTTAACTGACTGACTGACTATAATAGTTGGAAACATGATTAAGGCTTCTACTGGGCATAAAGTGGGGGATCTGTTTTCTATTGTTATGAAGTAATAAATTGATCCCCCACTAATAACTACATAATAATATAATACATCGCTTCTCCCTCTAGCTATGAGTCAAATAACAGGACAGATTAGGTTCTATAGCCTTGGTCGGCAACCAGTCTACCGCAGAAAGCAATGGCAACCTACTGCGGGATAATCTTCTGCCCAGTCAGTCATGTCTCTTTCGAGACATGATCGCCCAAAGCGTGTATCACGTATGGCACTTAACTGACTGACTGACCTAAAATTCAGTAAAGCATTTGATTACGGAGAATATTTTCCAAAATTTTCAAGAATACTGAGAAGTTAAAAATGATATTAAAAAGATCGCTCACGTTTTTTTCCTTAAGAATACTGACCAGAATACTGACCAGAATACTGACCATAATATATCTTTGTCATAAAAGCAATTAAAAGCTTTACTAATTAAATATTTTAGTTTTAATACATTTTTTATTTTATTTTACGATTCAGAGCAAATTTTCGGTAATCAAGCAGGTTGAAAAATTTAAATACCTGGGAAGTGTTCTAACAGAAGACGGAAAGTGCGACACAGAGATCCGAAAGCGAATTGTCATGGCAAAAGACGCGTTCCAGAAGCCGAGTAAAATATTAACAGACAGGAAACTTTCACAAGAAACAAAGAAGAGAGTACTGGATTGCTATGTGATATCAGTTCTTCAATATGACAGTTAATGCTGGACAATATCTTTGAAGATGAAGGAAAAACTTGATGCAGCTGAAGTATATTCATATATATGAAGTTCCTTAAGTTACAGATTGGTCTACCATAAAAAATTGGTCTACCATAAAAAAATTGGTCTACCATAAAAAAGTTACAGAGTGGTCTACCATTAAAAAATTGGTCTACCATAAAAAAAAGTTACAGATTGGTCTACCATAAAAAAATTAGATAAACTTTCGTCGACCAGTCAATTTGTTCAACAACTTAAAAAACATCTACTGCAGTGTTAATAAATATATTTCTGTGATATTATAAACTAAAAGTAATTAATATTTGTTTCAAAATTAAACTTTAATTTAGCTGCTCTTTCTTAAATAAAGTTTCAGAAAAGTATATTTTATTTTTGACAGATTTTTTCAATAAAAACGAAAGATAGCTAAAAATGGCGCTAAGATCAGCAATTTCAATACGTAAACTCCTACCAGTCAATTTAAATTAATTATGAAATACAAAAAAGTATTTTGTTTATTGGAAATATTAAATTCATTTTTATTTTATTTTTTTTTTAATCATCTCACCCCAAGCAAGGCATTCCACTGCCACTATTGCGCATGGGGCTACATAGGGGAAGGTAAAGAGAAGGAGTGGATAGACATAGGGAATGTCAGGAGAAAGGTGACAGATGAGTAAGGATAGCGAGGATGAGGGTCGGGCAGATGGGAAGAGTGTTTGATAGAATGGGAGCAGGCTAGTGTGTTAGGAGGTGTGTATTGACCTTACATTTAAACTCCTGGAGATTGTAGCCGTCGGGGAAGCAATCATTTGGAAGAGAATTCCACAGTCGGGAAGTGCGAGGAAAGAAACTGTTGGAGTAGAAGTTACGGCTGCATTTTATCGGTTTCACTGTAAAAGGGTGGGATCTAGTTGCTAATCTAGTATCTCGTGCAAATTCGTATTTAGGGGGCACCAGTGATTTAAGTTCATCGGAGCAGAAGCCGTGAAAGTATTTATAGAAGAGACACAGGGAAGCCACGTCTCTCCGGTGGGAGAGAGGCTGCAGGCGGTCTGCCAAGTCGGTATCGATCACATTACAGACCCTCCTCTGAACCTTATCGAGAAGCCCGAGGAGAAGAGCAGGGGCACCCGACCAGATATGGCAGCAGTATTCAATGCACGGGCGGATGGTAGATTTGTAAATGTGCAGGATAGATTTAGACGGAAAAAACTTCCGGGCCCTACACAGAGAACCGACTTTCATAGCAGCAGATTTAGCAATGGATTCGATATAGTCATTCCATTTGAGGTCCGCTGAAAGTGTGAGACCAAGGAGGCGTAGTGTTTTACTCTCTGGGAGGCAAGCCTGGTCCATGCTAATGGGAGGTAGGTGAGATTGTCGATGATGGTTAATTGACAGTAGCTTCGTTTTAGAAGCATTAAATTTTATTGACTTGACATGAAAAACTAAAATAAAAACTTCGATAAAAATTTTATTTTATTTTTTAAAATTAATTTTAAGCCTTACGTATCACGAATCTGTGAAGATACCAAGTCTGCCTTCTTCTACCGAGCACCCATAGCTCAGAAGTAGAATCGCCGACTGACACCAATTCGGTCGGGTTTCAATCGTGGGTTAAAAGCAATCGGAGTCTAACCGTACTGATGAGCAGTGATACAGCGAAACAGATCTGTCTGCGGATGACTATACTCGGTGACTGGCGTCTGTATACACTGCTTACATACAAGACGTTAAAATAAATTTCCCTTCTCTGACCCGATGGCTTAGGGAGTAGAGACTCCGACTGACACCAAATCGGTCGAGTTTCGATCCCGGCCAGAAGCAAGTGGATATGTCTAGCCGCACTGATGAGCTGTGATACAGCCAAACGGGCTTGTATGTGGATGACTAATATATATATATATATATATATATATATATATATATATATATATATAAATCATTTCACTCCAAGCAAGACAGTACCGCCACTGATACGCAGGGGGTTACATAAGAAGATAGTTAAGGGTTACATAGGAGGGAAGCGAAGACAAAGAGGAACCGGTCACAGGGGATGTCAGAGAATGGTTAAAAGAAGAATGGGAATTCTGGTGTGAAGAGAGTTGCGTGAGAGTAGAGTGAAAAAATGGAGAAGAACAAGATTCGGGGGGTGTAAGGAAAAGGATAAAAAAGAAGTATGGGAGTCAAAGGGGTAAAAGATAGCGATTGACGCCGCATTTAAAGTCTTGGAGATTGAAGCTATCAGGGAAACAAGTATACAGAAGGGAGTTCCACAGGCGAGAAGTGCGAGAAAAGCAGCTGAGTGGTAGAAGTGGAAGCTACATTTGGTTGTTTTGAGTGTAAAAGGGTGGGACCTTGTTGCCAGTCTGGTTGCTCGAGTAAATTCTTGTAGAGGGGGCTAAGCTCGTCGGAGCAGTTGCCATGAAAATATTTGTAGAAGAGACAGTGGGGAAGCCACATCTCGTCGGCGAGAAAGTGGCTGGAGTCGAGCTGACAGATCGAGATCGATTACATTGCAGATTATCTTCTGGAGCCTGTCGAGAACCCCAAGATGAATAGCAGAGGCGCCTGAACAGTCCACAATTTACGTTCACGGGCTATTTCTTACCACAGTCCACCACAGATTGAAGCTCCTTCTCAAGATCAGCAGCGAGGTTATCTTTGTCAGCCTTGGCAGATTTCTAACTGAGGTGGGAGTAAATGGCGGTGCCGTCAGCGTAAATGCCTACTTGGGATTTTATGAAGATCAAAAAGAGCATCGGGCCTCGGATAGAGCCCTGAGGAACACCCGCGTTCTTGTGATAGGATCTGGAGGCGTGCCCGTTCAAGACAAACTTCGTTTCACAGTTTAGTAAGAACGATTGAGTCAAACCAAGCAAGTGTCCGTGATACCATAGCCTTGTAGTTTGCGCAGAAGGCCGGCATGCCACCAATAGAAATGACAAAATGTAGTCGTTCCACTTGAGGTCGGTTAAGAGAGTGAAACAGAGTAGGCGCAGTGTATTGCTTTTGGGGAGACTAGCTTGGTCCATGCTGATGAAGGGACAGGAGGGAATGTAAAGCATTAAAATTTACGAGCCATTTTTTACCCCAGTCTACCACAGATTGAAGCTTCTTCTCAAGATCAGCAGCGAGGTTATCTTTGTCCGCCTTGGCATATTTCTAACTGAGGCGGGAGTAAATGGTGGTGTCGTCAGTGTAAATGTCTACTCGGGATTTGATCACATCAGGGAGATGGTTGATGAAGATCTGAAAGATCGTCAGGCCTAGGATGGAGCCCTGGGGAATACCCACGTTCGTGTGACAGGATTTTGAGGCGATCTTCATAATGCGGTTTGATAGGAACGATTGGATCAGCCCAAGTAAGAGTCTAGTGATACTATAGCTCTGTAGCTTGCACAGAATGCCAGTGTGCCAGACCCTATCAACAGCTCGAGATTCACCGTTCTTATCGAGGGCCTGGTAATATGTACTCGGTGATGGTCGTTAGCAAATCAGCAGTAGACCTGGCAAAGCGAAAGCCATACTGTCTGTCTGAGAATAGTTTATGAACGGTGAGATGCTTAACTATTTCAGCATTGATGATAGCCTGGAACACTTTGTCGAAAATTGGTAGGATAATTAGAGGGGTCCGAGGTTTCTCCTGAGCTCTTAAATACAGGAATCGCAGAAGAGGACTTCCAGCAGGCAAGAAAACAGGAAGCAGAGTAGTTATAGAGTTTAGAGAGGACAGAGGAGAGTTCAGGGTCACATTTTTTCAAGACAATGCCCGGAATTACGTTGCTTCCGCTCGCCTTATTGGGTTCAAGTTTTGAAATTATCTTAGAGACCAGAGAAAGGGTTGCGTAAACATCCTTCAGTTGAGCCTCAGTTCTAAGAGGGAAATCGGGTACGGATACTCCAGACGAGTCAAATGTGGAGTTGGAGGAAAATTTGTGAGTGAAACACTCTGCCTTGTCCTCAGTGGCTGTGGGGACCTCAAATTAATTGATTAAAGGAGGGATGAAGCATATGTTGCTGTTCTGCACACATTTACAGAGCCGCCAGTAGTCTTTGGGGCCGAACTTGCAGCCCCATTCTCTCAGCAAACAACAGCTTAGCGTCATTTAAGAGCCTCTTACACTCATTACGAGCAGAGGCAAATAGGCGTCTATTGTGGTCAGACGCGTGGTTTGGTGAATCAAGATCATCTTTTAGAAACATGCAGAAGTAGGAATATTAAATTATCTTTGAACAAGAAAAAACGTTTTGTTCATGAGAAATGCTTGTATCACAACATAAAATATAATAGATTAGTTCAAAGGTTCGTTCTGTCTTTGATGATATTGAGAGAATTTAGTTTTAACTATAGTCAAAAAAAAAGATCGCTTTTCATTTGATTATGACAGCTGTCATATGAGCGTGCAAATTTTAAAAGATATTAAAATTGACATGCTTTTATTGATTTTAACATCGGCATATTTTTTTAATAAAGGTGAAAATGCTAGTAACACATTAAAAAAAATTAGTTTTCATGCAGTTTACAAAAAAGAAACTGTGAATGACAAAAAGAATATGTTAGAGTAAAGCCGAAATGTTTATCAAGTGGGATAACTCTTCAATGTTTTATCCGTAATTATTTCCCTTGATTTACTAACAAGGGACACTACCAAGATAGAAGGCTTGTTTGATTAAAAACATGATGTCAAGTAGTATAAGCCGAAACAAAACTGCTGAAAGTGAATGATTGTAGGTTTTTTTAAGTATAGATAGAATATTATTAAAAAGATAATAATCAAAATTGGGAAAACAAATGTCTGAGTGCTTAGATTTCATCTTTGAGCTTTATTTTTATAAATTAATATTGAATAATAAAACAAGCAAACAATGTTATTAACTTATTAAATATTTTTAAAAAATTATTCCGTAAAAATTACAATTACTGACAATTAAAATTGGTAGAATATTTTTTTTTATATTAGACTACGAAAACTAAATTTTGGTTTCGATTTCCACCTTAGGTCTTTAAATAAAGAAAGAACAAATAATAAAGAGATTAAAAATCCGTTTTCATTTTAATAATTCTTCCTTAAAAAAAAGTCTGCTGACATAAAATATTTTTACAAGTAGAAAAGAAAGAAACCAATCTTCGGTTTTTACCTTAGAATAAAATTTATTTTCTGATGAAAATTATCTTACATTTGTTGATATGTTAAAGTAAATAGTGTATGTTTCATTATTAAATTTAAAGACTGTAAAATTCTTTCTTATTTTGTTTGTGGAAAATTATCTGAAAACTATTTTCTTTACACTAAAAAAAATCAAAATGTTTTTAATTTACATTTTTTAGTTTAATTTAAAATTTTCTGTAGTAGAAAAAGTTACAACATTGACATTTTATGTGTAGAAAATACAACAAATTTTAAATAATTGTAGAATCAATGCTTTGGTTAAGTGGCAGGCTTAATTTTAAAATTTTTAAATCATGAATTTTTTTTTTTTTTTTTTTTTACACACTCAGACACTTGACATATAGAGATAGTGATATTGATCTCCACCAAGTTGCCGGTACTGGTCAAATCTATCCTCAATTTGTTTGAAATTTACCAGGTAATACATATATCATTTTCCATTCTTCTGTGCAATATTTGGTCAATTTTAGAATTGCATTAGTCATATTATGCAAAGCTGTGAATGTTTCATTTGTTAGCTTCTCATTATTTCTAGGAATGTTATTCCAAGATTCTAACCAGTTGCAGAATACATTGAGAAATACATAATTGTCGTCATTTACCTTTTATTGCTAAAATGTCAACCTTTATATGGTGTTTTTACATTCAGTATTGTCCACCAAGTACAAAACGTTTATGTAATTTTTCCAATTACAAGCAACCAATTTCACATATTATTCAACATCTATGTATATTATGTATTACATGTTAAATATTTGTTAATACACTGTATCATTACAAATTAATGTTTTGTCAACTTCATTTCACTTTCTCTTTGCTTGTTTAATCATGGATTTTCAATGCTTATAAAAATAATGGTGGGTTATAAGGATTTGGGTAGAATGTCCCTTTTGGAAGTGGCCTTGTGCCATGTGAATTCAACAGCAAAATATTCCAAATAACCTTGCAGTACAAGTCTCCGACATTTTGGTTTGGTTGGTTGGTTGTTTTGTTTTATTGCATATCAACCTCGGTGGGTCATTTATTGCTAACTAAATATTTTTTTTAATTTATTTATTGCTGGTAATACCTTTTTCTTTCAACAATTTATTGTTGTTTTTATATAAGTTTTTGTGTCTAGTAATACTTTTTTATTTTCAAGTATCAAGATTCATTGGGATTTGTTTTTAAGGGCAGGGTCCCCAAGTCCTACCTTGTTATTTAGCCCATAACTGGAGAAAAGGGACGGATTAATACCTTTCCCAAGGATACCAATGCTTAAGTGAATGCAGGGTATTCAACTGGAATTCAAATTCAGCTCACCACAATGCACATCCATCACTAAACGCTTACAGCACCTGGTATTCCCAAGCAGTTACCCGCTTAAGTACTGACCAGGCTCAACGTTGCTTAACTTTGGTGATCGAGCGAGAACCGGTGTATTCAATGTGATATGGCCGTAAGCCCCAAATTTTGGTGACCCGACGTGAGTATGATACAGTACCAGAGTTGCACATGGAGACATCTGCAGAACTTCACTCAGTCAAGCCTTTCAATCCAAACAGCAGATACAACTTAAAATTCAGCCTACAGTTTTTAAAATCACCTATAAAATTCATCTAACAATGGTTTTGATAGAGAATCATCCCTTCGTCAGTAATTCTTCATTTCGGTCCGACAGGCAAAACTGACCTCAGCTACGATTCTTAAAAAAATAGAAGAAAGCTACGCCTCGATGAAAGGTCTTAAGACAACCTGTTTCATCTCATATTTGTACGTCTGCATCGACTATTGAGAAAAATGAATATTTGTCCGAGTAACGAAACAAAAAAGAAATACATAATGCAACACATTTCTAAGAAACGTCCTTTCAACAAAGTCTTCGGTAAGTTTTGGCGCCATCGAAAATATCAACACGTGGTTGAACTCCCAAAACTGTAAGTTTGTTCCTTAATGGACATTTTAAAAAATTTTTACCTAACTTTTGCGAAGTTAGGTAAATATTTCTGTTTCCCTAAAGCCAACAATCTCTGAAGTGTGAATTGGTTAAAAATTTGCAAAATATTTTTCCCTTCCAGCTTAGTAGGAAAAAGCGTCTTTGAGGTCAATTTATAGCAATACTAGCAATATAGCACGGCGTTGCTCAGGTGTAATGAAAGCTTTTATATATATATATATATATTATCAATTTTCTGCACTATTGTAAGAACTGCAACCTTGAAACTTCTGAATATCGTTTCTTATGTCTTTGTCTATGAGTGTATCAAATTTGATTAAAACCAGATCACTCCTATAACCCGATTATCAATTTTTGATATTTATCGGGGGTACCTCGACACAAAACCTAGCTAAGAACACTCACAGATGCTTATAGTACAACTGTGTAAATTTTCAAGAAAATCGGTTCAGCCGTTTCGGAGTCTATAGGTAACAGATACACACACAAAGTTTCATTTATAAATAAGTTTAGATAACATAACATTGTGTTTATTTTCATCTTGATTTTTAGTTGCCATCTATTGAAATTTTATTCAGGCCATCAATCTAGAGCAGTGAAAAGACAGTATGAACTGAAAATAAAGGATAAGTCTCATCTGCCACAGGGAAAACTGGGACATGTCCAACTGATTTAACCAATAAGCCAACAGACACACACACACACACACACACAGAGACAAAGTTCCATTTATAAATAAGTTTAGACTTTGACTGAGATTCCAGTACATGAAGCGTCTATAAAGTACAAAATGGAGCACTCTAGATATGAACTAACACATAATTTCCATTACGATAAAATTTTGGGAACATCATGCATTTACTTGCATCTTTTTGACCAAGTCTATTGTTTCAAATGAATTTTAGTATATGAACCGAATCAAATACAAAGTAAAAAGGTCTAGATTTCATAACTGGATATGGATATACAATTGAAAGTTTTACAGGACTACAAGAGAGATATAGATTTCTTATTTATTGCATTATTATCTGTAATACTAAAACCTCTTCTAGATCAGTTATTAAACATGTTTTTAAATGTTTATTAGAAATCATAATAAAAATTTTCTTTAAGGATTTATATTGAAAATTTTATTAAAGAAATGATGAATTTAAATTTCATCCACAGAATTCAATAAATGTATTAACAGTGGAGGCCATCTCATCATGCTGTTTCAATGTATTGCGAATCATAAAGTCATGAAATTGATTTAATCATTAAGTTTTAACGCTTATCTAAATCTAAAGCTAATCTAATTTATAAATAGAACTTTGTGTTTATGTGTGTCCATTACCTATAGACTCCAAAACAGCTGAACTGATTTTCTTGAAAATGTACACAGTTGTACTATAAGCATCTGTGAGTGTTCTTAGCTAGGTTTTGTGTCAAGGTACACCCAATAAATATAGAAAATCGATAATAATAATAAAAAAAAAAATCGGGTTATAGAAGGAGTGGTCCAATTTTAATCAAATTTGATACACTCATAGACAAAGACATAAGAAACGATATTCAGAAGTTTGAAGGTTGCAGTTCTTACAATCATGCAGAAAATCGATTATATATATATATATATATAAAAGGCAAGATGTTTGTGTGTGTGTGTGCGTGTCTGTTTATCTGCCTGTATGTCTGTATTTTTTCAGCTCTTTTATTTTAGTTTTTGCTTTGGGTTTGGCTCTAAGTAGGTATAATTGTAGTTCTTAGTCTCAGCCATGATACCATTTAATCAGAGGACTTATTTAGCCTTCAAAATTCAGTTTACAATGAAAAAAACTTACTTGATGTCGATACCAGGAAATCAAAATTTGACTTACATCCATTCATTTTTCTTTCAGTCTGTGGTTTCGCTTTAACTGGAAACAACTATTGCTTTTTAGTCATTTGTGCCAATGTCCAAAGAGTCTGAGCTCCAGGACCATGGATTAGTTTTAAAGCTTTCACTACACCCGAGCAACGCCAGGTTATACTGCTAGTAAGTATATAATGACAAAAATTGCATATATGAAACATCAAGTTAAAATCATTTGTATGATAGATCAAATGGTGACATTCCCTATAGTGGGACATTTGTTAGTTTTTAAGCCTAATTAAGAAGCCAAACTGTTTATGAAGCTGTACTCATATTAGGACAACATAGTCTCTTTTAGTCTCTTTGTTACAACACAAGATCAAAGTAAACTTAATACTGATATTAAACTTCAACATTATGTTGTAACAGATATTTGCAGATAATAATTAGGTATTTTAAATGACAATAAATTAAAATGACTTAAAATCTAATTCTTATTTTAAAAAAACTTGTAAAATCTCCTTTGTTAATATGTTTGAGAGAAAGACTAAAGCCAGTCATTCATTTTTTAATGATTGCTTATGTATTTATCTATATGCACATCAAAATGTTTTTTATTTAAAATCTAAAAACCTTTTAAGTTTATTTTATAAGAAACTAAAACTTTTATCAGATTTTTCTGATAGAATTTATCCATTTCTAAGTCACTTGATATCCTATAGAATTATTAATGATTTTTTGTGCTAGTAAACATTGAATGAATCAAGAAAAGGTCAAGTGGCACATCTGGCTGTCCAACTCCAGAGTTTTGCTTCAGAATGATCATCAGTGCCAGATTTTCAATAAATCTTTGGAAATAATTACTATATATATATATCAGCATGCAGTGTAGGTATACAAAACTCCAAATGAGTATCCTGTACATACAGTGGTAGGATAACTCTCTAAGAGAGCTCTAAATATATATATATATGTACATAAATATATATAGAGCAAATATAAGAAAAATTAAGGCAGACGCGTTATTTCATGGTAAATCAGAAGTATAGGCCTATTTCAGGCAAACCATCGTCAGCTTCCATCTTTATTTTACAAAGGATTTTATTTTGTGTAAAATCCTTCGTAAAATAAAAATGGAAGCTGATGATGGTTTGCCTGAAATAGGCCTATACTTCCGATTTACCATGAAATAACATGTCTGCCTTAATTTTTTTAATTTTTTTATATATATATATATATATATATATATATATATACACACAAACTAGAAGTTTAGCTGGGGTTCACTCAGGTAGTTTAAGGAATTATTGAAATAAAAAACATATGAATTTACATAGCAAATACTTACGCAACGTCCACCCTTATCACTTTTATAGATATAGATAGCAATGTAGAATGTCTCTATTGGATTAGGGTTGGACGGAAAGGAGCAACATATATAGATAATATAAAGTGGGGTGATCGATTCTATATTATAATCAATACTCATGTTTTTCTTTTTCCTTGACCCTATTTCTCTCTTGTCTGCTTTCCTTCGCATTTATCTGATCTTATCATCTTCACTTCAGTTTTATTACATTTGATATGATATTTCTTCTCGGTAGTACCAATCCCCTTCCCTCTAGTCTATTTGTTAAAGAAAAGATTTTTTCCAAATGTAAACCCTGAACTGCTATTTTTTCGCTCCATCTATCAATTTGCTGTAAAGTTTATTATCCTGATACAAAGGGGGGAATTATTAAAAAAACAACTAACTTATTCTATCTTTGGCTTTATTTTTATTTTCATTTTTACCTAATTCGTCGGTGAGCATGTTATTTAATTTAGGTTTTTTATCCATTTTCTAATGTGAATAATTTACAATGTCTACATATGACATTAATTTCGTTGCGTTTATTTAATAAATTTTTATTTTTAAGGGATCTAATAATAAATAGTTTTTCATATAAGCATAATTTTTTTTTTTTTAATCATATCACCCCAAGCAAGGCAGTAACGCCACTGATGCGCAGAGGGCTACGTAAGAGTAACAAGATTGGAAAAGAGAAAACCGGAAACCGCATCCTAAACAGAAATCAAGGGATGAGCCTCTTCACCTGTTCAAGAGACGTGGGTGGAGTGTGAACCGGGCGATAGTTTAGTCTATCTACTCCAATCGAAAAAAAAAATAAAGAAAAGAGTGAAAAGATTGGAAAAGAAAACCGAAAACCGGAAACCGCATCCTAAACAGGAAACATATGAACATGGTTCATTTAAGGACTTACATGTTTTCGTTTCTTTTAGGATTTTCCACTTTATTTTGGGTGTTTTTTTTTTTGTTTTCATTTAGGTACCAATGATATCACGATAGGGATGTTCTATTTCTGTATTTGCTATTATTAAATGAAGAGATATGCTGGTAAATTCTCTGCTTTAGAGTGTTTTTAGTCGTCCCTATATAGACTTTTATATTGTTTGGGTTTTCCTTCGTCCATATTTCGCATCGATATATTATCGATTTCGTAAACACCTATTTTCTAGCAGACAGTTTATGGGGTTTTTACAATTACATTTTTTCTCATCTAAATTGTTATTTTCTGTTGTCTGGCTATTTTTACTGGTTTTGTTGAATTTTTTTCAAATATTATTATTGTGGTTTTATATATATATATATATTATACACACATAATATTAAATATCAAGATACATTCACTTATGTGACATAGTTTTACCAGTAATTAACGCATTGAGGAAAAAAAAAATACAAAAAAAGACAAATGTTCTTATTGGACAGTTTATTCTAATGAAAATATATACAAAAATATACACACACATATATATATATATATATATATATATATATATATCTTTGGTCTTACTACCTAAAATCCGAAATGACCAAAGATAAAATAATAAAAATATTTTTTTAAATTTTTATTCTTTGGTTAGACTAAAGACTTTTCAGCACCTCTACATACACCATGTGACCCAACAATGCATTTGCTACCATATCTGATTGTTATTTTTCTTAAGACAGTAAATTCATATGCAAGATATCCAAATAAAAATTAAAACAATGGAATCAAAACACTTTTACTATATAAAATAATTGCATTGTTATTGTTGTCATTGTTTACAAGCAAAGAGTATTAAATGTAGCAAGGGAGAAATCTTGTTGAAAAATGTTAATGCCATTGCTAAAATATTGGAAAAGACTTGATTACTGAACTGAATCAGTACAAAAAAGTCAACAGGTTAGCATCCATTTTAAGAAATTAATATCAATAAGAATGAAAATGATAGCATATGTATTTCTTCCATGATCAACAATAAATCAAGATTTTTATTTCTCAAAATTCATCTGGCCATTTATTCATTATCAACTGGTTACTGTTTTCGCTTCAGTTTGAAGTCAGGTTTAAAGTTTTGGATGATAATAAATCATAGAAAACATTTTACGCTGAATACAATCATATTTCTTAATTATATATTTGTTTCTTTATTTAAACATGAATCTTATTAAAAAAATAAAAAATAATTTAATTCCACATGAGCTCTGCTTAACGAAACAGGAGTCAAGAAATATGGCAAAAACCAGCAGACACAAATAGAATTTCAAAACATTTTTGGAAATTAAGGTTTTTTTTTTTTTACAAAACATTGAAAATAAAAACAGAAAAAATTAGTTGACATATTCTTATAATTTCTTTAGAAAAAAATAAGCTGAAATAAATGGAAAATTAAAAAATACAGAGGAAAATAAATTAACAGAAAAAAAAGAATAAAAAAATCTAATGGGAATATGTCCAAGATCAGTCGGTTAAGTGCCATACGTGATACACACTTGGGCGATCATGTCTCTTTTGAGACAGGACTGACTGGGCAGAACATTATCCCACAGTAGGTTGCCATTGCTTTCTGCGGTAGACTGGTTGCCAGCCAAGGCTATAGAACCCAATCTGTCCTGTTATTTAACCCATAACTGCAGAGAAGAGACGGATTAATACCTTTCCCAAGGGTATTTGCACGTAAGTGAATGCAAGGAATATGATTGAAATTCGAACTCGGCTTCCCGATTTCTCGTTCCAAGTCGATATCCACTGCACCACAACGCACATCCCAAGGGTATTTGCGCATAAGTGAATGCAATGAGTTCAAATTCCAGTTGAATTCATTGCATTCACTTACGCGCAAATATCCTTGAGAAAGGTATTAATCTGTCTCTTCCTTCCAGTTATGGGTTAAATAATAGGACAGCTTGGGTTCTATAACCTTGGTCGGCAACCAGTCTACCACAGAAAGCAATGGCAACCTACTGCGGAATAATCTTCTGCCCAGTCAGTCATGTCTCTTTCGCCCAAGCGTGTTTCACGTATGGCACTTAACTGACTGATGTCCAAGATACATTTATCAAATTTATAATCAAAATAAAAAAAAAAAATAATCCTGCAGCAATCATTGCTGAAATTTAATATTTATACCACTTGGGTATCATCATTTAACGTTTATTAAATGTAATTTTCATGAAAGACTAGATTCCAAGTCATTGGCTAACAATTGATAGTAGTAATAATAATAATAATAATAATAGTAATAATGTGTACAACAGTAAGATCAGATTCATATATTTTTTCATCTGTTTTATATTTGCAGTTTGTCGCTAGTGGATCAATTTAATCCATATCAGGATTGGTCAGCATGTAACAAAAAGTGACATTATTTTCCTGTATATAAAGTTATTCACAAAATGTAGCCAACAAAACATTCTTTGATAAGTGAAAAATAAATTCATTTGTATATTTAACAATGGAAAACTTTTAAAAATTAATTTTATATATACTTTGCCTGCACTATTGATAAAATATGAATATTTTTCACAATATTATTGTGATTTTTCAAGAAGCAGATGAAAAGCTGTCTTATTACTACTTTTGTATATACAGTAGCAGCCATAATATAAAGAATAAAGATATAAATATGTGTATTACTTAAAAAGTAATGCATGATTAGCAATGGAATTTTTACCGAATAAAGATTAGAGTATAATGCATAAATATTATACAAAGTTACAAAAATTTACATAATAGTTTTTTTTTAAATAAAGATTAAATGGAACAAAGGAAATAAGCTACTGGACAAAAGTTAAGGAACGATGTTAATAATTTGCATAAACTTTTAATTTTTACATTGTTAAAAAACTTTGAGCTTTTCAACAATAAGTAAAAGTTCAAGAAAAAAAAGTCAATTTCAGAAATTTCTAATATTGTTCATAGGTCTAAAAGTGTCATTCATCATGTAATTAGCAAGTATAAAACTGATAAAACGTTAGATGCAAAACCCAAAACCGGCAGACCTCCAAAAGCACCGCAAAAAGAAGATCGAAGAATTGTTAGAATATCTACAAAAAAAACATTTTGAAAGTGCTACATCAATTGTCCATAAATTTAATGAAGACACAGATAATAATATCTCAAGGAAAACGGTTGCTTGCAGGTTAAAAAATGCAAGAGTGCATGCCCATATTCCGGCTTCGAAGCCTCTCAATTCAAAGCGAAACCAAAGGGCACGCCTGTACTATGCGAGTGAACATGTTGACACACAATGGGATACAGGTCATTTCAGTGATGAGTCCAAGTTTACTATATTTGGTTCTGAGGGCAAAAACAAGTGAAAGACTGTCTTCTTGATGTGTCAAGAAAATCGTTAAATTTGGTGGCGGCAGTGTGGTGGTGTGGGGAATGATTTCATCTATCATCCGCGTACATGGCAATATCAATGCTGAGATTTACAAACGTCTTCTTCAGCAGCATGTGGTACCAAGATTACACCATAATCTTTATGAATATCCTATTTTCATGCAGGACAATGCACCTTGCTAAAGGCTCAGAAGGTCATGGCTTTATTTGAAGAAGAAGGAATCACCATAATGAAGTGGCCAGCCCAGAGCCCTGACCTGAATCCAATAGAAAATGTTTGAAAGATAATTATAGAAAGGGCTCAGAAAAGAAACCCAAAAAATCAGGATCACCTATGGGAGTTATTGAAAGACGAATGGGAGGGAATTACTGCTGATTTTTGCAAGAAATTAATTAGATCACGTGGTCGACGATGCAGAGAAGTCATTGAAAATAAGGGATGTTTACCAAATATTAAATTTTGTTGATATTTTGTTCACAATCAAATATTAACAAGATTGTTCCTTAACTTTTGTCCAGTAGCTTATTTCCTTTGTTCCATTTAATCTTTATTTAAAAAAAAACAAACTATTATGTAAATTTTTGT
This sequence comes from Ascarosepion bandense, assembly GCA_037127315.1. Taxonomy (NCBI): domain Eukaryota; kingdom Metazoa; phylum Mollusca; class Cephalopoda; order Sepiida; family Sepiidae; genus Ascarosepion; species Ascarosepion bandense. Next base: position 349,232 of record JBBBDQ010001548.1, read on the forward strand.
AACTTTGTATAATATTTATGCATTACATCCTAATCTTTATTTGGTAAAAATTTCATTGCTAATCATGCATTACTTTTTAAGTAATACACATATTTATGTCTTTGTTGTTTCCGTTCTTTATATTATGGCCGCTACAGCAGTAACATGCCATACCAAATCAGCATTAAGATTTAATCTTAAATTCTCTACATTTTAGCACAATTATTTACAATGGGATTTCTTGCTTTTATTTATATCATTTGATATTTTATAAGAAAAAAAATGATCAATAAATGTCATTTTTAATGTAGAAAAATCTTCGTAAAAATAATGAAATGGAAAAATTATTATAAAAAGTAAATTGGTCCATTCAGAAAGAGAGATAGAAAAAGAAAATATTTTATTTTGTAGTGATTACTCTCTTTGTTTCTGATTTTTTCTTCAAAGATTCAATTTCTTTCATGAGGAGACGTGTCACTGATACACATCGCTCGGCTTCTTCCCCTCCAATTTGAACCAGGGCTTCCTGAGCTGCAGAACGAACTTGAAGAACGGGATCATTTCTCCTACAAAATAGTCACAATTTTAAATTTCAGTAATAGATTTTTTTTTTTTGTTTTCACTAACAGGACATTCGCACGATTTAAAGGGGAAGTAATAAACTAAATTTATATAGAGTAGTCTCCCTTACACTGAGTATTTTTGCTTCCATGAATCTAATAGTTGATTTTCTAAGCGCCGTTCAGATGTGGCACAAGGCCGAAAGTATGGGGTACCCAGTGAGGATCGAACTCACTACTCAGTCATAATAGGTTCTAACAAGACAAGCTTGCTAACCATTACACCAAGGTGGAGACTTCATGCGGCTGGTCAAAGGTTAGTAAATTTGAAAGAGAAATTTTTTTTTCTTCTTTAAATTGGGTTATTCTGGTTTCAAACAAATGTGTTTTATGTGAAGCTTTTACTTTAAAATATAAATTATTTTTTCTTTTAAATTGAGTTGTTTACATGTTTCATTTGAAGTTTCCACTTTAAGATATTAATTAAAATTGCTTTTTTTTTTCATTTCTTTAAACAGTTACCTCGTTTTTCAAATAAATGTTTTTCTACTATATAATATTTATAAATATAATTGCTTTTTTCTTAAAACAAGGATATTTTGTCTTTCAAGTGTATTTCATGTGAATCTCCTACTTAGAAATCAGTCAGTTAAGTGCCATACGTGATACACACTTTGGGCAATCATGTCTCGAACAGGACATGACTAACTGGGCAGATTATTCTGCAGTAGGTTGCCATTGCTTTCTACGATGGCCTGGCTGCCAGCCAAGGCTACAGAACCCAATCTGTCCTGTTATTTGCCTCATAGCTAGAGGGAAAAGCAATGTATTATATTATTACATAGTAATTAATGGGGGATCAGTTTATTACTTCATAACAATAGAAAACCGATCCCCCACTTTATGACCAGTAGCGGCCTTAATCATGATTTCAACTATTATATTCAGCCAGTAAGTTAAGCGCCATACATAATACACGTTTTGGCTGATCATGTCTTGAAAGGGACATGACTGACTGGGCAGAAGGTTATCCTGCAGTAGGTTGCCATTGCTTTCTGTGGTAGTTATGAGTCAAATAACATGACAGATTGGATTCTATAGCCTTGGCTGGCAACCAGTCTACCGCAGAAAGCAATGACAACCTACTGCAGGATAATTTTCTGCCCAGTCAGTCATGTCTCTTTTGAGACATGATCGCCCAAAGCGTGTATCACATATGGTACTTAACTGACTTCAAAATACTTATCAATAAAAATTGTTTTTCTTTAAAATGAGTTACTTTGTCTTTCAAAAAAATGCATTTCATATGAATATTCTACAATTCTTCAAATTATTGACTGATAAAAATTATTTGCATTTTTTTCTTTAAAAGATTTTTATTTTGTCTATTTTAAATATTATTTTGGTTAATATACTATGCAAACCTATAAAAACCTATGCAAACCTATAAAATTGTAAATTTTTGAATGTCGCCCTTGCACTGAAAAGTTTGCCCAGCACTGTTTTGAAGTCTCCTAAGCAATATATGATATCAGTTAATAAATTCAATTGTACAATCTAAGCAAGAAGGAAAAATTCTGATTTTAAATCTCTGCTGACTTGCAGCTATATTCAAACACAGAAAAACTATGGAAGTTGTCAACACTGATAATTTTCCAGCAACTAATTGCAGCCAAGTTGGCCTTAGATATAATGCCTTGTATTCCTTTGGATCATGTCAGTATGGCCAAGTAAGGGGGCTATGCTGTCTGGACTGCGCACAGCTTCTATATATATATATCATCACTTAGGACTGCACTGTTTCGATCACATCAGTATGGCTAAGTGAGGGAGCTATGTTGTCTAAACTGTACACGGCTTCTATATGTATATGTATATATATATATATATATATATATCATAACTTAGGCATGCACACTTTGGATCATGTCAGTATAGCCAAGTGAGGGAGCTATGTTGTCTGGACTGTACACGGCTTATATATATATATATATATATATATATATATATATATCTCATTACTTAGGTCTGCACCCTTTGGATCATGTCAGTATGGCCAAGTGGGGATCTTCGTTGTCTGGACTGTGCACAGCTTCATCACTTAAGCCTGCACACTAGAGAGGTTACTCTAGGTTCAATTGTATATATAACAACATTAACCAGGTATCTAAAACTAAGCTACAAGATAATTTTTTTGCACATTTATTGATGATGGATTAAGATAATGACGTACAACATATAAATCAGTAATTTAAAAAAATTTTTTTTACACATTAAAAAAGAAAAAGTTCAATCAATAAAATTACCCACAAAGTACAATAATATACAAATAGAATAATGTGTCTTTGTTGATACATGTAAAGTAGGAAAATTTGGATAATGCAGTAACTGCCAAATGTTCTCTACCACTAAAATAGCAGGAGCATTTTACTACTAATTATATTAAATTAATACCACAATAATAAGGAAAGTTAGAAAATTCAGCCTATAAAAGAATAGATTTGAACAGGAAATGGAAAGACTAAATATTCTTCTATGTGCTCTGTCCCTTCAGGACGTAGCCAATCATGGCTTTCCATGTTTCCCTATCCCTGGTGGCTCTGAGCACACCTTCTCCTGTTATGCCATGCAACCCTCATTCTGTCATCCACCTGATGAGGTCCTTCAAATATGTTATCCGTTGCTTTCCCCTGCCTCTTTTTTCTCTCTATCTGACCTATTAGTATCAGATTCTCCAAGCCCTCCTTCCTTATTGCATGTCCCAAGAACTTCAGCTGTCTCTTCCTGATGCTCAGTATTAATTTCCTTTTTGTTTCCATCATTTCCAAGACCTCATCATTGCACACATGCTCGACTAAATATTAACATTCTGGAATTAAGTTTAAAAAAGTTTAATGCAACATCAATTGCCATCTATTTGACTCTCATGCATCTCATATGTTTTTTTGACATGCCCTGTACCTTGTTTTTTCTCACACTGTAACCCCTTGCGCACCAATAACAGTCCTGCCTTGCCTGGGGTAAAACGATTATAAAAATAAAATATTTTTAACAATAGTGAAACCAGATGGAGTGTGGGATTTGATTTCACAAGTGACAAACACAGAATCTTATATGTAGGCAGAGAAATAAGCATAGTTAAAAACAGAGAAATAAGGGGAGTTAAAAACAGAGAAATAAGGGTAGATAAAAACAGATATAAGGGTAGATAAAAACAGTAGTAGTATACATACTTACTTCATGAAGCAACGAAGAAATAGCTAAGTTTGTAGGATAGGAAAATAAGAATTAAGATCAACCTTTGTCACTTTTACAAAAATTCACAATGACGTGTGAAATCCTGGTTTTTCTCAAATAGAAAAAGGATTGACCATGAGCTTAAAAAAAAAAGTTTGAAACCAGATTTCACAAGTATATGTTAAACTGATTTTCTGACCAATGGGAGCAATAAAGGGATTTAGTGATGTGAAAAATCTAATTACAATAAAAGCTGTAATCAGCACCAGTCAGTCAGATGGGAGCAAAATGTAACTTCAAGTGAACCCAGACATAATGTTGCGTCACACATTGTCCTCTTTCTCCTTCTTTCTTGTGTGCTGATTCCTTTTACTTCTTCTCCATCCAAAGACATTCATACTGAACAAATGCTAAAACATACATCAGTCAGTTAAGTGCCATATGTGAAACACGCTTGGGCGATCATGTCATGAAAGAGACATGACTGACTGGGCAGAAGATTATCCCGCAGTAGGTTGCCAGCAAAGGCTATAAAACCCAATCTGTCCTGTTATTTAACCCATAACTGGAAGAAAGAGATAGATTAATACCTTTCGCAATGGTATTTGCATGTAAGTGAATGCAATGAATTCAACTGGAATTTGAACTCGGCTCCCCGATTTCTCGTTCCGAGCCGATATCCACTGTACCACAACGCACATCCGCCTATGCACATACATATGCATGTACACTTTCAACAAATTACTACTACAAAAATTTCTTTATACCTTTACCTCTCTAACTGAACATTAATTTCTACCTATTTTTGTCATTCTTTCCTTTTAATAAATTTCTATTTTAACATGAAAAATGTATATTTCATTCTTCCACATTTATTCATGTATTTTAACCTGCTACCAACCAACCTTCTGATCATAATGATATTAACCTTCTGATAATTCTGATGATAATTCTGGATAAAACTTGTAAGCTGTAGGGAGTTCGGTTATGTTTGGCACAAAAAAATAAAAATTAACCGTCTCCTCACGGCTACAAGTTTTACAATACACCAAACTAATGCCAAAGAAATTTATCATAGGAGAAATAAATACAAAAGTAAGAAAGTAAAAACACTGAAATAATTGACAAATTCTTGTGGAGTAGTTTTCACACCGATGGTTATAATCATGCTATATCGGTTGTTAATCAACTGAACGCACCCAAAATGTTAGGAACTTGATAATCTTCCACTGTAAGATGACTCCTTAGTATTCAGCTAACTCCCGACTAATATCAACTGCCTTAGTTCAACTATGTTCAAACTGGAACTAACTAGTAGTCCTACTGAACTCTAAAGAACTCTCTAGAACTTCTAAGAACTTCATTATTTATTGTACGATATGTACAAATGTGGCACAAGGCCTAATACGGGGATGGGGAAGGCTGGTCTTCAACTGTCCTAATTTAACTTAGCTATTCACTTTCGTTGACCCTGACACGCTTACAATAACCTTTCACCATAATACCACATTTTTACTGACCATTCTTACCACATCCACCATAATACCTCAGGTTCTCTATGTAGTCCTACTTAACTCCCATATAACTTCTAAGAACTTCTCGAGTTAAATTCCTGTTAACTCTTATTAATATAGAAGGAAGAGTCCATTATCTGAGGAATAGGTGTGTTTCCCCATAACACAAATGTAGACTTATATGACACAATGAGCAAAACAGATCCAGTGGTGCACTGACAAAAAAAAAAAAACGGTAATAACCAAAACCTTGGTCAGGAACAACCAATGCATTTCTGAACCTGAAAAAGCCTAAGTGAAGAGATAAAGCAATAGACAGACTATTTGGCAATTAATAAACAATTCAGAAATGCTGTTCAACACTACTTACTGCAGATCGACAGGCAGAGAGAACAACATCCAAAATGGTGCAATAATGAAAAAGATGAGAACAATTGTCCAAATTTAAATAATGTAAATAGCAAAAAGACATATCTGTTTCATAGATTACACAAAATCATTTCAGAAGGTACAACACAAAGATCTATATGAAATACTATAAAGATTTCATTTACATTCAAATAATCTGTAACATTTACTGAGAACAATCAGATAGCTAGAGAACAGGGCAAAAGATAGGAGTGTGTCTTTTCACCTGATTTATTCAATATATACAACCAGACAATTCTAGAAGAACTAGAAAACCTATCAGGATTTAGTGGCAGAGATAATCTTAAGAAAAGATATGCAGATGACACTGTGTTGACTCAGAAAAGAAAATGAACAAACTCAAGACAGTAATGGAAAGCAAGAAAAAACAGTGGACTTATTTAGTCTCTTTAAGAGAGAATGCTTGGTAGTCAGTAAACAGAGACAACCAAACAGTGTGATCAATTGGGAGTGTCAAAATCAAGCAGGTGCAAAAATTGTTTATTAACAGATGACAGAAAATATTAAATGCTCCTGAAATCTATATTTGTTAGGTTGTCTGCAAATTCCAATAATGACAGTAATTATAACAAGCTGGATTATGAGTCAACATTAAAAGAGCAAGTAGCTCAGCTGCAGTCGCTATCTCACCAGTGTGAGGTGGCTTCCCTGTGCCTCTTCTATAAATACTTTCATGGCTTCTGCTCCAACGAACTTAGATTACTGGTGCCCCCCAGATATGAATTTACATGAGGTACTAGATTAACAACTAGGTCCCACCCTTTTAGAGTGAAACTGATAAATTGTAACTGCAATTTTTACTCTAACAGCTTCCTTTCACACACTTCCCACCTGTGGCATTCCCTTCCGTATACTTGCATCCCCGACAGCTACACTCTCCAGGAATTCAAATGTAGGGTCAATAGGCATCTCCTATCACACTAACTCACATCCATTCTCACAAGCTCTTTTTTCCATCTATTCCACCCCCATTCTTGGTATTCTCATCCATCTATTACCCTCCTCCTGACATTTCCTATAACTAACCCCTCTTTCTCATCACTTTCCCCTATGTAACCCCCTGCGCCACAATGGCAGTAGAAGGCCTTGCTTGGGGTGAAAAAAAAAAAAATTAACAAAAAATATACTGGCCAGTAAAAAACGAAGATTATTTGAAACCTCTTATATAATTCAACTATAAAAATGAAAGTAGAGAGTATGTTCTTGTTGTAACTGAATAACCCTTTCTGATTACTAGTAAGCTCCATAAAATACTTAATAAAAACAAAACAAAACTGAGTTATTCCTGCATGGACAACATAATCCAACAAATAAAACAACATAAAATAAAAACAGTCAACATGATACAAATTCAACCCCAATCCTATAATGGCAGAAATAGAGATTACTGCTTTCTGAATTTAATGAGATTTTATATCAATAACAAAAAATATTGCTGTGTTTTAAATTGAATACCTTATAATTTAATTTGAATGCACTAATTTAATTATGCAATTATTACGTTAGTACCACATACTACATGTTTGCCTCTCTCGGTGTTCATTTGAACTTTTTTTTTTTGGCAATTGCAAATTTAACTTAGATGCCATTTTATATTGATAAAAAATATTACAGTGTTTTAAATTAAATGGCTTATGATTTAATTTAAATGCAACAATATTTAATTCAAATTCCTTAGTTTTTAAATGGAATGGCAAATGGTGTAAACGACTGTAAAAACTAAAGGTGAACCTACACCACCGGCCATAATTATTAGGACACCCCAGTGTTTAAAAAAAATGATATATTTCATACTATTTTTTAGTATTTATTGCCAAGTGAATAATTGTAAATGAAAATAGAATGGTTCTCTTGTTAATATTGCACAATAACATGTGCATCAAATGAATTTATAAATATTTAATAATTACCTATATTGCAGTTTCATCAATGAAAGAATGAAGAAAATTTAGAGTGATTTAGACGAGTTCATCTTTGCTTCCTTGCCTTTTAAAATTTTGCAAAGTAATAATAACAAAAGAACCATTATATTTTCATTTGGCAATAAATACTAAAAATAGTATGAAATACATCATTTCTTTAAAAAAAACTGGGGTAGCTTAATAATTATGACTGGTAGTGTAAGATATTCTCTAATTTGGTGCCAGTGAGTAAACAAAGAAATTATAACAAAAAAAAGCTTTATTTAAAAGAATACCAAGATGCCAATAGAACAACCACTTTCCATGTATTTACAGAAATTGAAAGAGAAGAATGGAGAAATACCAGAGGTGAAATGGAGAATTTTAAAGTATTTCTATGCAAGGCAGGATCCAAAAGATATAAAGCATGCCTGAAACAAAATGTCTGAACTGATTTCTAAATGTAAGCATGAGACCGAGCATCTATAATGCTACCCACTCACTCTTGATTGATGTTTGTATGTTTAAGAACCAAACTCAAAAGAAATATGTTTGAGGATCAGTCAGTCAGTTAAGTGCCATACGTGATACACACTTGGGCAATCATGTCTCGAAAGATGCATGACTGACTGTGCAGAAGATTATCCTGCAGTAGGTTGCCATTACTTTCTGCAATAGACTGGTTGCCGACCAAGGCTATAGAACCCAATCTGTCCTGTTATTTGACTCATAGGTAGAGTAGTAATTAGTGGGGGATCAGTTTATTACTTCATAACAATAGAAAACCGATCCCCCACTTTATGACAAGTAGAAGCCTTAATTATAATCCCAACTATTATATTCAGTCAGTCAGTTAAGTGCCATACGTGATACACGCTTGGGCAATCATGTCTCGAAAGAGATATGATTGACTGGGCAGATGATTATCCCGCAGTAGGTTGCCATTATTTTCTGTGGTAGACTAGTTGCCAGCCAAGGCTATAGAACCCAATCTGTCCTGTTATTTAACCCATAACTGGAGGGAAGAGATGGATTAATACCTTTCGCAAGGGTATTTGTGCATAAGTGAATGCAATGAATTCAACTGGAATTTGAACTCGGCTCCCCGATTTCTCGTTCCGAGCTGATATCCACTGCACCACAAATCACATCCTTGAAGATCACTCAGCATAAAACAGTTGCGCATTTATTCGTCTATGTTTTTAATTCATTTTTTAATGATTTAGTAGCTGTCTTACGTGACATTTCACACCAAAACTGTGTGGTAACAAATTTATTATCTAATTTATGTCGATATCAAATGCGCAAATTAATGTTACTGAACCTATTACTTGAATTCAGACTACAACTGTTTAGCTTTTTGCTGATATTTTTTATAATAAATTTTTCATATCATTTGAATTTCAATTAATCTTTGCATTTTATCTGCCAGTAATGAGACTATTATCAGTTGACATACTGAAGAGAAAATAATGACATGATTTTGAATGAAATTTCTGAAATGTAAACAGGTCATTTCAAAATCTGTGGCTCAGCACTGGTAGAGCAAATTTATTATTTTGAGATACAGTTCATTTTCAGAAATAAAGCTTTTTTATTACTTCTGAATATATATTTTCATCCTTTTAATTAAATAATGAATTTATAATGAACTAGCAGTGTAGGCCAGCAATGAAAGCTTTAAAACTAATCCATGGTCCCAGAGCTCAGACTCTTTGGACGTTGGCACAAAAGACTAAAAAGCAAAATTTTCACTGTAAGTCAAATTTTGATTTCCTGGTATCGATATCAAATAAGTTTTTTTCGTCGTAAACTGAATTTTGAAGGCTAAATAAGTTCTCTGAGTAAATGGTATCATGGCTGAGACTAAGAACTACAATTATACCTACTTAGAGCCATACCCAAAGCAAAAACTAAAATAAAAGGGACGAAAAAAATAAAGACATACAGGCAGATAAAAAACACACACACAAACAGCTTGCCTTTTATATATTATCGATTTTCTCCAATATTGTAAGAACTGCAACCTTGAAACTTCTGAATATCGTTTCTTACGTCTTTGTCTATGAGTGTATCAAATTTGATTAAAATCAGACCACTCCTTCTATAACCCGATTTTTTCGATTATCGATTTTCGATATTTATCGGGGGTATCTCGACACAAAACCTAGCTAAGAACACTCGCAGACGCTAAAGTACAACTGTGTAAATTTTCAAGAAAATTGGTTTAGCTGTTTCGGAGTCTATAGGTAACGGGAACATACACAGACACACACACAGAAAGTTCCATTTATAAAATAAGTTTAGATTCATTATAATGATTGTGTTAATATCATTGGCAGTAATCATAGTTATTATATTATATATATATTAATAAATATATATATTATCCTATGTCTATGGCACAACTCAGAGTAATAATACTATACATATATACACCCTCCTCATATGTATATTTATTAATTTATGTCACTATATATATATGAGAGAGGTAAAATAGAGAGTGAGAGAATGTTGGTATAAAGATTCCATTTTAAAGAAATACATTGAAATTGTAAAGAATTAATAATTAAAGACTAAAGGATTACATTATTTACACTGTTTAGACTGTTGTCCTCATCATTGATGCCATGTTTACGATACTTTGGCTGTTTTACGCTCCAGCTTTCTTCAGGTTCTAGGAACTTCGAACCAAGCCCTCATGGATTAGTGTAGGTGTTAGTTAGCTCCTGTGACTTGACCAAAAGTGTTGTGAGTTCAATACCTGGCTACAGCAGTGGTGGACAAATAACTTAGAGAGTTGAGTTAAAGGGAGATAACTACATGGAATCCAGAGGTGGCACTTCACATGGAATGAGAATAATATACCCCATTGATAGAAATAAAGGGTTCAGCGGGTTGCTAGAATTCAACCAGACTTCTGCAAGCGGACCAGTTTGCTGCATCGCTTGCCCATTGCTGTGGTACAGGTTAACAGAAGGCAGTCAAGCGCTTTTGCACTGTCTCGGTTGGTTCATAAGGGTTATCCACTGTTGCCCCTACTTTACACTTTGGTGTTTGACCCTCTTCTTTGCCAGCTAAGAGACAGTGTGTGCAGTCTGGCTCTATGCAGAATTGCTGTCCCTGGAGGCGCCCAAGCCAGGATTTCTGTGAATGCCAATCACATATCCATTTTTGCGTTATGCCGTGAAAATATTGAGGTGGTACAGAAGGTGCTGAACGAGTAAAAAAAAAAAAATGATGGGGGCCAAAATTAATCGCAACAAGTCTTCCAGCTTGCAGTTAAATACCTGAAAAGAGTTCTTGCTTTCAGGATTTTCAATTGGAGTGACAGACCAGTTCGCATTCTTAGAGTGTGGTTCAGGCCAGATCTCCAGCCAGAGAAGAATTGGTCAAAGATATAGGCAAAGGTCAGAGCGGCAGTCCAGACTTGGCTTCGATGATGGTTGTGCATGAAGGGGTGGGCTGAGACATGTACCCCCCTACATCTTTTCCCTCATTCTTTACCAGTTGTCTGTACTCCCACCCTGTAAAGACCATAGGAAGATGATTGAATGCTTGCTGTCCTCCCTCTTATGGGGTGGTCACAAACATCAGATCAACAGAAATATCTGTTGCCCAACATCCATTTCTTATGGGGCTGGGAATGCCACTCTTAGTGAGTCACTGACACACCTCAAGTTTGGCCTTCATATGCCTCGCACTGACAGAGGACTTGATTTTGGAGGGGAGTGCCTTTCCTAGCCTTAATATCACACCTCACAGGCTGAGCATCGATGTAAGCCCCCAGAATCAATCAAGCTTCCTACAAGAGTGTCAAGTGAACTTGCCAGTCATTCCTCAGTTGTTTGTGCTTTCTCAGCCTTGAAGCTTCACACGTCTTCTACCATTGTCCTCAGGTGCACCTATTTTGGGACCATGTTAGCGAGCTGATGGCTCATATTGCTCCTGAACATCTTGGGTCTGTCAATCTTGCATACATCTGTGATAATGTTGCCCTTGTATTCCAGGAAGAAATGGATGGCATTTCTAACATTGCTGGTTGTAGCAAGAATGGTGATTTGGACGACATAAATAGAGAAAATCTTGAGATATGAATACTATTCTTATCAATATCTGATTCAATTCTTTGAGCGTCAGCTCAAGATGAAGATCAGATCTGATAGAAAGCATTTGATATCGACAGATTTCAGCAAAAGGTGGATAAATGTAGTGAATATGGTTCGTATGAATGGAGCCAGCCTTGATTTCCTTTTTTAAATCCCTTTTGTTGAAATGGGGTAGTTTCCTGTGAACCCACCCCTGGTTAAGATAGACTCTCTGTGTTTACCTAGTTAATATGAGTAAGCCTGTTCCTAGCATTCTCTTTCGCTATGATCCATATAGAGATTCCTAACCTTCCCAGTCTGTTTTTAGCTGCCTTTTTTATCTTGACTGGGTCAGTCTTTGATTTTCCCATTCCAGTAGAGAATTTTTTATTCTTTTCCCTCTTCATTACATGAGTGTTCTTTTTGATTCTATTGGCAGAATACAGCGGCCACTCTTTGTTTTATGGGGTGGACATGTCTGACTAACATCTGTTAGTTTGAATGTTTGGTTATATTTTAGTTTCTTTTCGGTTTTTTATTTCCTCCTCCATTCATTTTTATATTATATGTTTAAAAAAAAAAAGTATGTAAAACAAAATGTTTATGTCATAGGTCTTTTTTTTTTTTGGTCCCCCTGTGAATTATGGCATATGTACAATTGGGAGGTGATTGACAAGTTCGTGTACATCACAGTAATAGATATTCATTCCTAATCAAACTGAAACCGATTTTAATGACAAGACTTACAAATAATGTTTGCAATTTTATAATATGAATTATAAAGAATTTAAATTCTCCAAGAATTTAAATGTAAAGTCCTATCTCACTAACCTGCATCCTCTCTCTCATGCTCCTTTCTCCGTCCACTACACTCATTAGTATTCTTATCCTTCTCTCACCCACTTCCTGACACCCCCTATAACCTATCACTCTTTCTCATAACTTTCCTTCTATGTAAACAGAACAGAAGAATTTTTTGGAAAGTTCTGATAATAAAAGAAGAAATGGTGGACCGGAAGGAGACTACCACCACCTGTAAATTTTTATTTTTAATTTTTTTTTTTCTTTTTTTCAGTGCAATCTTATTGATTACACCCTAAACTTTCCGATTGACAAAAAAAAAAAACTTGGAAAAATTTCAATATTTAAACAATTTTAGGGGGGGGGGGGGCTCAGTTCTTCATACAACCTTATAGTAAATTGATCCTGTGCAATTAACTTCTTTGCTTGTGCATATTCAACAAGTGAATATTTTTGAAAAGACCCATTTTTGGAGTTTCCGAGGAAGATGCCATCGTAAGAACTGAAGAAAACTTGTAAAAGACAAAAACAAAAGCAACAACTCATCTAAAAAAAACAAAGCGACCCCAACAAGAGTGGCTCCAAAATGGAGGATCAATTTACTATAACGTTGTATGAGAAACTGAGCCCCCCCTAAAATTGTTTAAATATTGACATTTTTCTTTTTGATAATCAGAAACTTTATGTAATAATCAATAAGACTGCACTGAAAAAAGTAAAAAAAAAATGAAAAACAACAAATTTAAAGGTGATGGTAGTCTCCTTCAGGTCTACCGAAGAAATTATAAAAGGCTCTGAATTCAAAAAAAATATTGCTGTGTACTTTAAGTCAGTGATTAATAACCACTAATGTCCTAATATTTGGAGCCATAGTTTAGATGAGATCGTCTTCAAGCCTGTGTTCAGCAAGTGGTATGGCCAAATTGAACTTCTACAAGAATCCATGAACATTTGAAGATACTGTATTTGTCGGAAAAAGGTTCACGTTGTGTCACTCTACTCATGTAAAATCAAACTCATTCAGGAAACCTAAACAACTCAGAAAGAAATGAAGGAAATAGATGTGAGTTTTGGAAAGAAAACCACATTTCATGCATACTATTGTTATCAGTCAGTTAAATGCCATAAGTGATACACACTTTGGGTGATCATGTCTCTTTTGAGACATGACCGACTGGGCAGAAGATTATCCCACAGTAGGTTGCCATTAGTTTCTATGGTAGACTGGTTGCCAGCCAAGGCTATAGAACCCAATCTGTCCTGTTATTTAACCCATAACTGGAGGAAAGAGAAGGATTAATACCTTTCCCAGGGGTATTTGCATGTAGGTGAATGCAAGGAATTCAACTGGAATTAAAACTTGGCTCCCTGATTTCTCATTCCGAGTCAATATCCAATGCACCACAATGTACATCGGCACATTCTGGGTCAATACTAGGTCTAAATACTAGGTAAATACTAGGTCAATACTAGGTCTAAATCTCCAGCTCACCCAATGCCGATTCATTTCATTTTTCAGATTTCCGTTTTTGCCACGTACTTCCATAAAGTCTACTGTGTCCTGCTAATAAGATTTGTGAAAGTTAATATACATGAATTATATTTTTTCATAAACTTAACTTTGAAATTCCTAACCTGATCTTTCTGAGGGTAAACATATTTGGAAAACTTACGGAATACAGAATACTATTAAATGAACATTAAGTAGGGAAGTTCACAATCATTACAAAACAAAGGTTCTTACTTACCATCTGTCTATGATGTCTTTCACACAGTTTTCTGCTTTCAACTTTCCCAGAGACAAAACTGCACTTTCTCTTACCAATCTGTCAACATCTTGCAGCATTGGACAAATTTTCTCAATTGTCTCAATTCTTGAACCTTTACCTGAAAACAACAAAGAAAATTACCTATAGCCCTTATTGTTAAGACTTATAGCACAGTTCACTATATTGAATTGACTTCTCCAATGTTACACAATTATATAAGATTTATAAATTCAAGACATAAAATATAGTTTTTTGCTGCTGATCTTGAGAGAGATCTACATTCTGTGGTGGATTGGGGTAAGAAGTGGCTTGTAAATTTCCAAGCTGCTGTCTGTCAATCATCACAGGCAACCTCTCCTGCCTCCCATAATCATGGACCAAGCGAGTCTCCCTGAGAGCAATACCCCCGCACCTCCTAGACCTTACCCTCTCTTCCAATCTCAAGTGGAACCATTACATTGAATCAATAGCTAAATCCACTGCTAGGAAATTTGGGTCACTGTGTCGGGCCAAGATGTTTTTTCTGCCCGATTCCATCCTGCATATATACAAATCAACCATTTGTCCATGCATGGAGTACTGCTGTCACATATGATCAGGCACCCTCACTGTTCATCTCAGTGTTCTTGACAGGCTCCAAAGAAGAATCAGTAATGTGATAGGTACCGACTTGGTGGCTTGACTCCAGCCACTTCCCCACCGACCAGATGTGGCTTCCCGCTGTCTGTTCTACAAATACTTTCACGGCTTCTGCTCCAATGAACTTAAGTCACTGGTGCCTCTGCAACAGGTGTTTACTCGTGCAACCAGACTGGCAACTGGGTCTCACCCATTCACAGTTAGATCAACCAAATGCAGATGACAATTCTACTCCTTCAGCTTCTTTTCTCGCACTTCCCACCTATGGAACTTGCTTCCAAATTTTTGCTTTCCTAACAGCTACAACCTCCAAGAATTTGAATGCAATGTCAATACTCATCTCTTAACCACTTGACTAGTTCTTTCTACACCACCCTATATATCCTTTTCTTTCTCTCTACCTTTGCAACTGTCATCACACCCGTATTCCCATCCTCGTCTTGCTCCTTTCTAACTGGTTCGTCTTTCTCTTCACTTTCCTCCTATCTAATCTTTTCACTCCTATGTAGCCCCCTGCACCTGAGTGGCGTTACCGCCTTACTCAGGGTGATACGATTAAAAAAATAAATAAATAAATAAAATAAGAAGGCAAAAATAAAAACTGGACATTGAATTTTTTATATTACTGTTAACATTTATTGAAGAAATAGGAATTTTTTAATTTGCTAAACAGATAAAAGTAAATAACTTTATTTTTTACATTCATAATGACACTGCAATAAATAATTGCAGAATCTTGCTAATAAGTCTTCAGATATTTTGAATTGTGTGAAAAAAACTTAATATCCTGCAAAGAATTAAAAGTATATTTTCTTAAAAAAAACAATTTATATAATGAAGAATAATATTTTGAGTTAAAGATAATTTCAAATAATTTGTATTCGATTCCAAACTTAATTTGGTAAAACTGTCAATATATTAGAATGTGCATTGTTGTTGGTTGGTTGTTTTGTTTTTATGGCAAATCAACCTCGGCAGGTCATTTATTGCCAACTAAATTTTATTTATTTATTGCTGGTAATACCTTTTTCTTTCAACAATTTGTTTTTTTTTAATATAAGTTTTGTGTTTAGTAATACTTTTTTCTTTTCAAGTATCAAGATTCATTGGGATTTGTTTTTAAGGGCAGGGTCCCCAAGTCCTACCCTTGTTATTTAACCCATACCAGGGCTTAAGTGAATGCAGGGTATTCAACTGGAATTCGAACTCGGCTCACCAATTTCTATTTCCGAGCCGATATCCACTGCACCACAACGCACATCCATCACTAAACGCTTACAGCACCTGGTATTCCCAAGCGGTCACCCATCTAAGTACTGACCAGGCTCAATGTTCCTTAACTTTGGTGATCGAGTGAGAACCGGTGTATTCAACTTGATATGGCTGTAAGCCGGATGTGCGATGTGGTGCAATGGATATCGCCTTGAAATGACAAATTAGGGAGCTGAGTTCGAATTCCATGCATTCACTTATGCACAAATACCCTTGGGAAAGGTATTAATCTGTTTCTTCCCTCAAGTTATGGGTTAAATAGTAGGACAGGTTGGGTTCTATAGTCTTGGCTGGCAACCAGTCTACCGCAGAAAGCAATGACAACCTACTGCAGGATAATCTTCTGCCTAGTCAGCCATGACTCTTTCGAGACATGATCGCCCAAAATGTGTATCACGTATAGCACTTAACTGACTGACTGATCTTCAAACATATTTCTTTTGAGTTTGGTTCTGTCAATGTAAAGAAATTGATTGAATCATTTTCTATGGCTTATCAACCCATTGCAGTTTATTTAAAGTCAGAAAATGTTTTAGGAGATAATGATTTATTGGTGCAAGTCTGACTAATTAATCCATAGCTGGAGTGAGAAGAGATGGATTCATCCTTTTCCCAAGGGTATTTGCAAGTAAGTGAATATAAAGAACCCGACAGGAATTAGAACTCCGCTCTCTGATTAACAATTCCAAGCCATTATCCATTACACCACCCACACATCCAAGCTTACAGCACCTGGAATTCATTCCCAAATAGTCACCCATCTCAGTGCAGACCAGTCTCAATTTTACTTAACTTCAGTGATCAGACAAGAACTAGTGTTTCAATGTAACATGACCATAAGCACAAAAACAGAAATGATTAGGCCCTTTTAGAAATAATATCAACTGGCTCAGAAAATACTCAAAAGAATAAAATATTTTTCTAAAACAATGTAAATACATACATATAGATTGAAAACAGAAATAGGGGTTGTTCCAATGAGAGAAATTAGTATAGAAGAAAAAGTGCAAAAAGCCGTGAATGTTTGTTTAAAGTGTAGATTTATTGTTGCTACTATTATTAACTAGCAGTATAGCCCGGCATTGCTTGGATGTAATGAAAGCTTTAAAACTAATCCATGGTCCTGGAGCTCAGACTCTTTGGACGTTGGCATGAAAGTCTAAAAAGCAATAGTTGTTTCCAGTTAAAGCAAAACCGTAGACTGAAAGAAAAATGAATGGATGTAAGTCAAATTTCGATTTTTCTGGTATCGATATCAAATTTTCTGCACAATTGTAAGAACTGCAACCTTGAAACTTCTGAATATCGTTTCTTATGGCTTTGTCTATGAGTGTATCAAATTTGATTAAAATTGGACCACTCCTTCTATAACTCGATTTTTTGATTATTGATTTTCAATATTTATCAGGGGTACCTCGACACAAAACCTAGCTAAAAATACTCACAGGCGCTTATCGTACAACTGTGTAAATTTTCAAGAAAATCAGTTCAGCCATTTTGGAGTCTATATATAATGGATACACACACACACACAGACAAAGCTCCATTTATAAAATAAGTTTAGATATTACTTGCTTTTTGTATGATATATTAAGTGTCCATAATGGTTTTTGTATCGCTACACGTGTTTTAAGTCTAAAGTTGACTCTTCAGGCAAATAAACTTGTGACTTCACATATTGAGATCCATTTGTTTTTCTGTTTGTTTTATATATGTAAAAGAAAAAACAGAAATATATATATATATATATATATATATATATATACACACACACACACACACAAGAAGGAACAAATGACAGATTGTCTCTCAGAAAAGAACATTTTTTTTCTTTTCTTTTTATAATCGTATTGCCTCAAGCAAGGCATTATACTGCCACTGTTGTGCAGGGGGTTACATAGGAAATGACATGAGAAGAAGTAACAGAATACAGGGTGGGTGTCAGGAAGCGGGTAAGAGAAGGATGAGAATACTAAAGAAATGAGATGAGAGCATGAGAGAGAGAGGATGCAGATTAGTGAGGTAGGAGATGACTATTGACTTTACATTTAAATTCTTGGAAATTGTAGCTGTTGGGGAAGCAAGTAAACATCTTTAAAAAAAAATGTAAATATCTTTCAAAAGACACAAGCAGTTTTACCAAATAAGTATCTGAATACAGTAAATTCTAACTCATGAGAGGTTCTTTTTTTATAACAGAACCTCCTCAAAGTAATACAAAGTAACCGCTTGTAAATTTTCAGACTGAAAATTTAAAGCTAAACAAAACAAATAATTGTCAAGCTTTTAAAATATGGAAGTGGATGTTAAGATCCCATGTACAAAACTCACCCGCTCTTGCCAAAGCAATCGTAGCCACAGCTCTAATATTAGGATCCGATTCTTCCAGCATATCTTCAAGGAAGTGAATGACAGCAGGAGAAGAGAAGGATCCTTAAATTAAACAAAAACAGAAAAAAACATTTTGAAAATGGCAGATAAAAGAAAGTAAATTGTTCCTGCAAGCAGGTCAACAATGAGATTTTAAAATGAGTTTGCCACAAAAAGAAACTCACTCCAATGGCTTAAATTTTGGTTCACCTTAAATTGTAGCCTCCTGTTTAGGATGTGGTTTCCAGCTTTCTCTTTTCCAATCTTTTACTCTTTTCCATTCTTTTCCTCTTTTTTTTTTTCAGTTGGAGTAGATAGACTAAACTATCGCCCGGTTCACACTCCACCCACATCTATTGAACGGGTGAAGAGGCTCATCCCTTGTTTCCTGTTTAGGATGTAGTTTCCGGCTTTCTCTTTTCCAATCTTTTCACTCTTATATAGCCCCCTGCACATCAGTGGCATTACCACCTTGCTCGGGGAGATATGATTAAAAAAAAAAAAAAAAAAACTTGCAAGTTCCTCCCAACACCTACAAGCAGCAACCTTTTTGCCTCTTCAATCACTAGGTGATCTGTGGCATACATTAGAATAATACAAATATTAACTTACCTAAATTTTGAATGGCTGTTAAGCGATGTTCACTGTCCATGTTGAATACCTGTTTCATTGCATGATACCCAAGGGCATACTTTTGCAATTTGTCATAAAAAGAGTCAGTTTCACCATCAGCATTTTTACAGAACTGCTCATAAACGACTCGTTGTAGTGTTTGCTTCCCATTAAAAATGTCTCGAAAGATCATGTTGATAAAGAAGGCAAGTTTACTGTAGGAGTACTGAGCTGAGATTTGTTCCTCATAGTCTACCAGGAAGCATTGCTTAAAGACATCCCACGAAATTTCATTTGACTCTGGAAAATGTCGATCCCAGAAATCAGAGTCAACATCAGTATCACTGTGGCAGTCTTCATCATAATCATCAACATTGCCAGTTTGGTTAGGCTTCTTCTGCCAATTCAGAATAGAATTCTGACGAAACATTACCCCAAATTTTTGGACATCTTTCTCATCAACTAAGGACTGCTTCTTGCCATTTTGTCTGGCAATCCTTTTTAAGTCAAGTTTGATGCTACTAGATAAAATGTTGAACTTTTTTTCAAAATCATCTTGGGGGCCAAAAAAGCACCAGTTTAATTTGGACAACATTAGCTTCCTGGAAAGAAAAAAAATATATCATACTGAAAAGTGCTAAAGCTAATTCATAGCATAGTCTTTTAAATTCACAGCATCAAAACTATCTCTTTATTCCTTTAAAGAAAAAACTAAAGAAGTAAAGGAGCAGACCTGAAGGAGACTACAACCACCTGTAAATTTGTTGATTATCAATTTTTTTTTTTACTTTTTTTCAGTGCAATCTTATCTTTTACACCCTAAATTCTCCGACTGACAAAAAAAATTTGGAAAAATTTCAATATTTAAACAATTTTAGGGAGTGGGGGCTCAGTTTTTCATACAATCTTATAGTAAATCAATCCTGTGCAATAAACTTTTTTCTTTGCGCATATTCAACAACTGAATCCTTTGTGAAATTTTTAAATAAAGCCATTCTTGGAGTTTCTGAGGAAGATGTCATCATAAGAACTGAAGAAAACTTGAAAAAGACAAAAACAAAAGCAACAACTCATCCCAAAAATACCAAAACAAAGCAACCCCAATGCAAGGGGTCCAAAATGGAGGATCGATTTACTATAAAAGTTGTATGAGAAACTGAGAGCCCCCTAAAATTGTTTAAATATTGAAATTTTTTCAAATTGTTTTTGATAATCAGAAACTTTATGTAATAATCAATAAGTGTGCTGAAAAAAGTAAAAAAATAAAAATAAAAAACAACAAATTCAAAAAGTAGTGGTAGTCTCCTTCAGGTCCACCAATAAAGGAAATCAAAAAGGCAAATGCATAATTATACTTACATCCCAGAATTAAGATGGCTACCAAGATCATTAAAATTATTCACACAAGCCACAGGAATGATAATGGAGTTTGTAATGTAAGCCAAAGCGAGATCATTTTGACAGGCTTTGTCAAGTACAGAATCCAGAGACAAGATTATTAAAAATACCTAAAATTAGAACATAAAAAGTTTTTTAAAAAATTTAAAAAGATTTTTTGAAATGCTAATAATGTTATAATTTTTAAGTTGAAATCTCTCAATATGAATTAGAAGCAATTCTACGCTTTTTAATATTTTTGTCAATCATAATGTCCAATTTATTAAATATTTCCCATTTATACCTCATTCCAGTCATAATAAGCAGAAAGTCAGAAAAAATTCAATTCTTACAAAAGAAAAATAATATTTTCAAAATGTTGATATATTTTCTCAAACAAATCAAATATGAAATTTTTCAATGGTAAATTAATATGATAATTTGCAAGAGATTTTTCAATTCATTTGACTCTGCAATATAACCTGAAAAAAAAAATAAAATAAAATGTAAATAAATAAGACAAATACAAAAATTAAAATTCCCTAAATAGAACAATGCCAACAATTTCATTTGTATACAATATCAATGGGATTCTAAATAAACAATTGCAAAAATTCCCAAAACCGCAACATCTCAGAAGCTCAGACACAGTCACTTTCTCACCAGTACAATGTGACTTCCCTGTGTCTCTTCTACAAATACTTTCATGGCTTCTGCTCCGATGAACTTAGCTCACTGGTGTCCCTGTATATGAATTTACTCGAGCCACAAGATTAGCAACTAGGTCCCACCCTTTTACTGTGAAACCAATAAAATGTAAATGCAAACTCTACTCTATCAGCTTCTTTTCTCGCACTTCCTGCCTGTGGAATTCCCTTCTGTTTACTTGCTACAATCTTCAAGAATTCAAATGTAAAGTCAATAGTCATCTCCTATCTCACTAACCTGCATCCTCTCTATCATGCTCCTTTCTCCGTCCACTCCACTCATCAGTATTCTCATCCTTCTCTTACCCACTTCCTGACA
Organism: Ascarosepion bandense; assembly: GCA_037127315.1. Lineage (NCBI taxonomy): Eukaryota > Metazoa > Mollusca > Cephalopoda > Sepiida > Sepiidae > Ascarosepion > Ascarosepion bandense. The sequence goes on from JBBBDQ010001548.1 coordinate 370,806, forward strand.
CCCCCTATAACCTGTCACTCTTTCTCATAACTTTCCTCCTATGTAACCCCCTGCAAAACAGTGGCAGTAAAATGCCTTGCTTGGAGCAATATGATTATAAAAAATTTTTATACTATTATAATGTGGATATAAAGTGGGGTATCAATTCTACATTACAATCAATATATAAATGGTTATATGGCTCCACTCATCCTTCTCTTAATCACTTCTTGACACCCCCTATAACCTGTCTCATAACTTTCCTCCTATACAACCCCCTGCAAAACAGTGGCAGTAAAATGCCTTGCTTGGGGAGATATGATTATAAACAAAAAAAAAAAAAAAAAAATTAAAATACTGTCAATCAATAGAAGTATAGACTTGATAATGCAAGTTTTAGACATCTTATTACACTACAATGCTTTAATAACAATAACAGTGACGGCTAGTAGATTAGTCTCACATGGTATTGCTAATGAACTCAGTAGTTACAAAGTAGTCCAGAAATATGGCCTTGTACTAAAACTGAATGACTCCAATAAAATAACTTTGGTAATAGCAACAAAAAGTTTTATAGGTTTGTCATGATAGGTCTCATTATCACTGTAATTTCTACTGTTATTAATATATTTATCACAAATATTTTCTTTTTTAGAATCCAGTAATTTTATATAAAATAAATATGAACAAATACCTTCCCTAATAAAGGATAAATTTTATTATTGTAAAACAATTGCTTAACCCTGTGCATATGTACAATTGATTATCCTTTCCAAATATGATTAATCTATAGATAACTTGATGAAAAATATACCTGACAACTCACTGAACTTTATTAGTTATAGTTAAAATTATTACTATCTTTAAAACTTTAACTTTGAGTAATAACCTGAAAAAAACAAAACAAAAAAAAAAGCTAAGCTGTTACAAAACAATAGAAAAATCTGAATTTCGTGTGTTGATAAAGCATTGCTTTCTGATGGAAAAATACTGTTCAAGCAAAGCAATGGCTTGATAAGTGTTATTCAGACTGCTCCGTCAGGAACAATGGTTAAGAGATGGTATGCTAACTTTAAATGGGGTCATACAGACACAGATAATGCTGAACACCCAGGTTGCCCAAAATTGGCAGTTGTCCTGGAAAACATAAAAAAATCCACAAACTCATTTTGTCTGATCATAAATTGAAGTAGCGTGAGATAGCAGAGGAGTTGAACATATCAGAAGATAGTGTATTCATCATTTTGCATGAATATTTGTCAATGTGAAAGTTGTGTTCAAAATGGGTGCTGCGTTTGCTCACAGTCGATCAAAAACAACATATCGATGATTCAGTATTGTTTGCAACTGTTTCAACACAACAAGGAGTTTTTGCATAAATATGTGACAATGGATGAAACATGGATCCACCACTTTACTCCAGAGTCAAACTGGCAGTCAGCTGAGTGGACAGCAGCTGATGAAAGCTGTCCAAAGTGACCAAAGACCCAAACATCAGCAGGCAAGGTTTTGGTCTCTGTATTTTGGAATGCACAAGGTTTTTTTGTTCATCGATTACCTTGAGAAAGGAAGGACCATCAATAGCAAAAATTATATAACATTATTGGTGCATTTGAAGAAAGAAATCACCAATAAACGGTCACAAATGAAGAAGAAAAACTGATCTTCCGCCAAGACAACGCACCGTGTCACAAGTTGATCGCAACAATGACAAAACTACATGAATTACACTTCGAATTGCTTCTGCCTTCACCCTATTCTCCAGATCTGGCCCCCAGCAACTACAGGTTATTTGCAGACCTCAAAAGAATGCTCCAGGGAAAGAGATTTAACTCCAATGAAGAAGTGATATTAAAAACTGAGGTATATTTTGAGGCCAAAGGCAAATCGTTCTACAAAAAAGGCACTGAAATGTTAGAGAAGCGTTGGAATTAGTGTATCACCCTAGAAGGAGACTATGTTGATGAATAAAATCAAATTTTGCCTAACAGCTTTTGTTTTATTAGTTAGGCCTGTGATTTATGGAGTGAGGCATTATTGTAGCAATATACATAATATATTAATGCTTCTTCAAAAGAAATAGATCCAAATGTCAATGGAACAATTGATGCATTTTTATAGAATTTCAAACATTTTTTCCGTACACACATTTTTAAGCCCGTAATTGTCATACTTGAAACAAAATTGCCAATTTTATGCTTAACAGAGATGAGTTGAAATGCTCTTATCAAAATGTATATATATATATAATAAATGTAAACTTACTTTAGAGTTAACCACTGCCTTTCCACGTGTGGTTATTGTATATTCTCCAACAGAATCTTGATTATTATCCAAATTTGTTTCATACCAAATCGACCAATCAAAGGCCTTCAGCTTGCCTGAAATTTAAATTTTCCAAAAATATTATAGTAATGTTAACAAATAGTCAAATAAAAGAGAATAAAAAAAATATTTTTGAAAATCACTGGTAGTGGGTTCAAACTCTTAGCAGCCAAGTAACAAAAATGTAATTATTTCTAATTCATCTTCGATAGCATATTTTCTGCATAAACAAAACAAAGTTATTTCTACATTTAAACTGTGATCATTTATTATAACTGTTATTACAATTTGCGACCTAGCTATTAAATAAATTAAAAGAATTAGTTTGTAGTGGACTGGACAACTTGGGTACCATTTGCTATGGTTCGAACGTCGTGTAGTAATTTTAACAGTGGAAAGTAGGTTGGTTGCCCAAACCACTACATTTATGAATAAAATAATTCAAAGCACAATGTAACGAAAATAACAACATTGTATTAAGCAAGGTTACAGGATTGATTAATTTGTGCATGCAAGATGTCGTGAAGAATGTTCTTTCTTAGATATTAAAGAAATTGTCTCAATATTCATGCTGGAAGAGTTCCTGAAAAAGGAAAGAATATGTTTGTACTGAATAGTAGTGAATATAATTATACATGTATTGAAATGTACTTATAAGATAGAGAGAAACATTTTTTATGTAGCTAATTGCTGAATGCAATTAGCACAGTGAGTTGGAAGGAACGAACGGCATTCAGACTACATGCTCCGAAAAGCAGCTTCCAACTGGGTAAGCACGTGTGGAAATCAGTTTATATATTTCTTAATAAAGCGCGGGAAAAAAGAAAGTTTCACGTGCAGTCCTCACGTAAGAATATGTGGGTATATGTGTTTGAACGTGTGTGCATGGCAATATGCATGTAGGTATGTACGTGCACGTAGAAGTGATTCTGAAAGTTAATTGACTACTAAATTTAATTTCTGCTGATGGTAACAATTGAAAATTTCTATTACTGCTAAAATATATATAAAAAAAATAAATAAATCAGTATATAAATATTTTTATTTGCAGTTATTGTGTGTAACCAAGTTATTAGAACTTTAGCATTCTGATCACAACACCTGGGTTGGTTGGTTTTGTTTAGCACCATATCGACATCTTTATGGGTCATTTAATGCCAAAATGTAAATATTTTAAACACAATTTTATGGTTTCAACTAAATATATAAAATGTATTGTTGGTAATTTTACTATAAATAGATATTGATGATAATTTTACTATAAAAATGCATTTTTGGACTTTTATAGTGTTTTGTTTTTGTTTAGGGGAATCACTATTTGCCCATAGCTGGGACCCTAGCAGATACTACCACCCTGGGTCAGGGTAAACCTGGGAACAACAACGATTAAGAAGCGGTTAAATGCTCCTTGAAACCTCTAATCTTCTGATCAGGTACCTTGCTGCCAGATGTAGTCTGTCATCATACCCAGGTCTAATGAGTTCAGATTTTACAAAGTGTTTTTTTTTTTTATAATATTAGCCTGGGGAGATGATTTCAATGTGCAGCACCAGCATTGGGAAGAGGTTAAAAACGAAACCACAAATTGACTGAATAGTTTTTTAGTGAAATTGTGTAAACAGAATTGTTCAGAAACCATCTACAGTTACGCTAACTCAAAGTCACAAGTCATCATGACCAAGATTTTCTGTATTCAAAACTGTTGATTACACCAGATTATGCCCTCTCTCCTAAAAACTATAGCTAAGGCCTTCTCTTTATAGTTGTAGTATAAACTACAGATTGGCTTTGTCAGTATTGAGGAAACACAAATATATCTTAGTAAACATCTGCAATAGGGAGCATTCTTAAAAACAAGGAGCCAGCTTACAGTATTTACATTATTCGGACTATTGTCCTCATCTTTGTTGCCATTTGTATGATGTTTAATAATCGATCATTCTATTTGTCTATATTTCTGAGATGATGTAGTACTTACATTTTTTGGACTATTGTCCTCATCTTTGTTGCCATTTGTCTTCTTCAGGTGCTAGAACCGAATCCTTTAAGACAATCACTGCGTTAAGCCTCAATTGGATGTCATGAGTTACCTCCCTCTAGCCCTGCAAGTTACTTGTTCACCGCTGCTGTAGCCTGGTATTGAACACACAACTGCAGGAGTTAAGTCGGGAACTAACCAACATCTATATCCACTAGGTCATGTGTCCTTAAGGACAAGAACAACTGAATTTTTGGGACTTATAAACCTATTGTCTAGTAACCCTTTTAATAAAGGGTTCGGTTCAAAATTCCTAGCACCTGAAGAAGGCCAGAGCAAACAAAGGCTGAAATGTCGTACAAATAGCAACAAAGATGAGGACAATAGTTCGAATAATGTAAATACTGTAAATACTACTTCATCTCAGAAATATAGACAAATACTAAGCAGCCAGCTTGTTTACAAGTAATACTATTTTTTAAAAGAATTAGGAAATCTCAGTTAATGTAATATGGGTATTTCTTATCATGAATAAACTTTCTTATTTTAAGTGAAATGGCATTAATTGTAAGAAAGTCAAATGCTACTAGCTTTCTATATGCTAACAGAACTTCAAGATTATCTAAATCTACATTGCACACAGAAAGGCTGATGCTTTACAGTATTTTAGAGTTTTCCAATTAACAGCCAAAACATCCATATCCTTCCTTAATCACAATTGAGCAGAAACACCCAGAATCCACAAAATCATCACTAAATACCAAAAAAATAACACTGTTCAAGGAGACTGGTTTGGAAATAGAAAAGAAATGAACAGGTTGGTTGATGCAAGCTCCTTGATGATTGATAGGAGTTTTATTAAAAGCAAGTCTATGATGCATGCTGGCTGTGTTCAACAAACTGTACACGGTATTTTAATATGGTGGATCTTGATGCTGGGCTAAGATGAATTAATCTGATTCTTCTATGGCAACTAAGAGTGTTTCATTTGAAGACTGATGCCCTCTTGATATATCAGTGAATATCTTGACACCTTGACTGGTAAGGTGAGGTTGAAGACCTGCTAGTGAGATTCTAATAAGAATGTACCTGTCAACAAACATGAGGTTTGGCTGTAATTGTCAGAGACACATTAGGTAAGATGTAATGTTTACATGATAAAAGATACTATCTGGGTGAAAACACCACAAAATCAGTACACACTGGAAGGTTAATAGGATTTTAAATTTTTTTTATAGATTTTTAAAAAAAAAAAAAATTCTATTCAGTTTTAAACTTTTGTATTTTTGAAAAACATTTACAGGCTATGAAATTGATAAACAGAATAAAGAAGACACAATTATAATCAACAATAAAAGATGGGATTTACCTGCAATCTTCTCCACAAATTCAATATCACTAACATTGTAAGAAATTACAATTTCAGGATCCATTGTTTCAGAAAGAAAATTCTTCAAACTTGGAAAAATACTAAAACACGATAACTAATGGGAATATTCTTCAATATATCCTGAAAAAAAAAATAAATAAATAAATAAGACAAATACAAAAATTAAAATTCCCTAAATAGAATAATGCCAACAATTTCATTTGTATACAATATCAAGGGGATTATAAATAAACAATTGCAAAAATTCCCAAAACCACAACATCTCAGAAGCTCAGATACAGTCACTTTCTCACCAGCGCAATGTGGCTTCCCTGTGTCTCTTCTACAAATACTTTCATGGCTTCTGCTCCGATGAACTTAGCTCACTGGTGTCCCTGTATATGAATTTACTCGAGCCACAAGATTAGCAACTAGGTCCCACCCTTTTACTGTGAAACGAATAAAATGTAAATGCAAACTCTACTCCATTAGCATCTTTTCTCGCACTTCCCGCCTTTGAAATTCCCTTGCATTTACTTGCTTCCCTGACAGCTACAATCTCCAAGAATTTCAATGTAGAGTCATCTATCTCACTAACCTGCATCCTCTCTCTCATGCTCCTTTCTCCATCCACTCCACTCATCAGCATTCTCATCCTTCTCTTACCCAGTTCCTGACACCCCCTATAACCTATCACTCTTTCTCACAACTTTCCTCCTATGTAACCCCCTGCAAAAAAGTGGCAGTAAAATGCCTTGCTTGGGGCGATATGATTATAAAAAAAAAAAAAAAAAAAATTATATGCTATTATAATGTTGATATAAAGTGGGGGATCAATTCTACATTACAATCAATATATAAACTGATCACTCACTATGGCCACAGTCATCTTTCTCATAACTTTCCTCCTATGTAACCCCCTGCAAAACAGAGGCAGTAAAATGCCTTTCTTGTGGCCAATATGATCTAAACTTATTTATAAATGGAAGTTTGTATGTGTGTGTGTGTGTGTGTCCATTACCTATAGACTCCGAAACTCTGAACCGATTTTCTGGAAAATTTACACAGTTGTACTATAAGCATCTGCAAGTGTTCTTAGCTAGGTTTTGTGCCAAGGTACCCCCAACAAATATCGAAAATCGATAATCGAAAAAAATCGGGTTATAGAAGGAGTGATCGGATTTTAATCAAATTTAATACACACATAGACATAAGAAATGATATTCAGAAGTATCAAGGTTACAGTTCTTACAATAGTGCAGAAAATCGATAATATATATATAAAAGGCAAGATGTTTGTGTGTGTGTCTGTTTATCTGTCTGTATGTCCTTTATGCAAATCTACAATTTTTATCCGATTCTCACCAAACTTCACACAAATATTCTTTAGGCTGAGTCTGAGCTCCAGGACCATGGATTAGTTTTAAAGCTTTCATTACACCCAAGCAACACCGGGCTATACTGCTAGCTATTAAAAAAAGTATGTTCAAATCTACAGCAGCCTATATATTATTATTTAATCAACATTTTGACTACCTGGAACACATTTCAGTATTCAAATCCTACCATATTGTTTCTTCACATTTTTAAATGATAATTTGATGATAATCTTCTGTATACGTTTCACTAATGGTCAGTCAGTTAAGTGCCATACGTGATACACACTTGGGCGATCATGTCTCGAAAGAGACATGACTGACTGGGCAGAAGATTATCCCGCAGTAGGTTGCCATTGCTTTCGGTGGTAGATTGGTTGCCGACCAAGGCTATAGAACTCAATCTGTCCTGTTATTTAACCCATAACTGAAAGGAATAGACAGATTAATACCTTTCCCAAGGGTATTTGTGCGCAAGTGAATGCAATGAATTTGGCTGGAATTTGAATTTGGGTCCCCGATTTCTCATTCCAAGCCGATATCCAATGCACCACAACGCACATCACTAATGGTATATTCCCTAAATAATCAAAATACGAAATGTGGCAATATTTTGTTTGATTATGCATGGTGTGTATCCATTGGTGTATTGATTCAAGTTCCTTAAACCCCAAAATCATGAAGGATTTCACTTTATCCCTTAAGAACATAGACTACATCCATGACAATGTTAACGCAGTAGAAATAACAACATTATGGTAACACTTGTGCAACCAGATTGGCAACTGGGTCCCACCCATTCACAGTTAGATTAACCAAATGCAGATGACAATTCTACTCCTGCAGCTTCTTCTCTCGCACTTCCCGACTGTGGAACTCACTTCCATATTCTTGCTTTCCTGATGGCTACAACCTCCAGGAATTTAAATGCAATGTCAATACTCATCTCTTAACTGCTTAACTCTAGTTCTTTCTTCACCACCCCGTATATCCTTTCCTTTCTCTCCACCTTTGCAACTGTCATCACACCTGTATTCCCATCCTTCTCTTGCTCCTTTCTAATTGGTTTGTCTTTCTCTTCACTCTCTTCTAATTAATCTTTTTACTCTCATGTAGCCCCCTGCACATCAGTGGTGTTACCACCTTGCTCGAAGTGATACGATTAAGAAAAAAAACATTGAAGGCATTACTGGTCTCTTTGAAAATAATGCCAACGTTTCACACCATCTCTGTGGGTAAGATGGCAAGTAACCATCTTAGTGACACTCCAAATATTATCATGGAACACTTTACAATTACACTTGGTATGGGAAGTGAATTATTCTAGTTCACCACACAAAAAACAAATAAATTTTAAAAATTAAAAAAAAAGAATCATTTGTACAAAATTGTTTTCTTTTATCTTCTGATTAGTCAATACAACCATTAACCAATCAAATGATGCATAATCTCTGAAATCTGAATTTCTTATTGCACTTGGATAAAATTGACAATATCGATATAACGTTTATGTTTTCAAAACCTTTATGCACCAATGATTCTATAGCTTATTTTATTCAGACAGTACGTCTGCAAATAATTTCTAGTAAAATAAACCTAAATTAGAAAATTAAAACCCACCAACACCTTTATTTTACAAACAAAGAAAACCTCCCTATAAAAATGATTTCAACAAAAATAAACAGATTATCACATTTGAACAATGTAACTATAAGCAAATTTAATATTAAAAACAATTTACACTTAATAAAATAGTAAAATTAATGTCTTTTTTTTATACAGAAAATTTTATCAACATTAAAATACAAATTTCATATTAATGTCTACAGCTATAAATTAGACATTTTTAATAATTCCAGGAAAAAAAATTTAAGAGAATTTTGTTGATTCAAAACTAAATTGCTTATACAAGTTAGTTGGAATATTATAAAACCTAATAGGCTCCAATTGTGCTACTGTAGTCAACCACCAATATTCTTTTATAAATTCTAGAAATATAACAAAACAAAAGTTCCACTTGCAAGAGAAGGCCCTTTGAAATTTGGTCTTAATTCACATAGAACAAAAATTCTCCTTATTGTGTCTAAACAATGATTTTTGGCAAAATTATTCAATGGTTAATTCCCATTGAGTATCAGAAGACCAGACATCTCCATCTGTGTAACCTAATAACTGATGCCTGAGTAACATGCTTTTCAAACTCCCTCACACAATTGTACAGAGCAAAAATAATAAGGAAAAATTATTTATTCATTTGAAAAAGAAAAAGAAAAACCCTTAATGGACTAACAAAGTTATCTAAAATAAGCATTTTAAGAAGCATTATTTGATTATTGTTTTGAAATGCTTTGAATCAAAGTCAAGTGACTTGTAAATAAAATCTCCTTTATGCAAAGAAATTAATGAATGCAAAGAAGTTTTTCTTTCTTTATTCAGTTTCTTTGTTTTTAATCAGTCTTGCAATATTGAAAATAAATCCATTTGTAACATTAACAATAACACTACATACAAATGAACATAAGTAAACTGGTAATAACACAATAGTAGTATTTTAGCATAATTTTCTTTAATGATTGTTATTTGAAGAAAATTAAATATTCTTAGTTATATTGAATAAAAATTGGCTGATTTCTTTTTTTGGTTTTCAAAATGCAACATTCTAAGAGAAAATCTTTTCTTTGACAGTCATCTTTTGCTGTGACTAATTAAAAGTATTCCTTTTAATTTCTATTTGTTCATAAATACATTGATTCATTTATTTTGAAATGAAATTTCTGTAGCATTAATAGGCCTTGATGAAACAGTTTTAGTTTCTTGAATCTGGCCATTGAAAACTCAAATCTAATAAGATGCTGACTCATTACTTATGGAGTGGGCAATAAAGTAATCTGATATGTGACAGACAAGAATCTATAACTTTCCTCACAAATAATGCCTACCTAATTAGTAGGCATTACCTAATTAAGTGCCATACGTGAAACACGCTTGGGCGATCATGTCTCAAAAGAGACATGACTGACTGGGCAGAAGATTATCCCGCAGTAGGTTACTATTGCTTTCTGCGGTAGACTGGTTGCCGACCAAGGCAATAGAACCCAATCTGTCCTGTTATTTGACTCATAGGTAGAGGGGAAAGAAATGTATTATATTATTATGTAGTAATTAGTGGGGGATCGGTTTCCTATTGTTATGAAGTAATAAACTGATCCCCCACTTTACGACAAGTAGAAGCCTTAATCATTATTTCAACTATTATATTCAGTCAGTCAGTTAAGTGCCATACGTCATACACGCTTGGGCGATCATGTCTTGAAAGAGACATGACTGACTGGGCAGAAGATTATCCCGCAGTAGGTTGCTATTGCTTTCTGCGGTAGACTGGTTGCCGACCAAGGCTATAGAACCCAATCTGTCCTGTTATTTAACCCATAACTGGAAGAAAGAGACGGATTAATACCTTTCCCAAGGGTATTTGCGCATAAGTGAATACAATGGATTACAACTGGAATTCGAACTTGGCTCCCCGGTTTCTTGTTCCGAGCCGATATCCACTGTACCACAAAAAATGTACAGGTTAGAAATACCATCACATTTTCAAATCAGCTACACTTGCTATTACTCTTGTTCTATCTCTATTTGTATCAAAACTAAACAACTGTTTCAAATCTAATTAATATAAATTAATATTGTTAGCAATAAAAAAAAATATTTTACTGCATTGAAAGAGAAAATGAACCTACCTCAAAAAAAGAGTTTGTGTTGTGCGTGGTCTGCCGAACAAAGATTAAAGAAAATTGTTAGCACAAAAAGAACTGCTATAAGTATCAGAAAAGCTATGCTGATTTTGTTTTCTCCCTGTCTGGCATGGCCAATCAGAAAAATCACTGGATAAATAAAGGTCGTTGCTTTTGCTTACCAGGAGACAATAATTTTTGAGCTTAATGAGCAAAAGTGTGTTTTCACTGTTGCAAGGGGAAGGTTGGATTTCTGACCCTGTTTTTTGTTACTACATTGCCTGCTGGACTGTTCACAACAGACTTGCAATTGAACTTAGTGTTGTTGGCATGGGAATTTTTTCTTGTTTGTTTTCACTGACCTTATTTGTTGATACCCAATTACATTTCCCCACCCCCACATGCAGACATCCTTCAATTACTCTGCCTCATTCACTTAATCTCCACCATATATAGCTCTTATCTATGTTCATCTCTTTATAGAATATTCACAAAGAATCAACCAGCTTGAGTCACACATTCACCTTCAATTACTCTGCTTCAGTCACTTAATCTCAACCATATATATATATATATATATATATATAAATATATATATATATATATATGGTTTTTTTTTGGGGGGGGTTGCATTATTTTGTGTCAAGAATGAGTAGAACTTCAGAAAAAAAAATGTGAAACAAATCAGGATTTTCAAAAATTTTCTTGTTATTTTCTCATTTGTCTGCATTAGAAGTTACAATTCAAAATGAAATGTCAGTCAGTCAGTTAAGTGCCATACGTGATACACACTTGGGCGATCATGTCTCGAAAGAGACATGACTGACTGGGCAGAAGATTATCCCGCAGTAGGTTGCCATTGCTTTCTGCGGTAGACTGGTTGCCGACCAAGGCTATAGAATCCAATCTGTCCTGTTATTTGACTCATAGGTAGAGGGGAAAGAAATGTATTATATTATTATGTAGTTATTAGTGGGGGTTCAGTTTATTACTTCATAACAATAGAAAACCGTTCCCCCACTTTATGACCAGTAGAAGCCTTAATCATGATCCCAACTATTATATTCAGTCAGTCAGTTAAGTGCCATACGTGATACATGCTTGGGCGATCATGTCTCGAAAGAGACATGACTGACTGGGCAGAAGATTATCCCGCAGTAGGTTGCCATTGCTTTCTGCGGTAGACTGGTTGCCGACCAAGGCTATAGAACCCAATCTGTCCTGCTATTTAACCCATAACTGGAAGGAAGAGATGGATTAATACCTTTCCCAAGGGTATTTGCGCGTAAGTGAAATGAAATGTACAGGTTAGAAATACCATCACATTTTCAAATCAGCTACACTTGCTATTACTCTTGTTCCCTATTTGTTAGAGTTCTACAATAAGATCAAAACTAAACAACTTTTTCAAATCTAATTAATATGAATTAATACTGTTCCCCACCCCCACATGCAGACGTCCTTCAATTACTCTGCCTCATTCACTTAATCTCTACCATATATAGCTCTTATCTATGTTCACAAAGAGTCAACCATCTTGATTGCTGCACACACAAATTCATGTCACACATTCACTGTTGAACAGGCTACCAATAAAATAAAACTTATGCTTAAATATCTATGAACAGTAGCAACAAAGTTCTTATTTCTAAAAATGTGTGCCACCAAATTAAAACTATGTTTAAGCCATTTTATCTCAGGTGTTAAAATTGAATCTATCTAATCTAAATCTAAATCTAAGCTTATTTATAAATGAAACTTTGTCTGTGTGTATCCGTTACCTATAGACACCGAAACGGCTGAACCGATTTTCTTAAAAATTTACACAGTTGTACTAGAAGCGTCTGCGAGTGTTCTTGTGTCGAGGTACCTCCAATAAATATTGAAAATCAAAAAAAAAGTCAGGTTATAGAAGGAGTGGTCTGATTTTAATCAAATTTCATACACTCATAGACAAAGACATAAGAAATGATATTCAGAAGTTTCAAGGTTGCAGTTCTTACAATAGTGCAGAAAATTGATAATATATATATATATATATATATATATATATATATATATAAAAGGCAAGATGTTTGTGTGTGTGTGTCTGTTTATCTGCCTGTATGTCTCTATTTTTTTCAGCCCTTTTATTTTAGTTTTTGCTTTGGGTTTGGCCCTAAATAGGTATAATTGTAGTTCTTAGTCTCAGCCATGATACCATTTACTCAGAGGAAATATTTAGCCTTCAAAATTCAGTTTACAGCGAAAAAAAACTTATTTGATATCGATACCAGGAAATCAAAATTTGACTTACATCCATTCATTTTTCTTTCAGTTTACGGTTTCGCTTTAACTGGAAACAACTATTGCTTTTTAGTCTTTCGTGCCAACGTCCAAAGTTTCTGAGCTCCAGGACCATGGATTAGTTTTAAAGCTTTCATTACACTCAGGCAACGCCAGGCTATACTGCTAGTTTTGTATAAAAAAATGTTTGATAGCCAATTTAATTTCATTACCTATGTTATGATAAAGCTATTTGGGCATTTAAAACTATAAATATTAACATTGATCATAGGAAACAAGACTAATGTAGCTAATTTAGTATTTACTGACAACTTATTTATGTCAAAGTAGACTAGTATAGTCAGTAAGAACAACAAACTACTCAAACTTATCTAGTTCTTGTTATCACTAGAGGAATTTAATCAAATCAACTATGCCTATCGTCTGATACCATTGACAAAAGATTTGTAGAGTAATTTGTCCTTGGTTAAGTGTCATTGGCAAAAATACCCAACAAATGAGATTGACAAAATTTCCAATAAACCATAACAAAAAGAAAAGACAAAAATATTCTAAACAGATATATGTTGGTTGGTTGATTGTTTTGTTTTTATGGCAAATCAACCTCAGCAGGTCATTTATTGCTAACTAAATTTTATTTATTTATTTATTAATTGCTGGTAATACCTTTTTCTTTCAACAATTTATTGTTGTTGTTTTTTATTGTGTCTAGTAATACTTTTTTTTTTCGAGTATCAAGATTCATATTTCTTTAAGAGCAGGGTCCCCAAGTCCTACCCTTGTTATTTAACCCATAACTGGAGGGAAGGGACGGATTAATACCTTTCCCAAGGGTACCAGTGCTTAAGTGAATGCAGGGTATTCAACTGGAATTTGAACTCGGCTCACCGATTTCTCTTTCCAAGCCGATATCCACTGCACCAACACACACCCATCACTAAACGCGTACAGCACCTGGTATTCCCAAGAGGTCACCCATCTAAGTACTGACCAGGCTCAACATGGCTTCTTAACTTCAGTGATCGAGCGAGAACCGGTGTATTTAACATGATATGGCCGTAAGCACGCACATCCATCACTAAATGCTTACAGCACCTGGTATTCCCAAGAGGTCACCCATCTAAGTACTGACCAGGCTCAACATTGCTTAACTTTGGTGATCAAGTGAGAACCGGTGTATTCAACATGATAGGCCATAAGCCCATGATATGTAAGACAAAAATAAGTAAAGTAACGTTAATAAGGCTAAAAGTGCACAGAGTAAGGATGGTGATCACATGTGAAAGGGATACAGTCAAGTGATTGTAGCATTCTGACTTCAAGATAAGAACAAAAATATTGCAGGTGAGAACAAGAAGTGGTCTATTGTATTGTTAGGAAGAAATCCCAGCATGCATCTGTAGGATTTATCTATAAATTATAAAAATTATTCCCACACAAACTGGAACCAACAAGATTAATAAGTGAAATTTTTTTCTTTAACATTTTTGATGGAATTAAAAGAAAAAATTAATCTGGTTTTCAGATTTTAACTTTTATAAATTTAAGTAATCTAACTGAATCCCTACCCACCACATCAAAGATATGATAGGGAAATTAAATAGGTTCAGTTGTGCAAATCAAACATAAATTTTGTCTTCTATACTCCTCTGTTCAGGTACCAAACTACTTGTTTATTAGAGTTAAATCCACACAAGCAGACACTTTTCAATAGACAGTCGGTAGGTTTTCAATTCATTTAACTGTCTACAATAATACACTGAAGAAAAGATATGCAACTTCTTTTACAATGTTCTCTTAATGAAATAAAAGATCTTTATTTATACTTAATCTAATATGATAGGTCCCGACTTGGCGGCTTGACTCCAGCCACTTTCTCACCAGTGGGATGTGGCTTCCCTCTGTCTACTCTACAAATATTTTCATGGCTTCTGCTCCGATGAACTTAAATCACTGGTGCCCCTGCCACAAGAATTTACTCATGCAACCAGACTGGCAACTGTGTCTCGCCCATTTACGGTTAGACCAAACAGATGCAGCTGACAATTCTACTCTATCAGCTTCTTTTCTCGCACTTCCCGCTCATGGAACTCCCTTCTGTATACTTGCTTTCCTGACAGCTACAACCTCCAGAAAATTAAATGCAATGTGAATACCCATCTCTTATCCACTTGACTCCAGTTCTTTCTACATCACCCTGTATATCTTCTTTTCCTTTCTCTCTACCTTCACAACTGTCTTCACACCTGTGTCCCCATCCTTCTCTTGCCCTTTCTCTGACACCCCCGTAACTGGTTCATCTTTCTCTTTACTCTCCTCCCATCTAAACTTTTACTCTTTGATATGATACATTTGTTTGTTAAAAGTTTATGAAAATGGAATTGGCTTAAAAAACATGAAAAAAAAAAAAAAAAAGACATTATATATATATATATATATATATATATCAAGCACCTGTAGCTCAGAGGTAGAATCACCGGCTGACATGAATTCGGTCGTGTTTCAATCCTGGGTAAAAAGCAATCAGCTGTCTAACTGTACTGATGAGCTGTGATACAGCAAAACAGATCTGTGTGCAAATGACATATATATATATATATATATATATATATATATACATATATATATATCTTTGTATTTTCCCGCCAATAAGAAGAGAGTCTTCCACTCTAAACAAAAAGTAAAGATTCACCTGGAGCCTCTTTCAAGGATATATAAGACAGGTTAGCTGATAATTTCAGAAGTGAAAAATTTTTGATGAGATGTAAAAATTCTAAGGAGACTAGGAGGCATAAAAATAAGATTCCAGAGTAAAAGCATTATTGGCTGTCACCTGTGGATGGACTGGAGTGTATATTTTACAGAAGAATCAAGTGGAAAAAAAAAAAGCAGAACTAAAGTGAAACCTATGAATTAAACTGTGTTCTAGATAAAGAACAATTTTGATAAAAGTTTTTTTAATTGCCAAGCCTTACTGATTTTTTTTTGTTTTTCAATGAGATGGGTGAATCATTTTTAAAGTGTATTTTTAACCATTTTTAAAAAGGAAATTGTATTAGCTTCTCAGGTTTTCTTTTTCAATTATTTAATGGTATAAACGGTATATCTTTTTTTAAAAGTCAATAATTATATTTTCTGAAATGGTTACCTCGCCTTGTAAATAATAAGGCAATACAAAAGAGAAGTGACATTCTCTCTTAATCCAGTATCTCCCAGAGAAAAATCCTTTTGATACTATTTTTTCTAACAAGTCATGGTATTGAACAGGTTAAGAGGCTCATTCCTTGTTCCCTGTTTAGGATGTGGTTTCTGGCTTTTCTCTTTTCCAATCTTCTCACAGCTCTATACATCATATATCGAGCACTGTTTTAAATTAATGTTTTGGACGAGAAAAAAAAAATTTTTCTTTTCTCTCCTCGTTCTATACTCACTCGGATATATATATATATATATATATATATATATCTCTTTCCAATAAGTTTGTAAATGCATGATGCAAAAGCATTTACTTCTTTTATAACAAATATTTTTCAACACACTTTCTTGTAAATACATTTAATTCAGTGTGTCAGACTAGAGGATTATTCATCAAATATATTAATTTAAAGCAAATAAAATATAGATCTATCTATCGCCCGGTTCACACTCCACCCACATGTATTGAACTTGTTCCCTGTTTAGGATGTGGTTTCACACTTTCTCTTTTCCAGTCTTATCACTATTACGTAGCCCCCTGCACATCAGTGGTGTTACTGCCTTGCTCGGGGTGATACGATTAAAAAAAAAAAAAAATTAAGAACAGAATCTGTGGTGAGTCACAGTTACGTATGCACTGAAGTGATATAACTTAAAAAAATAAAAAAAATAAAATATATATATATATATATATATATATATATATATATATATCATGCTTTCTCAGATTAAATCCTATTTTAAAGTAATGATTATCTAAATCCAGAAGAGAAATGACTTTAGAAGATTATTTCTGATAAAATCCGTTTCTAAGCATTTCCTCTTTTTCTAGGAAAAATACTATGATTCATTAAATATAGACATTCCTTCTCATATGATAATTATACATCAATAATTTGTCATTAACATCCATGTCCTATTTTCTTAAGTTACTTATAGATTTATTTCCGCAAAAACTAAAAATACTACAGGAAACAAATTTTTCAAATCCTTCCAGTTATTGAGAAAAATACTTTAAAAATATTTTATTTGCTTTAAATCATTATATTTGATGAATAATCCTCTAGTCTGACACACTGAATTAAATGTATTTACAAGAAAGTGTGTTGAAAAATATTTGTTATAAAAGAAGTAAATGCTTTTGCATCATGCATTTACAAACTTATTGGAAAGATATATATATATATATATATATATATATATATATATATCCAAGTGAGTATAGAATGAGGAGAGAAAAGAAAATTTTTTTTTCTCGTCCAAAACATTAATTTAAAACAGTGCTCGATATAAGATGTATAGAGCTGTGAATATTTATTATAAATTATGTTTTAGAACATGTACATAATTTTTTCTATATATGTCCTCTTCTCTACAATCATATGTTTGTTTCAATGTTGGGTCCCGAACATTTCATCAGGAGGAAAGAGCAAGAGTTAGGATCGTCCTCTGTTTATATTTGGTTAACATTGAAACAAAAATATGATTGTAGAGAAGAGGACATATATAGAAAAAATTATGTACATGTTCTAAAACATAATTCATAATAAATAAATAAATATATATATCACCAAATGAGTATATGTTTGGTTAAAGACCAGCAAAAGATTTTTTTTTTTTATTTAATTTTCTATATCATTCATACCATTTTCCTGGTTTTTGGGGGAGAATTTTAATCTGAATTGTCCAATGTTTGAGCACTTTCAGCTTTCATAAACTATCTAATTTTGAAAATTTAACTTTAATTGTAATTTTGGTCCATTTAATAATTTAACATCAATACCCATGATTTGTATAAATTTGAATTAATTATATGGATAGGATATTTATTCAAGTAGAATTTTTCAGGTGTATGATTATTTTCCTATTTTCACATGCCTGTTTGTATTGTAATGGAAGAGAGATATGAAATAAGGGTTTGTTCCCCCATTATGGGCATGGTGTTGCTATATCTGTGATATAAAAAATACCGTAATTAAAAATGGAATGGCTAAAAGAAAAAAGTATTGACAAAGATGCTTTGTTCTCAGAAAGACTTTTATATCATTAAGACATACACAAAACTATATATACGTGTTCTATATAGAGAATAATACAACACATATATCTAAATGGCAAACCAGAGTGTAAGAAGCAAGAAGAAAGGGTCTTACATATGATATGGAGATACTCCTGTGTCTGGATAAGCCACGTTTAGGAGGCCAGATTCATCTATGTTCTAGTAGGGACATATTCTATGAATGAGAAACAGGAAGTCTTGGGTTTTCCCAAATTGAAGACTGCAAACTGAAATTTCTTTCTATATCTGGGACCATGGACTTCTGAGCTACTGGGTAGACAGATTTAGCTTCTGCCCAGGCTGGGTGGTGGGCTAAAAAAACCAACCCTTCTGTTTAGTTGCTGCAAGCAAAACAGAAATTTACTCCCACTTTCATCACTGTATGGAGTGATATCATGTGACTTATCTTCAACAAAGGGAGATACTCACTTTCTGTGTCCCTACAGTATATATATATATAATATTAATTATAGTCGTAATACCAATAACAACAGAACCAATTCTGTCAAGATTATCAATAATCAAACTACAACTGAGATCGTCTTGAAACCTACTGGGAACTAACCCGCAGGAAGGGAAAGAAATAAAGAAACAAACGAAATACCTGAACAAAAAGTCAAGCATTCATGAGAAAGAAAAAAAACCCCAAGACGAAAACCTTAACAATAAAGAGCTCAATACAAAAGCCGAGTGCACAAAGCACCCAACACGAAAGTAGAGCAAACAAAATTGAAAATCTAAGAGTGAGCCAATAACCTACCACGGTTTCGCTTAACAGCTTGTCAGGGAAAATTGGCCGATTTTCCCTGACGAGCTGTTAAGAGAAACCGTGGTAGGTAATTGGCTCACTTAGATTTATATATATATATATTTATATATGTTCAGTTACATTCAAGCAAAAAAAGTCTATTTTTATTGTAATTTATTTTACTTTATATAATGTTTTTGACAGTACAAAAACATATTATGGTATTACAGGTAAGAATTTTTTTACTATAGGCCATGATAAATTTTAAAACAAAAATCACCAGTCAACCGGTTTTGTCCCCTCTCATCAGAACTGTAAACAGGGAAACAAATTATAAGAAGAAAGTCTGTCACAGATGACATGAATGAATGGACAGGGAAAAATAAACATTATAATATCTAAAAATGCTAGAGACACATCAAAGTAAGCCCAAGCAAACAGTCTCTTTGTTTACAAAGAGAAGGTCGCCTGTACTTTATAAACAGCATCTCCAACACCTTCAGATGGAATAACAAGTATGCTCTGAGCAAAACAGAGAACCAGTTCACAATAAAATCCATAGCATAGGTTGGATTATTTATCAAGTGATCCACTTTAGAAGACCCATATGTATTTCGAATGGTACTGCGGGATAATCTTCTGCCCAGTCAGTCATGTCTCTTTCGAGACATGATCGCCTAAAGTGTATATCACCTATGGCACTTAACTGATCACCAAATGAAAAGCTTTTGTTGAGTCTTTTAGCAGGTTGTTTAATCCTAACATCCAAACGCTGTGTCATTCTACCGATGTTGTCAAGTCCACAAAATAATAAATAACAGAATTAATATGGTGTGAGGGTGTAGAACGTCTTTACGCATAGACGGAAGGATAGATTTGGTTTGAAAAACATCATGAACGTTAGCTGCATAATAACCTTCATATAAACTAGATGAAATCCACTTGGCAAAGGACTCACTAATCCTTCCCAACCACGGTAAACAAAGATAGACCAGACATTTACTAACCGTTGGTTTAATTTTATTAAACCTAGCAGTCTTATCCCAAATAACCGAGTGAACAATGTCCAATGGATAACCATTGTTCACAAAAATACTAGTTAAACAACTAATTTCCTCTTTCAAGGTGTTATCTGAACCAATCATTAACGCCCTATGGGTCAAAGTCCTAATCAAATTAATCTTTTGTTGTTTAGGACAAAAAGAATCCCATTGAGTATAGAGACCCGTAAAGGTAAACTTCCTATAAACTGAAGGTGTTCGATGAACTTAAACATCTAAGAAGGGCAATGAACCACTGACCTCTTTATCTACTGTAAATTTAAGGGCAGGATGAACACCGTCGAGTAGGGAGAAAAATTGGTCAACTTCGGATTCATGGCTAAACACACAAAATGTGTCATCCGCATAGTGAAAGTAAACCATGGGCCTGGAAGAACCTAAAAGAAGGCTTTCCTTGTAAAATCCCACAAAAATATTCTCCAAAAGAGAACCTAAAGAGGAACCCATCACTACACCATCAATCTGATGATACATGATATCATCAAAACTAAAATAAACAGACAAGATAGCAAATTTCATGAGTTCAACAAAAACATCTTCAGGTATAGTCGGAGGAGTTAAATTACTAGGATATAGCAAATCGCTACAAATATCGATAGTCTCTGATAAAGAAACACAAGTGAAGAGGCTTCAGATGTCAAACGAACACATAAATCCATCAGTGGCCTCACAATTCCGAATGAATTGGGAAAAAATAAAAGAATCTTTAATAAAAAAAGGAACTATAATGCTGCAAAACTGGTTGCAACATTATTGCCAGCCACTTAAGACCCAATCATAGAGAGTATGGGTCTCAACGGGACACCCTCCTTATGAATTTTGGGTAATCCATAAAGACAGGGACAAATGGAGGCAGAGGATCTTACTTCCTCAGCCGTTTCAGAGGAAAGAACACCACTTTCTACCCATTTGACAAGACATTTCTGAAATTGAATTTCAGAGGTCAGTGTAGAGTCAAGTGTCAATGGAACCAAAATGTTGATACTTGGAAGGATAATTAAGTATACTTAACATTTTATAATTGTAATTTTGGCAGTCCATAAGGACAACACCAGATCCCTTATCCGGTTTTGTAATAACCAAGGAGTGGTTATTCTTAAGGGATCTAATGATCCTAGGGGTTCACTTCTCCATTTTGATTCATAAAAAGAAATAGGAGAACTAGCATAAGAATGAGCCAAATCATTCAATTTGGCTCAAAAGTTGCTAGATTTATCACTAGACACTGGTTGAAGCTTTATATATATATATATATATATATATATATATATATATATAGATATAGATGGCTGATGTAATAATTTTGTGCCATCTTCCAATACTGACTCTAAAATATATCCCTCTAATGCTACTACATCCCAATTTTCATAAGGTAGTATTCATAAAAAATATAAATTTTAATGAAAACTAATTAGGAACAATGATTTTATGCAGTAAGACAAGAATTATAATTCAAATAGAAAAATTGAAAATAAATACATTACGATGGATCTAAATGCAAAATAAGAGACATGTCATAAAATCAATGTTTTGTGTCAATTTCTAATATCAACTTGAGATTTTTCTTGTTAAGAAGTTGAATAATTTTGATAAAAATAGTGAATTTTATACCACCACCACCACAGAATGTTGTCAATATCCATGAAAATTTTTCATCCTTTAATTAACAGCTATGCTTAGTTTAATTTACAATGTACATAAAATATGGGAAGAAAAAAGTAAATGTTGATAAGATAGCAAGGGTCACAAAGCACTTGCCCAGGGTCCCTTATCAATTCACTACTTTTCAAAGAATACTGTAGCTTTGTTTCAACTTCATAACTTTTAAATGTTAACTTAAATATTTTTACTATTTATGATCATAACTAGCAGTATAGCCCGGCATTGCTCGAGTGTAATGAAAGCTTTAAAACTAATCCATGGTCCTCGAGCTCAGACTCTTTGGACGTTGGCACGAAAGACTAAATTACAATAGTTGTTTCCAGTTAAAACGAAACCGTAGACTGAAAGAAAAATGAATGGATGTAAGTCAAATTTCGATTTCCTGGTATCGATACCAAATAAGTTTTTTTCGTCGTAAACTGAATTTTGAAGGCTAAATGAGTCCTCTGAGTAAATGGTATCATGGCTGAGACTAAGAACTACAATTATACCTACTTAGAGCCAAACCCGAAGCAAAAACTAAAATAAAAGGGCTGAAAAAATAGAGACATACAGGTAGATAAACAGACACACACACACAAACATCTTGCCTTTTATTTATATATATATATATATATATATATATATATATATATATATATATATAGGAAAAACTACTAAAAAGTTGTAAGATAAAAATGTATTTTTTTGACAGTATTTGTTTATTTCTATTATTATATTTTATATTTCAGACCGTCCTTGGTCCTTCATCAGAAACAAATGATTTTAAAATTTAAATTAGAAACATATTTCGTGTGAGCATTCATGGGGAGAGATTGTTTATATCACGTGACACAGAAAGTGACAGATTTTTAAAAATATTTGTAAACATAAACCTATCTTTAATAATACTTACAAATTTTGTTTTAGAGAAATTTTTTTTTAATTGTATCTAAAAAATTGATTATATATATATATATAAAATCGATTTTCTGCTCTATTGTAAGAACTGCAACCTTGAAACTTCTGAATATCGTTTCTTATATCTTTGTCTATGAGTGTATCAACTTTGATTAAAATTGGACCACTCCTTCTATAACCTGATTTTTTTGATTATCGATATTTATCGGGGATACCTCGACACAAAACCTAGCTAAGAACACTTGCAGACACTTATAGTACGACTGTGTAAATTTTCAAGAAAATAGGTTCAGCCGTTTCGGAGTCTATAGGTAACGGATATACACACGCAGCCACACAGACAAAGTTTCATTTATAAATAAGTTTAGATTTAGATTAGATTTAGACTTAGATAATCATAACGTTATTGTAACATGAAAAAAAAGTTGTTAACGCTTGCTCAGAAAAATTCAGTCCAACCCAGTGAAACTAAAAATAAACAATCTTTTTGTTGATTATCCCAATGGTATCAGTTTGATTAACAAATTTCTGCCTAAACCTCTAAAATTTCTACCAATGTTTTACTATATTTCATCGTATATAGCTTTGTTACAACATCATAACTTAAAATCTGAATTTATACAAACAAAATTTCAGGAGACCAACTCAGGCTCTGTTGACCATGTCCACCATAGTTTATGGATATAGAATACAGTGCAGTACGTAATCTGTTCACTGAAACAACGTCAAAGATTAACACTCACGAGTCAGACACTCTACTGAAGCGGATTAGATCACAAATACTCAGGAAAATCTGGTCGCCTTTTATACACGTTGAATTGAATATTTTGAGCCTTCTGATTGGTTAAACCTTCTATTGGTGAACTATAAAATGAGTCTATTGC
Organism: Ascarosepion bandense; assembly: GCA_037127315.1. Lineage (NCBI taxonomy): Eukaryota > Metazoa > Mollusca > Cephalopoda > Sepiida > Sepiidae > Ascarosepion > Ascarosepion bandense. Next base: position 394,362 of record JBBBDQ010001548.1, read on the forward strand.
TGGCTCACCAGTATACATAAGTACCCAAAAAATCCAACAGGCTCATTAAATTCAACTCAACCTGTTAAATTGAACAAAATGTCTACTAAAACTTGAACAGCAACTACCATTTACTATTGCTGTAAATGTAAATCACTGCTTTCTATTTTCATTCTTTTATCACATCAATCAGTGAAGATTTTTGTCTAGATAACAGTTGTGTAATATTTTTAGAATTATTTCCTCTAAAGTAAAAAAAAGAAAAAAAAAACTAAACTAAATGTCAATTAACAAGATAAATAACAAGAAACAATATAAAATAAAATCTAGGTCTGCTACTAAGAAAGTTGTTTGTGTCATGCTAGACAATTTTTATCGCCAGAATCTATCTTGCCTATTTATAAAGACTACCATTTGCCCATGCTTAGAATATTGCCACCACGTATAGTCTTGTGCTCCAGTTATTTACCTTGAGATCCTTGATAATATCCAAAGAAGAATCAGCAATATTATTGGTCCTGATCTGGTGGTTCAGCTTCAGTCACTTTCCCACACTTTGCCTTTTCCATAAATACTTTCATTGTAATTATTCAGATGACCCACATCCTTATCGTGACTTTTCTGTTTTTAAATCTTCCACACCCAGTAAGCCCTTTTGTATCAATAGATTCACAGCCTTGCAATGGGTGAACTCCATTTAAAAAAATAAAAATATATTGTTTAAAAACAACAGAAAGACACACACTTGAATTCCAGCCATGCTCAACATGTAAAGCTCAGAATAAGCGGTCTTACTAATATTCCAAAAAAAAAAAAAAAAAAATAAATCACATCTTATACAGTTGCTGTAATTTCTGGGCAGCTTGAGAAGATGGTAGTGAAATTCTGGTGCCCATATCAAATTTAAAATAAAATTTTATGCTAAATACTTTTCTCTCATATCCACTTCTTGTAAAAATTATAGTTAATAAAAAAAAATTATAAGCATTTTAAAATGGGGAGTTATTTTCAATTACACTTATAGTGAGACATTAATGTTCCTAACACATTACGAATTGTGGTGTGAGTTATGACAGCATTTGATTAAAAAATTCATTTCTTTTCAAAAGGTAATGACACTTTTGATAAATAATGATATAATCTACTTCTTAAAATACCGTCAATCTTTTTACTTTAACAAACAAGTACTAGTTAAACTAATTCTACTAATTACAAAGTATCACACAAAGAAAAATCCTTCACAAAAGAAAAAAAAAAAGCAATTCATATTGATTAAGTTAAAAATCATTACTTTTTTTTTTTAATTACATCTTTCATTACTAAATTAAAATATCAAATTTTTTCCAGTGACTTTTGTTTTGTTCCAAGTTAGAAATCAGTGCTGGCTTTTGTTTGCATAAATCAAAGTTGTAACTTTTTTTTTTCATAATTTTAGACCCTACAGTCCAATGATGTGTATTACAACTTTTGTTTCACAATTTTTTTTTAGCTTGGACAGGGTGCGATAGATAAATTGTCGTCTAAATTATAAAAAAAAAAAATCAAATAACACTGATATATCATTTACCAAAATTATACAAAAATATATTGAAATACTAAAGAGTAAATTTATTCAATAAAATTGCCATTGGTTTCAACCACAGCCTCCTGACTATTTCTGAATCTCCTGCAACTCTTCTGGATGCTCTCCTTGATTAAACTGGTGAATACTGCCATAATCCTTGCCTTCAGTTCATCTTTGGTGTTTTGTTGGTCTCAACTGTGCCTCACACATAATCAAAGAGGTTGCAGTCCGGGGAGTTAGGTGGCCAGATGTAAGTGGGAAGAGGTGGTCACAGAAATTGGATGACAGCCATGACTGAATTCTCCTGTTTATTTGGCATGGTGCAGAGTCCTGTTGCCAGACATAGGGTCTTCCGGCAGCCACCCTCTTGATCCAGAACAGCACTACCCCTTCAAAGCATTTGGTGTAAATCTCTGTGTTGAGACTGAGGCCCTCACCAACAAATTTGGGAGATTTTTTTTTGTTTTTTTTTTAGAACAATCAGACAGTTTTCCAAACTTCTATACCTTCATAATCGCCATTAGACTCATCCAACTCTTTCTGAATGCTCTGAACTGTCCTCAGATTGACACCCAAACACCCTGAAATGTTCATATTAGAGTTTCTAGTGCAAATGCCAAGCAGTACATCATACCATTTTCAAATTTCTGGTCTAGTGAATTGCATCATTGTGCTTTTTCTTACAGATAATGCCCAACTGACCCTACTATACCGTGAAGTCCATAAAATTAAAAACAGACAATGCACAGGCACAAAACTAAAAATATAAAATAACTACAATTTGCCCATCTCATCCTGTATATATGATTAAAATTTAAATCAGTCAATCATTGAAATTAGTCAGATTTAATGTCCTTAATAAAATCAAAATGCTATTTCTGGGAAAAAAATCTTGCTGTATACTTAATAACATCCAATAGAAAATAATATTTAGTTAATTGATAAATACAATTTTGGCTTCCTCTCAAAAGACAGAAAAATTTTTGTAATTTTTTTTTTTTTTTTTTTTTTTTTAATTATTCAAATTACAATATTACAATATACAAAGATACTATTGCAGGCACAAGAACAGGGGATAAAAATAGACTTTTCCGAGAAAGTACCTTCATTGTTTTAGTTTCAAAAACAATAAAATAAATACTGCATTTAATTTTTGTTTTTTAAAATATATTGCCTATATTTAAAAAAAAAAAAAAAAAAAAAGAAAGAAAGAAAAAAAAATAAAATAAAGGCGATTCTGTTAATAAAACAAAATTTTCAGATTTGGAAACAGTTGCTGACCTGGTTTCCATGGGTGGTGCCCATATAAGTAGTGCTGAGTAAGCAAATATGTTTTTCTCCCACTCTATACAAAGATGACCTATTCATTTCCATTTTTTTTTTTTTTATTAATTTATTTCTTAAAAGTAATTTTAAAACTAATTGATTAAATTTTACCTTACAAATTTTTACAAATTTGTTTTGTTTTTTTTTTTGCTGTTTGTTACTGTAAGATTACATCTAATGAGCAATTTAGTGCAAGTACTTACAACATTACTCGTGGATTGACTGGTGGAGATGTATGTATGCTACCATCCCAATATAACATTATTATACCTGTAATATAGTAACAGGTATGTCCATGACAAAATAAAAACAAGGAGATGTGTGTAACATTTAAGAGAAAACACATTATATACAGAAAGTAGAATTAGTCAGACAAGCTTGTTCATGAAGTAGACCAAATACATATTAGAAGACAGAGAAGTGAAATGAGGTTTTACTTTTGAGTTGATTTGGCCATACATTTTGTCAAGGATGTGGCTAGGCCATAAAAGAGAAAGAAATTGAGGTCTAGATTAGACTTGCTGTCATTTTCAGAAATCAGTACCAACTGACAAGGAGACAGATTTCACACTTCTAAACAGACTGTCACATGATGCATTTATTACTGTTTGACATGTGCAGAAATTATATTTGAGTCTTGACACTGTAATAATTTATGCACAAAGCTTAATTATCTATTCAAGAGCAGATAAGTAAGTTTTATAATGTTACATTATTCTACAATTATTATGAAGTTACAAAATAAATTTTCTCATCAAAACCCACGTCTATTGAACAGGTGAAGAGGCTCATCTCTTGTTCCCAGTTTAAGATGTGGTTTCTGGCTTTCTCTTTTCCAATCTTTTCACTCTTACGTAGCCCCCTTGCTCAGGTTGATATGATTAAAACAAAAAAAAACAGATCACTAGTGAAAAGTCTTAGTTTAAAAGTTTAAAGTTTTGGGATATGATGGGACTTGATCTGTTTCCATTAATACAAGACAATGATGGTAACAAATCAAATTCCTATAAAATAAATAAATAAATTGTTTAAAAACGATAAGATGACACACGCTTGAATTCCAGCCAGGCTCAATACGTAAAGCTCAGAATAAGCACTTCTACTAGTATTCAAAAACACAACTTATACAATTGCTGTAATTTCTGGGAAGCTCCAGAAGCTTGTAGTGAAATCTGGTGGCCATATCAAATATCAAATATCAAATATCAAATTTAAAATAAAACCTCATGTTAAATGCTTTTCTCTCATATCCATTCCTTGTAAAAATCATAGTAAATAAATTTTAAGTATTTTAAAATAGTGAGTTACTTTTCAATTACCCTTATATATATTATTTTATTAGTCATCTACAGACAAGCCTGTTGAGGTGTATCACTGCTCATCAGTGTGGCTACACATCCACTTGCTTCTGGCTGGGATTGAAACTCAATCGATTTGGTGTCAGTCAGAGTCGCTACCCCCTAAACCATAGGTGAGGGAATCAGAGAGGAGAAATTTTAGTGTGTAATATACAAGCAGTATATACACATGACAGTCATCAAAAGAACTAATCATTGTTGCTGATGAGTAATGCTTAAATTGCTGAAGTGGTAACTGTTTTAAAACTTTCCTCTCTAAAGAGCTCAATCCTAATGAGAGCATATATATATATATATATATATATATATATATAGTCATCTGCAGACAGATCTGTTTCACTGTATCACAGTTTATCAGTACGGTTAGACAGCCGATTGCTTTTTACCCAGGATTGAAACCCGACTAAATTGGCGTCAGTCGGCGATTCTACCTCTGAGCTACGAGCTCTTGGTAGAAGTTGGCAAACTTTTTAGCGAGTATATTATCATTATACACGCCCAATAGCTGAGAGTGTTCTAATTCATTGCTGAATGAATGAGAGTAGCTACGGTTTTTCAAAGTCTACCATTATATTAGATAGACATTAACGTTCTTAACACATTATGAATTGGAGTGTGAGTTATGATAGCATTTGATTTAGTTTTCAAAAGACAATTACACTGCTGAAAAATAAATGATACATTCTACTTAAAACACATTTAATCTTTCTCACACACTCCGAATAATGACTCGTGTCAGATAAAGATTTAACTTTAGAAAAGACTAAAAAAATTTTTAAAAACAAAATATTGGCAAAATCTGATACCACAGTTTATAAGTGCACTTCCAAAAATCTAGCTGACAAGAGCAAAGCAGCTGATCCCTCCACTGACTTTGCTTGAACAGGTCAAGGGGCGGAATAACTGGCTTGTAACATTCACTATCTCCAAAACTAACAAGTTTTATCATCACCGAGTAGACCCTTTAATTTTCTCTTGGCATGATGAACAGTTGTAATTTTAATGTCTATTGGGTCTAAAGTTCTCCCCAAAACTTGAATGGAACCCATGTATACAAACCATCACTCAAGAGGCTGAGAAAAAAAAAAAAAATGTCGGGTCCCTGTACCACTCCAGAATGTATTTGAATCTTCTACCATGTTCTATCTTTACAAGAAATCAAATCAGACCAAAAATGGAATATACTGCCATATTTGGGCTGAAGCTGATTTCAAAAGTATTTACACGGCCTTGAGAGTGATGAATTTTTTTTCTATCCTACAACCCCTTTCCCATATACAAAATATCACAAGGTTCTCACTACTCAAACATTATAATGGTAATAAATTCATCTCTTACTGTTATTTACAATGCATGCTTTATTTTTGGCATAAGTGTGGAGCACCCAGTGTGGATTAATTCATTTCTCAGTAGTAAACGTTAGCCATACAAGCTCACTAAACCTCAGCTCATACCGAAACACCCAGTCAACATATCAAATCAAACCAAAAATGGAGTATCACTGCCATATTTGGGCTGAAGCTAATTTCAAAAATATTTACACGTCCTTGAGAGTGATGAATTTTTTTCCATCCTACAACCTCTTTCCCATATACAAAATATCACAAGGTTCTCACTTCTCAAACATTATTTCCATGGAAATGTTGACAAGCTACATTCCTTAATTCCACCAGCTCAGACTTGTACAACTAAGACCCTCCGTTCAACATACACGGTCAAATCATCCTGATTTTTTAACATATTCCACTGGTAAGGAGGAAGTTCCATTCAGACAGATTCTTCCAAAGAACTGCTACTTTGTAGAACAGACTCTGAAGGTGAGGATTCTCTGAACACTACAATCCTAAACTCTTCAAGGATTTTGGTCAACTGCTATCTACTTTTAATAACTTCAGTAAATCTCTACCTTCAGTGTCTCTCGGTCTTTGTATTGACTGAACAACAAAAAGCAACTTACTTATAAAGGCATTTGTTCATTTAAGTAATGGTAATAAATTCATCTCTTAATGTTGTTTACTATAGTAAACATTAGCTATACAAGCTCACTGAACCTCAGCTCATTCCAAAACATTCAGTCAACATATCTATGATTGCAATTTTGAAGGCTGTATTCTGTTTCAAAAGCTACTTTTATTCAAACAATGATAAAAACTCATTGAATAATCTTCAACTTCTGTGTGCTATGTCCTTTCAGTATGTGAGTGATCACGGCTCTCCGCCATTTCCTATCCTTCAAAGCTCTTAGCAATGTTTTTTTTATTATCTCTCCCACTCACTATTTTGTCATCTATTTACCCAAGTTTATTCGGTAGATTATTTGCAGTTTTCCTCTTTTCTTCTTCAGTATTCCTAGTAAGTGTAAAATTTTCCAAGCCTTCTTTCCTCCCAGAAATCTCAACAGTCACTTTCTTAGTATATGTGTCCATTTTGTTTGCTCTTTACTAACATGTTCTGTCCATGGTACTCTCAGCATTCATCTGTAGAACTACATCTCTGCTGTCTCAAGATTTGTCATCTGTATGAATCTCCAGCATTCACTGCTATACGTTTTTAGAATTTGTTTTTAAGAAACAGTTGAGGATTTTCTAGTCAGTGAAAGCTGTCTAATTCCAGTGCCCAATTTCAAGAATTGACCATTAAGAAAAATCTTTGTCATCAAATATTGAAATTTAAAGTATAAAATAGTCTTGTCTTTTTTTTTTTTAAACAAACTTTACTAATGTAATTTTTTTCCTACAACTAAATAAAGTAGGTTTGACTGACTTAACAAAATAATTTCTTCAAAATCTTCCTACAAGCAAAAATCTCTGTTGAGTGATATGCATATAACCTCTTCTATGGTTTCTGCTATCACTTCTAATCTGAATTCCCACAAAGCTGACCTGATATCATACCTGTAATAGTCCTTAAGAAATGCGTTCCTGAACTGGCTCCTGTTCTCTCTAAACTGTATACTAAATGCCTTGCTACCGCCTACTTTCCTATTTGTTGGAAATTCTCATCTGTTGTTCCAGACTTTAAGAACTCAGGTGAATGGTCTGATCCTTCCAACTATCGACCTGTTACTATTTTACCGTTTTGTGGCAAAGTGCTTCAGAACCAAATCAATGCTGAATTAGTTAAGTATCTTACAAGTTCTTCTTTCAGTCAAACAATGACTTTTGTTTCTCTAAGTCAACTGCTGATGCATTAACAATTATTAAAAAGTCTATCAAGCTTTAGATAAGAATGGTGAAGCTTGGGTAGTTGCCTTGGATATCTTAAAAGTGTTTGACAGAGTTTGGCATGCCAATCTTCCCAAGTTGAAAAGTTATGGCGTCTCCAGACAAATTTTCAAATTGTGACATGAAGGTCATCCTGAACAGCCACCCTTCTAGATCCTTCTATACTAATATAGGTCTCTTTCAAGGTCTCCCTCAAGGCTCATGTCCTTCGTTCTACTTTGTTCTTAATTTTTATTAATGACCTTCCTGATAACACCAGTTCTCAACTTGGCATCTATGCCGATGATACAACCATTTACGCCTGTCTTGATACTAAGTCAGATCAGATCGATAAGGTCAAATTAGCAGCTGATATAAAAAAACGAACTACAGTCTGTTGTTAACTGAGGCAAAGAATGGCTTGTTAATTTTAACGCCTCAAAGACAAAGCTGCTCTCTATCATATGAGAGAACTCTTTCTGCTTTCCATCAACATGGCTAATGCTAACCTCAAGGAAAGTGACTCATGTCTTCTCAGGTTAACATTCTTGACTGACATGAAGGAGAAAGACTACATTGAATCCATTGCAAGTTCAGCTGCTAAGAAAGTTGTGTCATGCTAGACAATTTTACTCTCCGGAATATATCTTACATATCTATATGTCTACTATTCACCTATCCTTAGAATATTGCTGCCATATATGCTCCTTCTATATATTTAGAGATTTTTAATAAAATCCTAAGAATCAGCAATGGTATTGGGACTGACATCTCAGCTTTGATCACTTTCCTGCGACCATAAAGTTGCTTCCCTGTGCCTTTTCTATAAATACTTTCATGGTAATTGTTCCAATGAGTTCTTCACTATCATACCTAGGCCTTTTTTAATCTAAGCACAAAATTATTAGATTGTCAACAAGTCTCATCGATTTACAACTGAATTGACTAAAAGTAGCTGTAAGTTCTAAGCTAACAAATTTCTCACTCATGGAACTCTCTTCCAGATCCATGCTTTCCAGCAAACTTTGATCTTCACAAAATTTAAATACAATGTTAATCGTAATATGTTTTCCTGATTATTCTTCTGTTATCGCTCCTGTTTTTCAATTCTTTCATCCTTTGTGTCTCTGGTTTGAGGTAAATTCGATTACAAAAATAAAAAAAAATACTTTTTTTTTCAGAAATATACTTTTTTCAGAAAAATTAGTAGAAACTGAAAAATCCAATGATTAAGTGAGTTCCCCCCAAACCACCTAAATGTCTCAAAAGTCAAAATTTTTCCGTTAACGGTAACACGCACATTGTAAAACAACTTTTCACATCCAAAACAATATCTCCACTCGTAGAGACTGGACTGGAGGCAGATAATTTTCACATCAAACTTTTCTCCAGTCTTTGCAAAGTTTGCGACATAAGTTTTTTGGGTTGGGTATTATTTGTTGTCACAGTTGTGGTCAAATATCAACATTAAACAAAAAAAAAAAAGAAAAAAAGTGATTGAATTTTTTATTAGTATCAATATCCGGATTTGAAACTTAAGATTCTTCTTAAGCAAAGCCGAATATCAGCACTCCTTTTTTTTTTTTTGTCACTTCGACACTTTAGAGAAGGTAGCTTGAGATTTAGTGCATAAATCCGAAAAACGAATTGCTCCACTTCCGAAAATTAATCTCTATTTGAAGTAGTGTAGCCTACTCAACTGATTTTTTGGGGTTAATGGGCCTGACCGTCAACATTTCTATCGTTTTCGGAATGTTGTGGGGAAGTAGAAAATTATCTATAAGTTTTAAAACTTAACTTATATTTTCATCTAAAAATAAAGAGTAGCTTGAAGCATATGTTGTGATGACCGAAAAAAATTTAGAGTCGATTTAAAAAGTTTGTTACTTGTGCATTAATAGTAAAAATAAAAAAACGTATTGAAATATAAATAAATTAATTAAAATTATAATACACGAGTTGAAGCAAAAAACTAAAAAGTGTACTACTGTTCGTATGCAAAACAAAAAATATTTTATCTTTAAATGATTAAATGATGATATTTACTGACAAAATTACAATGCATTTTTTTAGTAAAATTTTTCGGCATGATGTGTATTTTATTTTATTTTGTAATTTATATCGATTAACAATAACATGCAGAAAGAAAGAAATGTATTGTTAAAGAGTTTAAGAAAATCATTTTTAACAAAATTATTCAATTTAAAAAAAAAGAAAACCATAAAAAGAGTAGAAAAGAAAAAAAAATACTTACTCTTTTTTCTCCTGTCAATGTTGCTGATTAAAAATATTTACGTTTTGTTTTTTGTTGGAGTAAAAACAGGTTGTTTTTTTAGCCAAATCATAACTCGTTGAAAAGAAGTTTTTTTCGTAAGCTTTCTGAGTTTTCTCGAAAAAGAGTTTTGTTTCTTTTTTTAGGAAAAGTTTTTAACTTTTTTTTTTTTTTTACTCACATCATTTTCCAATAAGATACGTGAAAGAAAGTTGAATGATAAGTTAGCTCGCGAGCAAATCCTGGTTGAAATATTGCCGTGACAGAAGACTTCGGATGAAAAAAGATAAATGAATGATATTAACAACAAAAGGGTCACCCACACGTACTACTTGCCACCTAACAACAAAATAAAATTAAAACAAACACTCACGGGATGCTAATGGTCTTTTTAGCAAAACTACTCCTTTTATTTTTACTGTCATTAAAAGAAGAAAATAGGATTGGTTGGTTGGGTTTCAAAATTTGTCCACATCATTTTTTTTATTATTTCCTTTTAGTTTTCCAAAGTTCTAACTTTCGGGGGAAGAAAAAAAAAGAAAGAAAAAGTTTTACCAAAAAAAGTATATTTTTAAAAAGAAAAATGACTCATGCTTTTACGTGGCAATTTCTGTTTTTAACCTGCGAAAGATTTTTTTAAAATAAATTAAAAATGAATCACAGGTTTGTTTGTTTGTTTGTTTTTTTCTTTTTTAACTACAGACCAGAAAAAACTGAAAAAGCCTTTTATTTTTTAATATATAAAAAAATTTAAAAAAATAAAAATAAGTTTTGGTTTCGGAGAGAATAAGAAAATAAAAATAAAATTCTTTTCTAACCAGACTTCTAAATGCTTCTACGTTCACTAAAACTAATTTTGAAAGTATAAAGTAAAAATTCAGCCACAAGTGGTCGATTCGGATTGCGTTAAGTCGCCATAATTAGGAAAGGGAAAAAAAGTTGATTATCGATTTCCAAACTTTAAAGCATAATTTTTTTACAATTCTTTTTTTTTATAATTAAAAAAAATATATATCAACACCTTTTTTTTAATCAACATTGTTTTTTACTGATTCATGAGCAAAACTTGCCACTAATGATTAATTTTGAATTTTTTTTTTTATTTCAATTAAAAGAGAATATGTCTACGTTGTTATTTTTATTTTTTCTGTGAATCTCTCATGCTGTCAGGTTTTATTAAATACAAGCCTAAACCCTTTACTTTTACATTATTCAAATGATTTAAATTTTAATTTGCATATACCTACGTCAACTGAGATAAAATATTACTGAATGAGAAAACTTAAAAGCGTTAAAAATATGACAAGGGTCCCGACCAGATAATGTCCCATATGGCCAAAAAACATTCAAAACCAACAGAAAATTGAATAACCAAACAAATGAATAAGAAATAATAGCAATATGTTCGTATAACAATAAACCGTTAGAATTTATTATTCCACAAATACAATAATGATTTTTTTCTGTGAGAGTAATGCATGCAAAAAGTTCTTTTTTGAAAGGAGTAAAATTGAAGTCTTCACATCATTGAAGTTGTATAAGCATAGTTCCAAATCAACAGATGGTTTGGAAGACATTTTTTTTTTTTTTTTTTTTATAAGCGTTTCACCCCGAGCAAGGTATGTCACTGCCACTACTGTGCAGGGGGCTACGTAGAGTGGAGAAAGGCTGATTAAATATAGGAAATGACAGAGGGTGGGTGATAGGCGGGTAAGGATACCGAGAATGAGGGTTGGGTAGATGAGAGTGTTCTGAGAATAGTTGGGAGTTAGTGTGATAGGTGTCTATTGACCCTACATTTAAACACCTGGAGATTGTAACTGTCGGGAAAGCAGAGTTGTGGAAGGGAGTTAGAAGGGTTCGCCAGAATTCTTAAATATAGGTACTACGCAGGAGGACTTCCAACAGGCAGGAAGCAGATAGGCAGAGGTTATAGAGTTTAGAGAGGACAGAGGAGAGTTCTGGGGCACATTTCTTCATTACTATGACTGGGATTCCGTCACCGCCGCTCGCTTTGTGTGGGTCAAGTTGCGCAATTATCTTGGCGACCAGCGAGGGTGTAATGTGGACGTTATTTAGTTGAGCCTTAGTTCTGGGTGGGAAGTCTGGTGTAGGTATTCCTAACGAGTCCAGTGTCGAATTGGTTGAGAATCTACGGGCAAAGCATTCAGCCTTGTCGACTGGGGAGGTGAGAACTTCAAATTCATTGATTAGTGGGGGTATTGAAGTCTTGTTCCTGCTGAGCACGCTTTTGCAGAGACGCCAGTAATCTTTGGAGCCAAACTTAGAGGATGCTATGCGTTGCCTAATTCTGGTAGCAAATGCCCTCTTGGCTTCGTTCAGTACTTTTTTACACTTGTTCCGTGCTGAGGTGAAAAGGCGCCTGTTTTGGTTCGACGAGCAGCTTCGATAGAGCCGAAAGAAATGGTTCTGGTAGGTAATAGCGGCCGAGCAAGCGGGTGAGAACCAGAGGGACGAATTTGGTTTTAGTTGGAATTTTCTGGCAGGGATAAAAGCATCGATGCCAGCCTTAACCCAGGAGGAGACTTCGGAGGCACAGTCTTCGACAGGAAGATCAAAGACGTTGTTCCAGGGGACGTCGCAGAGGAAGTCCCTGAACGAGTCCCAGTCGGCTCTTAGTAGGAATTGTTTTAGCAAAAATTCTTCTTATCTTTCTTTCTAAACAGTAATCTATAGCAAGTCATATAGGCAAAATGAAAAGGAAGAAGATAATGATACAGAAGAAAGTAACTTGACTGACTTTCAAAGTTTCAATGTGCTGCTGACTGTTGATGTCCATTGCTTATGTCTGTTAGGCAGCACAGAAAATGATGAAAGAGAAAAGATTAAGTTACTGAGAAAGTGAGAAAAATTATAAGTAAAAAAGAACATAGTGTCCTGACTCGACTTCTTCCCATCTATCTAAAAGTTGAAATTAGCTCATATTTATATCCAAGCATTTGCTTAGAAAAAAAGGTTTCAAAACGTCTGTCAATTTTCTTGTCTTTTGATTGGTCCAAAAATTGGATGCTGTATCCTTTTTGTTTCCTAAGACTTCTGCATTAAGGTTAGCCTAATGTTTGTTGAAAAAGGGTTAGTTATTGTTTAATTTTAAGAAAATATTTGAATGGTTGTGGATGTGTGCAAAAGGGTAAATTTTCTGAGCAATCAGAGTTTGAAAATCCGACATAATGTATTTTAGGGGATTTTTCCCAATGCTCAAGTAACAATTGGTATGGCTCACTTTCAAGATCCATAATTTCTTCAGTTCTTTGGTATGACCTAGACACTTAATCTTGTATTTCACTTGGTTTATGCTGTGAAATCCATTACCTGACACAATTAATTAGATAGTCTTCTGTTTTAGATCGAGGGAAATCACAGTTGTTTTTACAGTTCTGTGGATTACCCTTCCCACCTAATCATATCTATTTTTGTACTTTCGTTGCTTAACTTATTTTATTCATTTATTATATAAGTGACTAGCAGTTTAGCCCGGCGTTGCTTGGGTGGAATGAAAGCTTTAAAACTAATCCATGGTCCTCGAGCTCAGACTCTTAGGACGTTGGCATGAAAGACTAAAAAGCAATAGTTGTTTCCAGTTAAAGCAATACCGTAGACTGAAAGAAAAATGAATGGATGTAAGTCAAATTTTGATTTCGTGGTATTGATACCAAATAAGTTTTTTTTCATCGTAAACTGAATTTTGAAGGCTAAATAAGTCCTCTGAGTAAATGGTATCATGGCTGAGACTAAGAACTACAATTATACCTACTTAGGGCCAAACCCAAAGCAAAAACTAAAATAAAAGGGCTGAAAAAATACAGACATACAGGCAGATAAACAGAAACACACACAAACATCTTGCCTCTTATATATATATATATATATATATTTTTAACCATATCACCCCAAGCAAGGTGAAAATGCCACTGATGCGCAGCGGGCTACGTAAGAGTGAAAAGATTGGAAAAGAGAAAACCGGAAACCACATCCTAACCAGGAAACAAGGGATGAGCCTCTTCACCTGTTCAATAGACGTGGGTGGAGTAAGAACCGGGCGATAGTTTAGTCTATCTACTCCAGTTGAAAAAGAAAAAAAAGAAAAGAGTGAAAAGATTGGAAAAGAGAAAACCGGAAACCACATCCTAAACAGGAAACAAGGGATGAGCCTCTTCACCTATATTATCGATTTTCTGCACTATTGTAAGAACACACACACACACACACACACACACACACACACACACAGACAAAGTTCCATTTATAAATAAGTTTAGATTTTGAAATTGACTGAGATTCCAGTACATGAAACGGACACACACACACACACACACACACACACACAAAGTTCCATTTATAAATAAGTTTAGATTTAGATTAGATAGATTTAAATTTAGATAGATAGATTAGATAGATTATCTCCTCTCTCTCTCTCTCTCTCTCTCTCTCTCTCTCTCTCTCATAATTTGTATTTTTTATTCTCCTGTATTCTATCAATGTTAGCTTTTAAATAATTGGTTCTTATGAAATTCTTCCAAGCTGCCGTCAACAGTAATTCAATTTCTAGCTTGAGATTTCTTCTTCACTACTACGTTTGCATTAATGTCTTCTGAATTTCTCCAACATTGTTTTCTCCATATTTTCTTATCTTCTAAGGATATATTTGTCCGTCTATTCAGTCAGTCAGTCAGTCAAGTGCCATATGTGATACACACTTGGGCGATCATGACTCAAAAAAGACATGACTGACTGGGCAGGAGATTATCCCGCAGTAGGTTGCCATTACTTTCTGCAGTAGACTGGTTGCCAGCCAAGGCTACAGAACCCAATCTCTCCTGTTATTTGACTCATAGCTAGAGGGAGAAGCAATGTATTATATTATTACGTAGTTATTAGTTGGGGATCAGTTTATTACTTGATAACAATAAAAGAAACGATCCTCCACTTTAGAAGAAGCCTTAATAATGATTCCAACTATTATACTTAGTCAGTCAGTTAACTGCCTTACGTGATACATACTTTGGGCAGTCATGTCTCAAAAAAAAAAAAACAACTACCTGTTGAACCAACTGCACTTCAGTTTGCTTCATCAGCAATCTTCTCATCCTCTGAGATCAAAAAAAACAACATGATAGAGAAGTGAATGATCGAACACCGGTCAAGTTGAGGGGAACCCTGCCGTCATCATGATACCAGTGACAATTGAGCCATACATTAAGTGATGAGTCAGCTAGATGGTAACTATAATAGTCTAAAGGAACACAAACGTGTCATAGAGCAACACTATTTATTATCGTTGTAAGCTTGTAAGCGTTTAATGTAAAGTCAATAGTCATCTCCTATCTCACTAACCTGCATCCTCTCTATCATGCTCCTTTCTCCATCCACTCCACTCTCATCAGTATTCTCATCCTTCTCTTATCCACTTCCTGACACCCCCTATAACCTGTCACTCTTTCTCATAACTTTCCTCCTATGTAACCCCCTGCAAAACAGTGGCAGTAAAATGCCTTGCTTGGAGCAATATGATTATAAAAAAATTTTATACTATTATAATGTGGATATAAAGTGGGGTATCAATTCTACATTACAATCAATATATAAATTGATCCCTCACTTTATGGCTACACTGATCCTTCTCTTAATCACTTCTTGACACCCTCTATAACCTGTCACTCTTTCTCATAACTTTCCTCCTATATAACCCCCTGCAAAACAGTGCCAGTAAAATGCCTTGCTTGGGGCAATATGATTATAAAAAGAAACACAATGTTCAGCATTATATTTTCTATGAATGAAAATTGAGTAAAGTTAAAAAGATTTTACATTATTTTACATCACAAGAATTGGAAGCCACTTATATCATGTCTGAAGACAAAGGGTTTTTCAATAAAAAATAAAAACATTCTTTTTGATGGCAAATATACTGTGCAAATGCACAAAAATTACATATCAGAAACACTAATGATTTCAAAATTAAACAGTTGTTAGTCTTTTAAAAAATGACCAGGTTTTATAATTAAGATTTCAGTCATAAAAATATATAAAACACCAACTCACTCTACTTAGCATATGCCATTTTAGCACTGTTGTTATGGGGAAGCTGTAGCATTGGGGAGGGTTAATGTTTCTTTGATCCAGCCTTGTGTTAGACTTAACCAACTCCCTACAGCTTACAAGTTTTATACAGAATTATCATCAGAAGGTTTTCATCAGAAGGTAGGTTGTCGACAGGTTGGAATATGTGGAATTGTGTGGCATAGTGTAAGAAAAATAAAATATACATTTTGCATTTTAAAATAGAAATTTATTAAAAGGAAAGAATAACACAAGTTGTAGAAGTTCATGTTCAATTAGAAACAAAAAGGGTGGAGTTCAGTACAAAATGTTCCTAGTAATAATTGTTTACTGAGTATATGTGTACTTATGTATGAATGTATGTATGTATTCAGTAGGAATGTCTTTAGATGGAGAAGTAGAAGTAAAAGGAATCAGCAGAAGGAAAGAGGAAGAGGTCAGCTTGAAGCTTCTCTCTTTACATTTTAGTTTTTGCTACTTCCATCCCTGGCTCTCTGCCTTTTAAAGTATTCAGATCTTTGCACTTGCTGAAGTCCTCAAGTCTTGTAAGTCCTCCCATTGGTCAAAAATCATTTTAACACCTACTTGTGAAAAGCACATGGTCAATCCTTTTTCTATTTGGGAAAACCAGGATTTCACACATCCTTGTGAATTTTTGTAAAAGTGAAGAAAAGAGTTGATTTTAATTAATTTCTGATTCTGATACAACACTAAATTATTAATGTCTATATTGCACAGCACTCAAATATGCATCAAATAAAAATTTGTATTAAACTGTTCAATTTTTGATTAGTAAATATAGTCTTCACTTAATAACTTAATAACCTAAAACAATACAAGACTTTGGAGAATTTTTAAAATAATTTTGAAATTTTATAAATGATTATAATTAAAAAAGAAAAAAAACGAAAACAATTATTGTAAAAATTCATTATTCCTCAAATGTTTTTTCTTCGGACTATAATATATTTATTTATTTATTTATTTAAAAGCAATTAAAAGCTTATCTAATTAAATAATATCAAAGTTTCATTGCATTTTTTATTTTGCTATTATAATGAAAATCAGCCAACTGTTTGAAAAAAGAAAATAGATGATTTACATTCCCCAAGGAGTCCTGCATTTAACTAATAACAAATTTTCCATACAAAATTTAATTTCTTGAAATTTTATGAATTTACATAGAGGGCAGAGGTGACAGATGTAAAAAAAAATATTTTTACCAAGATATACCAGAAAAAGTGAACATGCCTACCATAGTACAAGATCTACTTCTACAAAGAAAACAATTTAAATTTTTACATTACCTTAAAATATAATTTTAAATATGAAACAGAAGTTTAAAAAAATGATAGCAATTGATTTTCATTTGTTTCTTAAAACACATTTTAAATTTCTTTGAAATAGAGTTAAGAAAAGAAAAATACACTTACAATTATGTTGACGTCAAATTTTCTTTGGTTTCTCAGTTTTTAGTCTTAAAGAAGTTGACTACAGTAGCAAGAATGAAAATGAAACTGTGTCAGTGGCAACCAAAAATATTTTTTTAACTAGTCTTTCATTTTATGGCATTTTATCTCCCACCCACACTTTATAGCTTTTTATACTTTCTTTTTAATACCAGTTCACAGACATGCAAAATCAAAATGAAAGATCTGATCACATTGGTGTGAAAAACTTTCCAATCAAATAGTAGGTGCTCACAAAAAATAAGGAACTTCTGGCCAGGATTGCCTTGATAATATGGGGGAGCTGTAGCATTGGGGAGGGTTAATGTTTCTTTGATCCAGCCTTGTGTTAGACTTAACCAACTCCCTACAGCTTACAAGTTTTATACAGAATTATCATCAGAAGGTTTTCATCAGACGGTTGGTTGTCGACAGGTTGGAATATGTGGAATTGTGTGGCATAGTGTAAGAAGAATAAAATATACATTTTGCATTTTAAAATAGAAATTTATTAAAAGGAAAGAATAACACAAGTTGTAGAAGTTCATGTTCAATTAGAAACAAAAATTAAGGAACTTCTGGCCGGGATTGCCTTGATAATATGGGGGAGCTGTAGCATTGGGGAGGGTTAATGTTTCTTTGATTCGGCCTTGTGTTAGACTTAACCAACTCCCTACAGCTTACCAAAAATATTTTTTTAACTAGTCTTTCATTTTATGGCATTCTATTTCCCACACACACTTTATAGCATTTTATACTTTCTTTTCAATACCAGTTCACAGACATGAAAAATCAAAATGAAAGATCTGATGCTAAAGTCTTGGACTTCTCACATTGGCGTGAAAAACTTTTGAATCAAGTAGTAGGTGCTCACGAAATTTAAGGAACTTCTGGCCGGGATTACCTTGATAATACCATCAGATCAACCTTGGCTGGAGGTTGAGTTTGAGTTTTGTTTAACGGCATATCAACATCTCTGTGGGTTATTTAATGCCAAAAAATCAGGGTTTTATTGTTCTTTTTAATATTTGGTTAGAGTGAAAAAATTGATTTAATCAGATTTTGATGAAAATTTTTTTTTATTTCAGAAAACTGAATATGCATTCTAATTTTGTATTCAAAAATGTATTAATGGTAATAATTTTTTTCCTTTAAAAATGTATTAATGGTAATATTTTTTTTCCTTTAAAAATGTGTTATGGTAATAATTTTTCTTCAAAATGTATATATTTCTATTTGTAACATACGATGTGTGTTAGCATGTGCAATACCCTGTCTTCATCAGCCTCTGACCAGGGATGATGTCACGGTTTCGGTGGCTATGGCAGGACCGCCACTTCTGGTGCCACCAGCAGCATTTGCTGCCAGGCAGGGTATGAAGATAAACTTGTTGATTGTCCCTCTTGTATATTCTCATAATGAAGTAAATAAAACGATTGTTCCTCTTTGCAGTTTTTATCTGGCAATGAAAAAAAAAAAAATGATAAAATAAAATAAACACTATAAAAGTCTATTTTTATACTTTCATAGTGTTTTGACCCCAGTTTTGGGGGGTTAACTATTTGCCCATAGCTGGGATCCTAACAGGTGCTACCACTCCGGGTCAGGGTGAACCTGGGCACAACAGTCAAAAGTGGTGGTTTCATGCTCCTCACAACCTTCCAGTTAGAGGCCTTGCTGCTGGATGCAGTTTATCATCATACCCAGGATCAGGCTGGAGGTTGCTGACCCCTGGTCTATGGTATTAAATTGTTAGTGAAATTTTCATCAGCGTTTACTTTTGTTCTCTTTTTGCCATTTGATAAAGTCTCTAGTCAAAAGAAAACTATGGCTTGTCGAACAAAAGAATGCATAAATAAATCACATTCTAACAAGTACACAATGAGGGGACTAGATAACTATTGTGGTGATACCAAGCAAGCGAGGGACCGGATGTTTGCCCTCAGAGATCCAGATAGCAAATGACCAAAACTGGTCTTTGCACATCTGGGCTCCACACAGATGTTCCATGGAAAACCAAAAATAAATAAATATAAAATTCCTTTTACAGACCCTTTGGAATGTGAATTTTGTTTATCGTCCAATGGAAAACCCAGAATTAAATCCGGGTGTGAATTCCCAAATAAAAGGACGACACAAGAAAGCAATCTACAGTTGAGAAAATACAATCATAATTAACACGTCCCTTGACATACATCAAGGATGTATTATGCTTGTCTCTTCTTTCTCACTCATCTTCTTCACTGTTCACTGAGGCACTAATGATGGACTGGGCGGAGACTTCAAAGACACTCCTAACAAACAAACACTCACACATACATACACACAAACTCTTTTTGGTAATTACTGCTATGAACATTTTAACAACCTTTGTACCAACCAAAAGACATTAATTTTACTTGTAAAAAGACCTTAATTGATATATATATGTGTGTGTGTGTGTGTGTGTGTGTGTGTGTGTGTGTGTGTGTGTGTGTGTTGTTTCTATACACAATTTGATTTTCTTGTTTTATACCCACCTTATCTACTATCTACTAACAAGGCTAAATTCATTTAATCTGTTTCAACACACAAATACACTTCATTATAACGGATAACCCACTATATTATATCTAGAGACTATGGGGTGAAAATATTAAACATATGAAAAACACCCACACTCATAAAAATATTACCCCTCACTCAGTATTTGGTGCAACTGATTATCTGTTTATATTTAATACCATGACCAAGTATTACATGTGTACATTGTTGGCTTTCATAAGATTTGATTGTACAGAAAATCTGAGCTTACACACACCTATACCTTTTCTTAAGCCAATTAAAAAAGCGTATACATTTATATGCATTCACGAATAAAAAATCTCTTTTTATAAGACAGTTGGTTCACTAAATTTTTTCATGTGCTGATATCAGCAAAAACAAAATGAAAACAACCTCTTATTTATTGGCCAATCATGAACAAAGAAAAAAAACTAAAAGTTGATCCCATTCTATTCTCCACAAGCATATAAATATGCATAAATTTTTCCTTATCTTTTCAGAGAGCCATAGGTCATCTACTGAACACCAAGTACAGTCAACCTGCATTTTCTTACTCTCTCACCTTTTCTTTCACACTGCACTCATTAAATCTCTGTCTTTCTCATTTACTGTCAACAAAGAAAGAAAGAACATTACAGAGAGTCCCAAGTTGCTGACCAAACATCTCATCTAGGCAACATGCCTTTTTTCACACTCTCTCTTTTCATCATCATCATCATCATCATCATCATCATTTATCCATCACACCCAATGGTACATAGGGCAGCAACTTTTTGTTGCTTTTTCTGTAATAAACTGTTTTTTACGGGGCAGGGTTGTTAGCCCTGCACCCAACCCCCAAACCTGGAGAACCAGTGGACCATTCTTGCTCCTTACGTTTACAGCAACTGGTATTCTCAAATGGTCACCCATTAGAGTACTGACCAGGCTCGATGTTGCTTAACTTCAGTGATCGGACGGGAACCAGTGCATTCAACACGATATAGCCATAGACTCTCTCTCTTTTACACTGCACTAATTGATTCTCTTCTTTCCTAATCGACTTGTTGGCAACAAAAAAGAATGACATCATTTCCGCTTTCATTCATACACAGAACAAACTTGTTCACCTATTACAATTGTACACACATTAACAACATCAGATTTGTCTTTTCACAAATCCATTATGTCCAACTTTAAGAAAACTGAACTCTTAAACACACATTCAAAAGAAAAACTTTATGCAGAACTTTCAAACATAAAGGTTATTTCGGTGGGTCAGTTTCTCATACAACTTTAACGTTGTATGAGAAACTGACACCTCGCCCAATTTGTTTGTAATTTTTCAAATTTTTTTTTTTTTTGATAATCGGAAAGTTTAAGTAACAATCGATAGAACTGCGCTGAAAAAAGTAAAAAAATAAAATAAAATGAAAAACAACGAAATTAAACGTGGTTGTGGTAGTCTGCTTCAAACCACTTCTTAACACATATTCTGTACTCACGATGTGGGTTAGTTAAAGACAAGAATGGTAAAAAAAAGAAAAACCCCCAAAAGTGTTGAGAAACTGAGACTAGCTGAGCTGTTTATCCCGACATGTCAAATTGGCAACAATTTCAAAATTTAATGTTCTTCTTACATACAGTAACGATTCTACGGGGTGGGATGCAGAAGAGGCCGAGCCCCCCACCCAGAATTTTAAGTCGTCCCTCCACTTTTATAAGCTTCACAAATTTATGAAACTGATCAGTCTCTGAAATTAAAATCGAAAGAATATGTAACTTGGGGTTTTTGTCAATCCAGCTGCCCTTTTTGATGTTTTTTTTTCAGGGGTCATGGAAATGAAATTATTTCCTTATTTCAAAAAGTTAAAGTAGCTTCTTGATCGTATGGTCGGATTTGCCGAAAACATATATATATATTTTTTTTTTTTAGCTCATTTTTGTATTGCTGTGGTGCCAAAGTATTTTTGATTGATTTCGTCACATTATTTTTACTTTCTTTAATAACACACAATAATTTGTAAATAATTTTGAGGATAAACTGCTGAAAGCAAAATTCAGTCAGTTTGATGATATGTAAACAAAAACGCATAAACTTTGGCGTGGACGGTTTATCCACAAATTATTTAGGCGTGTAACAACTTTTGTGAGAATAAATAAGAAAAAAATAAACAAGTTTCACACTAGTAAACAGTACACTAAAAAACAGAAATTGAATGAGGTAAAAAATTATTTAAAATCTTTAATCACCCTCTCAAACTTTCTTACGTGGGTATATTATAGTATGCGAAGATATAAAAAAAGAGAATTTCTTGAATTAATTAATTTTAATAAACTCTAGTATTTTTTAAGAATAAAAGTTTATTATGCTTCAGTTTTTTTCGTTTTTCGGCCTTAAGTTTATTTTCACTTTTTGATATACTCAAATCAACTTCCGGTAAGTCATATTCGAAGCGTCAACACGTGTGGAAATGTCTCGATTAATTGTGAAGAATCTACCTAAAAATGTAAGATTTTAAAAATATTGAAATATAATATATATATATATATATATATATATATATATATATATATATATATATCTGTTAGTACTTTGTTTGTTTTTGATTTTATGAAAGAATCATAAAACTTTATGTAGTATACATGTCATTTTATTTAAAAAATAAAATAATGTTCAGTGATAGTCAAATAATTTTGATTAAAAAAAAAATGTGCTAAAGTCGTGTTGTTTTCATTAGTCATTTCTGTGTATTTATTTTGTAAGAAATTTAACAGTCTTCAGTATAATAGCAGTTGTATTTTTTAACCAAAAAAGCACCACGATTTTTCACAATACCAATCAATTTCAAAATAAAAAACCTAAAAATTAGTATTTTTTAGCAAGATGACTAAAATTGAAATGACTTATTCATCTTAACGTTTTTAAGAAAAACAAATATCTATTCTATTTTATAGTGATGAATTTTTTTAATGAAAGATGAATACTTAAAGAAAAAAAATATTTTTAGCTTGCTCACTGCAATAATTGCTTTTTCGTTAACTCACAAATCGCCTATCGACTGTAATAAAAATAACGCACATAGCTAGCCCCCAAATATAGGCAAATAGTTAATCCCCAAACTGCTATTAAAAGTAAAAGTTAGGCTGGTTAAGAAGAGTCTTTAGCTTTGGATAGCAACTTGTCTAAGAGAAGGAAATCTCTGACATAAAAACCTATGTGTAGAATAGAGAGTAGGTAGAATTCTAATCTTGGTAGGTAATCTTCCTAGAGATGGTTGTTTGATAGAAAGACCGAGTTTCCAGTCTCCTACTGGTTGGTGTCAGTAAGGGCATACAGCTGTAAAATCTCGCGCCAATATTTTCATGATAGTTCAATTACGGCGCCTTCAAGAAAACCCCGTCCAGCACGTTAGCATGAAACGGACGTTAAACGATGATGATGAAGTAAAATGAATATAGAAACAAAATTAGAAAAAATCTAGGAAATTTTATTATCAGTCAGTTAAGTGCCATACGTGATACACGCTTGGGCGATCATGTATCGAAAGAAACATGACTGACCGGATTATCCAGCAGTAGGTTGCCATTAAACTTTCTGCGATAGACTGGTTGCCGACCAAGGCTATAGAACCCAATCTGTCCTGTTATTTAACCCATAACTGGAAGGAATAGACGGATTATTTGCGTATAAGTGAATGCAATGAATTCAGATGGAATTCGAACTCAGCTCCACGATTTCTCGTTTCGAGTCGATATCCAATGCACCACAATTCACATATAGTTGTCAAAAATCTTTTTTTCCAATTCTTATCTAAGTGTTGGTATCATTTGTCAGTTCAAATAAAAATAAAATTTGTAAAAATTTAAAAATACTTCATTGACTTTTAATTTTAGAAAAAAAAGACCAATTGCATATTTAATATTTTTTCCAAGCAATTGTTTTTAGATATAACTTTGTGTTGGCACTAACAAATGTTTGTTTTGCTTCAAGAAAAGATATAAGGAATCTTGCATCTTCTAATTTATCCTTGTTTAAATTTCTTGAATCTTAACATTTCTTTTAAAAATGAACCAATTTTCAAACATTTCTTTTTAGAAATAGTCACTGTCGCTGATAAATACCTATTTTTAACTTTTTGTTTTCCATTTTTTACCCAGATTTTAATAATACAATGTCATTTCAGATTACTGAAGAGCGTCTCCGTCAAATTTTCAGTGTAAAGGGTCACATCACAGATTGCAACTTAAAGTATACCAAAGAGGGAGTGTTTCGTAAGTTTGCTTTTATTGGTTATGGAAATGAAAAAGATGCCTCTTTGGCTATCAATTACTTCAACAACACCTATATTGACACTTCAAAAATCCAGGTATGTCTTTATTGAATTTACAAAAACAATTTTACCAGTGTCTTTTTCTTTTAAAGACTCTACTATTTATGTAAATTAATGACAAAATTTATCCATAAAGGCATTAAAGATATATTATTCAACAGAGCCTATGTTTACCACAAAGATGCATATAGGTACCTCCACTCATTTTCGAAAACTAACTTTTAAATTGAATTTTTAAAAATAAAAGTTTCCTTGAAACTTTCATTTCAGTTTTAATTGAAAGCAAAATGATTAAATTTACTATTTCCAGTAAGCAAAATACACTAATGTATTTCAAACAGAAATTATATTGATTGGAATCTAAAATTTTGAGATTTTTTAAATCTTTCAATTCAACACATTTGTAAACAAAAGTTAATTTTTGATTTTAAAAATCTGGCAAAAATAAAATATAGGTCTGTGACACATTATTTTTGGGAAATTAGCAAATTTAATGTTAAATTAATCTGGTTTACACAAGTATTACTTATTTATAGAATGAAATTTTGAATAAAACTATTTCTTAAACACAGAATTGAACTTTTTTTTTAACCTTTCCACTGTAATTGAAATGTGTTGACAAATAAGAGAAGTGTATGGCGATTACAAGTAACATAATTGTACAAATTTTTTTTCCTGTAAGGGGAAGAATCCCTGAAACACCTGATCTTTTAATGTACATAAAAATTACCATACAAAAATAACTTCAAATACACAAATATATATATATATATATATATATATATATATATATATATATAGTAAATTAATAAACATACATGAGGAGGGTGTCCATATGTATAGTATTATTATTCAGGTGTTAATAAAAGAGTGCTCAATGTATGAGCAGAGATGTATCATATACATATTAGTAAATATAGATATTATCTTACATCTACCAACAACCTACACAAATTCTTTTAAAATTTCATTATTAATCAAAGAAATTTTTTTCTTCGGACTATAATGTCCTTAATTTATATGATTTATTAGAGCAATTAAAAGCTTATCAAATTAAATAAGCATTATAGTTATATTGCATTTTTTATTTTACTATTCAGGGCAGATTTTCAGAAAGAAAGGTAAACTGTTTAAAAAAAAAAAAGAGATGATTTACATTACCCAATGAGTTATGTGTTTAATAAAACCAATTTTTGCAACAAAATTTAATTTCTTAAAATTTAATGAATTAAACAGATGTAAAAAAAAAATATTTTTACCAATATTTCTTAAAAATAATAATTTTAAAAATAATTTCATTTATTTGTGAATGAGTCCTGAAAGTTTCATTAAAATTGGACAATTATTTGATTTTTGCAAGAATTTCCAAATTAGTGTGTTTATCACCAAAAAAAACTGTTATGTAATATTACATTTTCCATTGTAAGCTCTCGTTTAAATTTGGTTACCCTTTAAAATTAAAACAAGAATTTTTACCAAAATTTCCAACTTTAGAAGGGGTTTAAAAAATTTTTTTAAAATAATTAACAAATACTTAATAACAAACATTTTAATGGGAAAAGTTTGTTTTTATTAAGTTTGATGACATTTTTTTATTCCTACTGTTTTTTTTGCGATTTAGTGGAAATACGTAATCTAAAAAATACTAATATTTCTCATTGAATATTTGATTTTTTTAAGTTGAATAAATTTTACCGTAATTACTTTTTTTCATTAAAACTTGTAAATAAAATCATATATTCAAGCTTTTGAAATAAAACTATTTTATACGTTTGAAATAATGTGGCTTACAGCCTATCATATTGAATACACCGGTTCTTGCTCGATCACCGAAGTTAAGCAACGTTGAGCCTGGTCAGTACTTAGATGGGTGACTGCTTGGGAATACTAGGTGCTGTAAGCGTTTAGTGACAGATGTGCGTTGTGGTGCAGTGGATATTGGCTCGGAAAGAGAAATCAGTGAGCCGAGTTCGAATTCCAGTTGAATACCCAGCATTCACTTAAGCACAGGTACCCTTGGGAAAGATATTAATCCGTTCCTTCCCTCCAGTTATGGCTTAAATAACAAGGGTAGGACTTGGGGACACTGTCCTTAAAAAACAAATCCCAATGAATCTTGATACTCAAAAAGAAAAAAAGTATTACTAGACATAAAATTTATATTGAAAGAAAAAGGTATTACCAGCAATAAATAAATAAAAAATTTAGTTGGCAATAAATGACCCTCTGAGGTGTTGATATGCCATAAAAACAAAACAACCAAACCAAATGAAATAATGTATTTACCCAATTTTTGGTAATTTTCTCTTACCATTTCTTATATATATATATATATATATATATATATATATATATATATATATATGTTCCTATCATAAAATTCAATTTATACACTTTCAACTTGGATTTCTCTCTTCACATAGTATGAGAATTTATGCATAATAATATTTTAGGGCTTTTTTTAACCATTGCACCCAAAGCAAGGCAACAAAACCATTAAGACACAGATTGAAAGAATGAGAAAAGGCAAAACATTATCAAGGAGGGAGAACAATAAGTGAATAGAAATTAAGATGACAAAAGATAACAATGTTGCATTGAAATTTTTGAAGATCAAAGTTGAATGGAAAGCAAAAGGCTGAAAGAAAGTTTTCCAAACAATAAATTTAATTGAATATATTTTTTTTTTTCAGGAATATAAATTAGCTTATTAAATAACAGCTTATTAGCTGTTGTTATAGATGAGTGTCTAAACCAAAAGTCATATAAATATGTTTAGTTAACAATTTTGTGTTCTGAGTGGACAATACTTCAATAGTAGAGCTATATTCAGCCTCTAAAATCAGCATATTTTACTCTTTCTAGATAGTAGCCACATTTAGTAGCAATTAAGGAATATTATTTGTTACTTAGAGAATGAAGACGATCTTGTCTCCGTCTTGTGTATGACAGTGAACTGCATTCGGCAGCAAGACCTCTGACTGTAAGGGGCATGGAACCACATCTTAAATTCTGTTGTTCCCAGGTCCACCCTGACTCGGAGTGGTAGCACCTGTTAGGGTCCCAGCTATTGGCAAATAGTTAATCCCCAAACTGGGGTCAAAACACTATGAAAGCATAAAAATAGACTTTTATAGAAAAATATACATTTTTGAAGGAAAAGTATTACCAACAAAATATTTTTTAAGGAAAAAAATTATTACCAGCAATACATTTTTTAATACAAAACTAGAAGACATCATCAGTTTTCTAAAATAAAAAAAAAATTCATAAAAATCTGACTAAATCAACCTTCTCATTATAACCAAACATGAAAAAATACCTTAAAACCCTACCTTTCTTGGCATTAAATAACCCACAGAGGTTGATATGCCGTTAAACAATACTCAAACTCTCTTGTCTAACCTCAAAAAAACTTCTAAGTACATTACAGAATGGATGGTAGTAATTACAAATTCTCATGTGCTTGCTTATTTTCATGAGTTTATTCATCATATGCTGATGGCTAATTTTGAATAGAGAGTCTCTAGAAGCTGTATGGATTTGGAAAAGTATTAAAAAAAAATCTTGGATAAATGATTGTTATGAAATATCCAAAATATCTAAGATGAAATTTGTGAAAATCAGATATTGAAAATTATTTTTTGTTGTAAAATATTTATCAATATTTTAATTATTCAACATATTTTGATATTTAACTTTGTAGAAGACAAAGAAGCCATTACTAATTTATATTTACGAGTCGACTCGGCGTAACTTAGATCATGGAAGAGAGCAGGAATTAAGGAAACGCGAAAAGGCGAAAGTAACCAGAACAACAATATATTAACAAAGGTTACATAGAGTTGAAAGCGTGCAAATCAAATAAGGAAATAAAAGTTCTTTCCCTTTGTCTGGAGAACAACGTAAATGTTCGATAGAAGATTAAATTGAATCAAGTTCAGTTTGAGTAAAGTTAATGTACATACTGTTAATGTCTGTTTCCAATTGGAGTTTTTTAGCGTTGTGTGTGCATGCTGGTGAGAAATAAAAATTTGTGCCACTAATTGCTACCTGCAATTAGTGCGCATGTGTATGTGTGAGTTAGGTAATAAACATGTTTGCTCTTGCCTGGGACGGAACCCTAACTCCCGTAACACCTGACACTCCCAGCTTATATCGGCATGTCGTTAGCGCGGGAAACTAGGGTTATCACATGAATGCTGAATGACCATGTGTTTGTGGGTGTGAATATATCAAACCCTACAACTTCACTGGAAATTTTTAGAAGTGAAATAATGTGGAGGCTACGTATCAATTTTTATATTTTTATGCTTGCCTTTCTATTGGTTATGAAGCCATGGCTGGTATGTCTTATGTCACTCGTATTAAAAATTGGGTTTATTAGTGCATTTTAATTGTATTATAAATATGACAAATGTTTCCTTATTTGCACATATTTGGATTTTACATTCTTGAAGTATAGGCTTTATGAATATTGGTGACATGTAAAAGTGTCTGGTGGGTATTTATTGTATGGGGATTCCTTCTAGGTTGTGTCTTTGTGGGTCTTTTTAAGGTAGCATTTTGTTTTAATCAAAATGACGGCCTGTTTGGTTTCTAGGTGATACTGAGGAATAAAACAAATCCTGTCGTGGGTTCTGGGCATGACAGTAAACTGCATCCAACAACAAGGCCTCTGATTGGGAGGTTGTGAGAAGCATGGAACTGCATCTTAATTTCTGTTGTTCCCAGGTCCACTCTGACCCAGAGTGGTAGCACTTGTAAGGGTTCCAGCTATGGGTAAATAGTTAACCCCCAAACTGGGGTCAAAACACTATGAAAGTATAAAAATACTTTTATAGAAAAATATACATTTTTGAAGAAAAAATTATTACCTTAACACATTTTTGAAAGAAAAAATTATTCTCAGCAAAACATTTTTGAATACAAAACTAGAAAACATTTTCAGTTTTCTAAAATAAAAAAGAATAAAAACAAAAAGATTTCGTTAAAATTTGACTAAATCAATTTTCTCACTATAACTAAACATAAAAAAAAAACCCCTTAAAACCTCACTTTTTTGGCATTGAATAACCCACAGAGGTTGATATACCATTAACCAAACTCAAACTCAAATCCTATCACATTGACCTCTTTTTATTTTATGTTGGATTGATATTAACTTTTCTGTTCGGAATTATGTTTTAATTTAAATTTAAATTTTTATTCAAATTTAAAATACATTTGGAAATATTGATAAGAGTGCATATTTGAATTTTAATTGATAATCCTTGTAAAAAAAGTAATCAATTTTATCTTCTTTTTTGTTTGGTAATTTGAATAGATCTTATTTGTGAATAAAGTTACAAATTGATTGAAGCTTGTTACTGTATAGCTCTTGCATATATATTCTTTTTTATTTAATTTTAGGTGAGCCAAGCTTTTAACTTTGGAGATGAAAATAAGCCTCGATCATGGAGCAAATATTCCAAAGACAGTTCTTCATATCAGAATCAATCAATGAAAGACAAAATACTGCCTGTGAAAGAGAAAAAGGTATTTATAATAATCTCTATAAAAAAAATATGGGTTGTGCGTTGTGATGAATATTGGCTCAGAAATCAGAGAGCCAAGTTCAAATTCAAGTTGAATTCGTTGCATTCACTTATGTGCAAACACCCTAGGAAAAGGTATTAATCCATCTCTTCTCCCTTCAGCTATGGGTTAAATAGCAGGATGGATTGGATTCTATAGCCTCAGTTGGCAACCAGTTTACCACAGAAAGATATGGTAACCTACTGAGGGTAAATCTGCCTAGTAAGTCGTGGATCAAAAGAGACATGATTGCCCATGCTTGTATTTCATATGGCACTTAACTGACTGGCTGGTTTCAGAAAATAATTATAAGTCAGGCATTATTAGATCAGGTTTATACTTTTAACATTTTATGTAAAGCCGTTTCTATACGCATCCATATTCTATAATTTATTAAAATACTTTTAAGAAAGGCTTAATTTAATCTTAATTAGATATTTTTTTTCCTAAAAATATTACTAGGTTGCTCAATTTTCAATGTTTTTAATAGTAAATTGTAAAAAGTAAATTTTTATTTAAAGCCGTTTTGAATATTTTTAAAGTCGTTTTCAGGAAAAATATAAATTTACATACTTATAGTACATTAATGAATTTTTATATTTGCTTTTATAACTATTATAAAGCTATTATTTGCTTTTATATCTATTATATAAACTATTATTTTTATGAAAATGTATATATTATATCAAAGGTATGAGCGTTAGAAAAAATGTCTGCTCTCAAATTCTATTCAGTTTTTATGTTCTTGAGTTAGCAAATTATTTTTTTATGTAATTGAAATTTTTTTGCTTTTCTTTATTTTTATTTTTTCTCCATATTCAAGGATCCCCATTGGCTTGATTTATTTTTCAGGATAAAGACAAAAAAAAGAAAGATAAAGAAGACAAAATGAGGGATATTATTGGAGATGTAAGTAATTGTTCAGTGTTCTCTACAACAATATCCAGTCAATCGAAAGAATAACTCTTCTTCATATAAAGAACAAAACAGTACTAAACTTGAACTAATTCTTTTTTTCCAGGTATGATTTTTAGGTTTTCAGAATTAATGTTATTGTAGACATAATTAAAATTAAAGTTATATAAGCAGTACAGGCTGGTGTTGCTTGGGTGTAATGAAAGCTTTTTATATATATATATATATATATATATATATATATATTATCGATTTTCTGCACTATTGTAAGAACTGCAACCTTGAAACTTCTGAATATCGTTTCTTATGTCTTTGTCTATGAGTGTATCAAATTTGATTAAAATCAGACCACTCCTTCTATAACCTGATTTTTTCGATTTTCAATATTTATCGGGGGTACCTCGATACAAAACCTAGCTAAGTACACTCACAGACGCTTATAGTACAACTGTAAATTTTCAAGAAAATCAGTTCAGCTGTTTCGGAGTCTATAGGTAATGGACACACACACACACACACACAAAGTTCCATTTATAAATAAGTTTAGATTTAGATTTTGATATATATATATATATATATATATATATATATATATATATA
Organism: Ascarosepion bandense; assembly: GCA_037127315.1. NCBI lineage: Eukaryota > Metazoa > Mollusca > Cephalopoda > Sepiida > Sepiidae > Ascarosepion > Ascarosepion bandense. Next base: position 425,542 of record JBBBDQ010001548.1, read on the forward strand.
TATATATAGTCATCTGCAGACAGATCTGTTTCGCTGTATCACAGCTCATCAGTACGGTTAGACATCTGATTGCTTTTTACCCAGGATTGAAACCCGACTGAATTGGCGTCGGTTGGCAATATATGGTAATTATTATTTATTATTATTATAGCATACTGCAACTTAACAGCTATAGTTTTGATATAAAAACGCCATAATAACAATAACCCTATATTTATGCTCTACTTTTGTATTGAGCACTTTCAAAAAGTAAATATCTGTGGAATGTATTTCCATTAGTAACCATTACTTTTATTATTATTATTATAATACTAGTAGTATAGCCCGGCGTTGCTCAAGTGTAATGAAAGCTTTAAAACTAATCCATGGTCCTGGAGCCCAGACTCTTTGGACATTGGCACGAAAGACAATAAGTAATAGTTGTTTTCAGTCAAAGCGAAACCATAGATTGACAGAAAAATAAATGGATGTAAGTCAAATTTTGACTTCCGGTATCGATGTCAAATAAGTTTTCCGTCGCAAACTGAATTTTGAAGGCTAAATAAGTCCTCTGAGTAAATGGTATCATGGCTGAGACTAAGAACTACAATTATCCCTAATTAGAGCAAAACCCAAAGCAAAAAACAAAATAAAAGGGCTGAAAACCTGATTTTGATCAAACCCGATAGGATATCCGGGTATCAATTTCCAATATCAGAATCAAATAAGTCATCGAAGGATAAACTTATTTAAGTAAGTCTATGAAAACTTATCGTACCCATCGGGAGTAAAATTGGAGAAAATGAGCCATATCGGTTTTTGATTAGATTTGATAGAATATCAGCATTATTGATTTCTGATATCAGGGAAAAGGAGTCGTCTGAGAAAATCTACTAATGTTTGAGACCAAAAACTATAATTTTACCAGGTTAGAGCAAATTCTGCAGCAAGAATCACGATAAAAGAGTTGAAATCCTGATCTTGATCAGACCTGATCAGATATTGGGGGGAAATCAGAAAAAATAAGTAGCCCATGACCTGACCAGAAGCCTAAAGAATAATTGTGTGAAGTTTGGTGAGAATCGGATAAAAATTGTGAATTATTTAAAGGACATACAGACAGATAAACAGGTAGACACACGCACACACAAATATCTTGCTTTTTATATATATATATATATACACACACACACACACGAACATATTCTTTCCAACACCAAAAAAAGAATCTCACGTTGCTTTCAATACAGAATTGCGAATTCATTAGCTTGTTATTTTCATCAACCCAAGTATAACAACTTCAATTTTAAAAGTATTTTTACACATTTAAAAATGGAAAACAGATTTGTCAAAAAAGGAAAAAATATTTAAAATTTGTTAGTGTTTACTCACAATGAAATTACGATTGTTTTCAATTAGTTAAAATTGATTTTTCATAAGTTTCACTGAAGCTTGAATTTAAAAAATATTTTAATTCTTTGTTTGCTGTTTGTTCATGCTTTTTTTTTTTTTTTTTTTTTTTTAATCATATCACCCCGAGCAAGGCAGTAACGCCACTGATGTGCAGGGGGCTACATAATAGTGGAAAGATTAGAAAAGAGAAAGCCGGAAACCACATCCTAAACAGGGAACAAGGGATGAGCCTCTTAACCTGTTCAATAGACATGGGTGCTAGTTTTTAAAATATTAGACATTGAACAGATCACCTAGTTGCAGTTTCTGGTGACTAAATTAAAAAATACTTACTTTTTTATTCATATTATTATTATTATTGATGATGTTACAACATCATTTTTTTTGTATTAGTTTGAAGGAGTAACTTTTGGTTTTAAAAACTGTTTAGTTAAACGTTTTTTTTTTTCAGCTCTGTGAGGATCCAGAATTCTTGGAGTTTCTTGAAACACAAAAGATATCAGGATCTGGTAACAAAAAAGTTTGGAGTAATGATGCCATTGAAGAACTAAAGAAAACTTATAATTCTCAAATGAAGACAGCAAAGAACTCAAAAACATCCAATATTGCCTTTGATGATTCTGGCAACGATTCTGCTGATGAAGACTACCAAGATATGATGAAAACAGGTTTGTTGAAATTGTTTATTCCTTATTTATTTATTTTCAAAGGGATGATGGCTAACAGATGCTACTATAATAATAATTATAATAATATACAACTTCAGCAAACTTTGTCCGTTTTTGTGTTAGACTCAATAATATCCACATTGGGAATTTGTGTTAGGCTCAATAATATCCACATTGGGAATTTTGGGGTCATATAAATTTAAAATGTAGACTGAAATCAGTTTATATACTACTTTCTTTTTTTTTTTTCTTTTTTCACTAATGAAGATATGTGGGAAAGTCAATGATTAGACCTCGACTTTTTTCTTTTTTTTTTTTTTTTTTTTCACCTTATACAAAGCCCAGGGCCCACTCAAATTAGAGGGTGCTTGAAGGTTGTTGCTATGTGAGCAGCAAGAATGAAGGGTGCAGTTTATACAAATAGGCGGTAAAGTTAATGGTTAGCTCTAGAGTTGAAAGGTTAAGCTCATAAGGCTCTGTCTGAAAGATCAAATTCATTTACTTAAACTTTGAATTTTAATTTTGCTTCATAAATTTTTACTAAAAAGGCTTAAAAAATAAATCTCCATGACTATATATATATATATATATATCAGAGTGAATAAAGAACAAAGAAAAATTTACAAGTCCAAAACATTAATTTAAAACAGTGCTCGATATATAATATAGAGCTGTGAATATTCATTATAAATTATATTTTAGAACACGTACCCATTTTTTTATCCACTACAAAGTGTACATTTTGTTTTGATATTGAAATTACAATGTCTCATCAGGTGGTGTGGAAAGGAGTGGAAAGCTTCTTTTCTTATATCTGGCGAGTTGTGTGTGGGATGTTGGTGGGGGTTAGAGATAAGGGAATAAGTCTTGTAAATTGTTTAACATTAGAAGATGGGGGATAGGTTTATGGCCGATATCCGAGCCAATATCCACTGAACCACCATGCACATATATCAACTCGGAACGAGAAATCGGAGAGCCGAGTTCGAATTCCAGTTGAATTCCTTGCATTCACTTACGTGCAAATACCCTTGGGAACGGTATTAATCTGTCTATTTCTTCCAGTTATGGATTAAATAACAGGACTGATTGGGTTCTATAGCCTTGGTCGGCAACCAGTCTAACGCAGAAAGCAATGGCAACCTACTGCGGGATAATCTTTTGCCCAGTCAGTCATGTCTCTTTCGAGACATGATCGCCCAAGCGTGTATCACGTATGGCACTTAACTGACTGATATATAAGCAGTGTATACACACACCAGTCACCAAAAGAACTCGATTCATTTCTGAAGAGTAATGCATATATCGCAGAAGTGGAAACTGTTTTTAAATTTTTCTTGTCTAGAGAGCTCAATCATAATGGGAGCATAATATATTAGTCATTTGCACACACACACACACACACACACACATATATATATTAATAAATATACATATAATCTTACATCTATGGCATGACTCGTACATTATGCAATCATTAGGTGCATATTTCAAACTGATGGTTTAATAGATTAGAATTTAAGTTCACTCGATGTTCATGGGAATTAAATCTCATAAAGATAAAAATTTAAAATCGAAATAAAACAATAAAATGCTGGGAGAAGAACTCAAAGGGGCGTAAATCTTGAGTCTTAAAAATTTAAGTTTTCAAATTTTACATGTACATAAAAATGTAGGGAAAATTAAAATTTTAAATAAAAAAAAAAAAAGAAGAAAAATTAAGAGAATTAAAATTAAAAATGCAAGCAGCAAAAATAAAAGGGGTCCAATTCACAACTGCCAAAAGTAATATTGCAGGGGAAAGAAAGATAGAGGAAAACATAAAGAGGGATCCACATCAATCTGGGTCTAAGAATTCAAGTAAGCATCTTTTTCTATGACAGCACATGGTTATTAAATCACTTCTTTTATTAAGCAAACTTGGATTCCTGATATGGCCAAAGATGACAAGTTTTTCTGAAAGGCATAGATTACACTAAGTACCTTCATGACATCGCAAAAAAAAAAAAAACAGCATAGTATGAATTAAAAAGGTCCAAAACTTAATAAAACAAACTTTTTTCATCAAAATGTTTATAATATTATTAAGAGGAAAGATCAAAGTCATTTTTATTTATTTTTTAAAATTTTTTATCCCTTTTAACATGTTCAAAATTTTGGTAGTAAATTTTGTTTTGATTTGAGTTAGCATTACAGAAAATGTTACGACTGTTTACAATCGATCACGTAATTTTTACGTAACTCACTTTTTCGGTGACAAACACGTTAATTTGGAAATTCTCGCAAAAATCAAATAATTGTCAGATTTTAATGAAACTTTCAGTACTCATTCACAAATAAATGAAATTATTTTTTAAATTATTATTTTTTTTAAGAATATTGATGAAAAAAAAAATTTTTTTTAACTCTGTTACCCCCTCCCCTCCCCTCCCCTTCCACGTGAACTCATGAAATTTTAATAAATTTTAATTGACTGCAAATTATTTTTTTATTAGATAAATACAAAACTCATCGGGGAATATAAATCATCTACTTTTTTTTTTTTAATTTTTTGGCACTATTTGAAAATCTGCTCTGAAGAGTAAAATAAAAAATGCAATAAATCTCTGATATAATTTAATTTGATAAGCTTTTAATTGCTGGAATAAATAATAATAATTAAGGACATTATAGTCTGAAGGAAAAAGTTTTTTCGATTACTAATAAAATTTTAAAAGAATTGTTTTTCATTTTTTTTTTTATTATAATAATTCATTAAGTTTTAAAAATATTTTAAAAATCTTTTAAAAAACTGTCATCCTTTCTTTTTTTAGTTAAGAATTGATGATTATATTGCCTATCGAAAATTGAAAAGTTTAATAAAAATTTTTCACCAAATATATTTTCAAAATAATTTTTAAAAAATTTTTTGTGTGTGTAAATAAATATGTTCATTTAAGTACAATGTTCCATAGGGGTCATAAGTTTCCGTTAGGGTCATATTTATTTTAGAAGTTAACAAGTATTTTGGATTGTTCCCCTTAAATGGAAAACGACAGAAATTGCACTTTGATTCTGATTCGAGTCCCTTCAAGATGTTTATAAAATTCAACAGCCTGTTTTGCAAGTCATTCCTTAAACATGTAAAGCAATTTTTACATTTTAATTCCTAATTTTCTAATTTTGTTAAAAAAAAAAATAATAATTGTGAAATTTACAATTTGTTGAGGTACCTTTAAAAGAGAGTTTTATATTATTTCAATTTTTATTTTTCATAAAAGCCTAAGCATATTGGATAATTGCTGAAAACTGTGTTAAATTTTTAATTTTAAAAAATAAAAAAAAATTGTATAAATAAGATTTATACCAAATTCATCTTCCATACTTTTGGTCAGATACTGTAAATCATCAGTTGTCGGTTGCTGATAAGGTGTTGATAGCTGTGATAACAAGGCTACCGTAATTGAGAAATGCTTTTTGAAACATTTCTCCAGCAGTAAGCAAGTAATTCTTGTTTCAGGTCAACTTAAAGTAAGTTTAAATTTGGTAATTTGAAGAAAATAATGTGTCAGCAAGGTGTATTTTATTTTTGTAAAATTTCTTAAAACCGAGAATTGGCTTCTTCTTACAATTGATGAAAAATGGCGGGAAATTTGAAATTTTAAAAACTTCTTTTTAAATTTAGAAAATTTTTGATTCTGATCAATATAATTTCAATTTAAAATACACTAGTGTATTTTGCTTACTGGAATTACTAAATTTAATCTTTTGTCTTTCAATTAAAGCTAATTTTAAGGCTTGAAGATAACTTATTTATTTTTTAAATTTCAATTTAAATTTCGGTATAGAAAAATGAGTGGAGGTACCTAGATTACACCCATCTTGGATTTAGCTACGATATTTGAGCAATCCATTGGGTTCTTACTGTTGTTTTTTAATTTCTAATAATGCATGGACAAAGCAGTACTTTTGCTGTATTTACTTCTGCTGAAAGACAATATTTGGTTGTCAAATCCCATCCTCCACCTGACAGAAGTACTTCCAAATTAAAATTCAACCCACCATCATCTGAATGAACTCGAGCTCTATAAACAACACTTTTGGACATTCACTGGCCATTCAGTGAGCAGGTTTTATTTCCCTGATAGTTGCAATTATTTTTAGGAGCGTCATTTTTACTATTAATTGGGTGACAGATGTTGTTTATGTGGGCCAAATATTTATTTGATATCGTAGCATTATATTGTGAAATATATCTGTTTTTAATGCAACTATAACCAACTTTGACATTGTCTTTGTTGAAGATTTTATTTAGTGTGGGTGAATAGTAAAAATGTTTATGAATTAATTAAGGAATAGTTTACCAATGTCAGCCTGGACGTCATAACCAAAGGGTGGGTCAAACCAAACAGTGCTATGTCTGTGATCTCTGCTTATTTCTGCCTACCTTCTTTTTAACAAAGTATTCTAGACTAGTGTTCAGTTTACTTTTTAATGTATTTAATTTTAGAATTGTCAAAATTTTCCTTATTGCTAGAGTTGGTACTTAAACAAAATTGTCCCTTGTCGTTTCTATTTCCTTATGTGCAGTAAGTTGTACAGTTAAGTTGTACTGTACAATTTAACTGCACATAAGGAAATAGAAACGAGCAGGATAGGACTGTATAGGGACGACGGACTGATGATAATTGATAAATCTACTGGAGGTAAGGTTGATAAAACCAGAAAATTAATCCATAGAGTCTTTAAATCCTTTGGCCTTAACATAGTAATTAACCACAATATCAAGCAAGTAGACTTCCTAGACATAACATTAGACCTAGTATCGAACACTTTCCAACCTTACATGAAAAACAACGCTAACCCAATATATATAAACCCCAACTCTAATCACCCACCATCCATTGTTAAGCACATCCCATCATCAGTTGAATGTCGCATTAACACACACTCATCCAACAAAGAGATATTTGATAAGCACAAGGTAATTTATAATAGAATCCTTAATGAAAGTGGGTATAAATCATCAAAAATCAGTTTTGTGGAAAAATTCAAAAGTCCAAAAAGCAGAAATAGAAGCAGGAAAATAATATGGTATAACCCTCCATTCAACCAATCAGTTAATTTCAAGCTGGGACATAAATTTCTTAAATTAATAGAGAAGCACTTTCCCAAAAATAACCCTCTAAGCAAAATCTTTAATAAAAATACCATAAAATTAAGCTATAGCTGTTCTAATAATCTAGAAAAAATAATCAAAATGCATAACACGAAAATATTAAAAATACACAGCAAATATAAATCCAACACTAATACAAGTCCGTCCCATGACAGCAACCTCTGTAACTGTAGAAACCCCAACCAATGCCCCATGGCCAATAAATATCTGACGAAATCTCTGATATATATGTGTTCGATTTCATCCTTAGAAAATCCTAAGGATGAAAAAATATATATTGGGAATACTATGAACGTATTTAAAAAGTGCTTTTACAATCACCTCTCATTCTTCAATAACAAAGAAAAACAAAACATGACATCTCTCTCCAAACACTTTTGGAAATTAAAAAACGAAAATAAAACACCTAAGGTCAAATGGAAAATTCTCAAAAAAGCAAGAACAGCAAAATCTATAAAAGAACCATGCTTTCTTTGCCTTCAAGAAAAAATAGAGATCCTTAAATATATAAATAGTAACAAGCTCTTAAATCAGAGACACGAAGCCACAGTAAACTGCAAGCACATTAGGGACTTAACCCTACAATCATGCTAAGAAATACAAAGAGTTCGATTGATATCCTCATTATAAAAGATAAAAAATGCTATAGAAAAAAATTGATCCAATAAATCTTTAAAGGAAGGTCTATCACTAAAGCCTACACCAATAACCTTACTTAACACAATAACCTTACTTAAATACAAAAATATTCTGTACGAGAAAAATCAAAATTAAATAAATAGCTCCCAAACTTGTAAAAGAATCAAAATTCATATATTCAAAATCAAGATTAAAAATACACTGTAAGCACACGTAAGATCTAACCCTACAATCACCCCAAAAAAATACTGGGAATTTGAATAAATATTTTTATTATTATAAAAGATAAAAAATGCTACAGAAAAATCAATGTAATAAATCCTTAAAATAAGATCTAATGCCCGCAAAAATATCTAAATAAATAAAATATATAAAAAATTAAAAGAAATAAATAAGATTCCAAATGATAATTTATAGAAGAAAAAAAAAAATTAAAAGAAAAAACCGACCCTCTAAACTTAGAATTAAGATTAAACATACAACTTTATACAAAAAACTGATAAAACGCTAATTCGCATTTACTTCCCAAAAAATACAAATTTAGATTTCTTGAAATAACTTCACCTAAATACAATTATACTCCAAACTCGAATAAAAGGAAAAAGAAGGAAAAGAGAAAGAAAAAGAAGGAAGAAAGAGAAGAGGGGTATATGTGTGTGTGTATATATATATATACACTTTTTTTTTTTTTTTTACCGAAAAAATCTAAATTGTAAAGAAAAAACGCCCCACCCTTATCACGTCTATGAAAACCTAGACACAGGATCAAAGTAAATACATAAATTAGGTCCACTAACAGCAGACATCAACCAATTAAATGATAGCCAACCATAAAAATGACCACTCAACAGTGCCCTCTTAGAAATCCTAACCAAAAGATATACCCAACTGATAAAAAGATAAAACATACATTCCAACAAATAATACCATTAATCAACAATTTCACACTTACACACCAAATTCCCCAAAAGTCTAACGATCAAAACGAGACATTCACTTAATTACCAATAACCCCAACCAACCCCCACGACAACAATGAACCAAATATAAACAGAGAATGATTCCAAATCTTTATTTCCCCTGAAGAAGTGTTTAAATCCAAACACTGAAACAAACATATGATTGTAGGGAAGAGGACATATATAGAAGAAATTATGTATATGTTCTAAAAGATAATTTATAATAAATATTCACAGCTCTATACATCATATATCAAGCACTGTTTTAAATTAATGTTTTGGACAGAAAAATTTTTTTTCTTTTTTCTCTCCTCATTCTATACTCACTCGGATATATATATATATATATATATATATATATATATAATAATTTTTTTTTTTTTTTTTTCTAAAACATTTTTTTTGACTAAAACATTCAGGTTGTTTGTGCAATAAAATTGTTTCCATATAAACTCTTATTTTGTTCTTTCTGTAGCGGAAATTTAGAAAATCCTATTTATTGTTCCTAAAAAATGAATTTTTTTACTAGTTATTTGAAGAGCAATGGCAGTTTAAACTTTAACCTCAGTTATTTAATTAAAATTTTAAGTTCTCTGAAGCATAATTTTTATTGTTATATTTTGATGTGATATTTTTTATTCAATGTATTTAGTTAAAATAAAATGAGTCTAAGCAAAATTATAGATTTTTTTTTAATTGATTTCTGAAATCACCTTTCAGCATTACAAATAATCATTCAATAAGATGCATCCTGATTTTATAACTACACCTTTGTTCTATTAATAAACTCGGTGATAATTAAGGGAGATGATTTCATGTAATCCTTCAATTAGATTATGCTTTTTTCCCTTGTTTTTTTTTTTTTTAATAAAAGACACTGTTTATAGGCATACTTTGTAGCTAGCAGATTTTTTAACGTAGCCTTTGTATAAAGGAATTCTTTGTTGTGTCTTACATGCTCTATTCTATATATTTAGTTTAATGTGAAATGCTGTTTTTAATAGAAGTCCAATGTCCATATTTGATTTAATGTGTAAATATATATTTCAGATACTGACAGTGGGCATCATGAAGCTGTAACTACTGCTAATCAAGAGGTAAAGATTATTTTTGCATTTTAAATAATTGTTAAAATGATTTATTTTATAAACTGTTTTTGTTGTGTTACATACAAATCTATAGAAAAATATCGAGTTAAAAGTTAATCACAGTGTTTTATTTTAGAGATTAAACACGTATTTCAGCAGAATACTTAATGCAAATGCTTTTTGTACCTGTGTGAACATACACCTGAGTCTCTCAGGTGGTTTTTCAACATCATCTTCTAGCTTATGATTCATTTCCTGGTGTGAACAAAACTGGGAAAGGCTCGGTGTATGTTTGACACAGAAACTGAAGGTGAAGAGATCACATGGAAAGACAAGTCTCAAATACATCCATCTCGAGATATTGCCTTAGTATGAGAGACAAGACTGTTGGTTCCAATAAATTGTGTTCTTTATTCATGAATCAGTTCACTCGACATTGTCTGGGGTTAGGTAATTTTTCCTTGGGACATCTTATCTGCTATATCTGTCTTCTCTTACAACAGACTAGATCTTCCTTTTTGGCTAGCCAGAAATTCGTCTACCTATAATTCTGACTGTCTCTTATCTTGTGTGGCTTGACTATATCAAACTATGACCAGAGTTCCTTGCCTTCTGATCGAGTGCCACTTTATCTTAAATGTTTTTATTTATTCCTTTTATTTTTTTATGTACATTGTGTGGTTGATTTGAGGCTACCAAACCAAATAAGAAAACAAAATAATAGCCAAGTTAAGACTTATATAAATATCTAGTTTATTATTTAAGCATTAAATTCAATTATTTATGTAAAAAACAAAATATAATTTTCCTAACTCAAGAAAAGACTAGAACGCTCAAAAATTTAAAATGTCATGTTGAGAAGACAACGAAAATGTCGTGTTGAGAAGACAACGAAAATGTCGTGTTGAGAAGACAACGAAAATGTCGTGTTGAGAAGACAACGAAAATGTCGTGTTGAGAAGACACCGAAAATGTCGTGTTGAGAAGACACCGAAAATGTCGTGTTGAGAAGACACCGAAAATGTCGTGTTGAGAAGACACCGAAAATGTCATGTTGAGAAGACAACGAAAAGATAAGAAAAACGTTAAGGAGTAATTGGAAAGAAGGAAGGACCAAAAAAAAGGATAAATAACCACACCACCCTACATGTACACACATCCACACAGGTGCACGAGTGCACACACATACACACACGGAAAAAATACCAGGCAATCAATAAGAGCCTATAAAAAAGAAAAATCATAAAGTGTAAGTGATCAATTGCTGATGCTCCTGACGAGCGGTCAAACAAAACTGGAAAAATAGGCTGATGTAGTTTTTATTTCTTTATTTTTTATTCATTTTTTTAATCATTTCACCCCACACAAGGCAGTACTGCCACTGGTGTGCATGGGGTTACATAAGAGGAGAGTGATGAGAAAGAGGAACAAGTTACAGTGGGTTTCAGAAAATGGGTAAGAGAAGGATGAGAACTCGTATGAAGAGAGTTGCATGAGAGTAGAGTGGAAAGGAAGGAGAACATGTTACAAGGGTTGTCAGGGAAAGGATGTGATTCAAGGAGATAAGAGATGGCAATTGACTTTGCATTCAAATTCTTGGAGATTGTAGCTGTCAGGGAAGCAAGTATACAGAAGGGAATTTCACAGGTGGGAAGTGCAAGAAAAGAAGCTGGTAGAGTAGAAGCGGTTATACATGATTGGTTTCATTGTAAAAAAAAAGTGGGACCTAGTTGCTAGTCTAAGTAGCTCGAGTAAATTCATGCATAGTGGGGCACCAGAGAGCTAAGCTTATCGGAATAGAAGCTGTGAAAGTTTTTGTAGAAGTGACAGAGGGAAGCCACATTATGTCGGTGAGAAAGTGGAGTTGAGCTAGCTGGTTGGGATCAATTACATTTCAGATTTTCCGTTGGATTTTGTCAAGAACTCTGAAATGAATAGCAGGGGCACCCGACCAGATGTGACATCAGTATTCAATACACCGGCCCAGTCTATTTTGTCTTGAAGTTAGACTGCTATGTTCACTTTTGTGTGTCGACGCCAGTTCTTAATTTGCAAACTTTTTGCCATATTACTGTTAATTTGCCTTGAATATATTGTTTGTTTGCTTTGTATTATTTTTTGCCCTCTTCTGATATTTTTTTTTCTTGTTATTGCTAATTTTTTAAATTTTGTTTGTTGGATTTATTTTATATTTGACTGTGGCTACTCACTCCACACATCTGCTGTCAATGCATACTAAAAATAAAATTTACAGTGAAATTTAGCAATATTTCTTAATTTGAATCTGATTTAAAAATTTTTTTTGTTTTTTCTAGGTTGAGTCTCAACCTGTTCGGCATTCTGTACGTGTAAAAGGTTTAATTGGTCGATATCACAGTGTAAGATCATTACTCTATATTTAATCAATAAATAAATATTCTTTATTTTGTTATCACTAATCTTTGTTGACAAGACAAAAGGACAATCTCAAATGGAGTAATTAAAAGAAAAATATAATTACTATATAATCTCTTATGTGTTAGCCATTTTTAAAACTTCAATGTTTATCTTTGCATTGGTAAGGTTCACAGATATACATGTAAATCTGGTATTCTCTTAATAGCTAGAAAATATTTTTAGATTAACTTTTTGGTCATTTTCAACAATGGAATATATTATGGTTTAGAAATTTAAAAAAAAAGGACATTTTTTTTTCTATTATGGCTTCTGTACAAAGCCACTTGTGTTATGAAATATAATTTCAGCTTAGGAACTGGTGTATTCAATACTTAATAAATGCACAGGCCCAATCTACAAAATTCCACAGGGTGCTTAACATGTAAGTGACTGGCAAAAGACATCATCAGTGTAATGAAATGATTTAAAAGTATATTTAAAATATTAAATACCATGATGGAAAAAAAAACATCAAAGTTTATCTTGAATTTCAAAACTATAACAAAATTTTCATCTTGAAAATGATCCAAAATGTATATATGGATAATTGTTATACTTACTGAAACAACATATTATCTTGTTCGAAAGAAAAAAATAAAATTATTAAAACAAACTTTCAATTATAATAAAACCTGCCTATCTTCATAGGTAAATATTTGACTGAATTATCAAAAACAAGTTCTGAAAGAATTCTTACTTTGATTCTAATCATTTTGTTTTATGTGAATTCAGTCATCAGTTATTAAGTGATATTAAATTTGCTAAAAATTAACTAAAAATTACTGCTTTATTCAATTCCCTGATTTTTTATTTTATGTTTGTTTAGCAAATTTTATTCAACTTAATGAGAAAGCGATTTTGCATACTGAATTTGAACAATTTTATAGAAATATACTATAATTTCAAATGAATTCTACAAACTTTCCTTATTTTTCATTCATTTTCTTTCTTTATTTGTAGATTACACTAACAGAATTCTTCCATCCTTTAAAAGTGAAAGTAGTAAACATTCCACAAGGACCTAATCATAGACGTTTAGGTGAGTATAATCTTTAATTGTACGTAAGACATTTTGATGGTGAAAAATGTTCTTTTAACTACAGACTGAACATTTATTTGACTTTCAAGGGATGAAATATTTGACTTTCAAGGGGTGAAATATTATTACAATTATACATTGACTCTTTCATACCAGTTCTTTGATTTTGTTATCATCACAATATTTCAGTTTTTGTACCCTCTGGTCTTCTTTTGGTTGTGTCATGTCAGTAAATGCCTTGGAATGTCAAATGGAAGTTTCTATCTAATCCATTGAGTTGTTCTCATTTTTATATTTGTCCTATCTAAGGTATTTTTGAGCTTGTAACCATTCCATATAATGCAGAGCTGCCTTTCAACTTAGCCTGTATATATTTCTGCATTAACAACAGGGATTAAATTAACAACTTACAGTAAGCTATATGAGCTTTACCACTACTTTTATTATTAAAAAAAAGACAGCAGATAATATCTATCTATCTATCTATCTATCTATCTATCTATCTATCTATCTATCTATCTATCTATCTTCTAAACATATCCTGTTAAATATAAGAGATAATGAATGTCTATTATGCTTAATCATGAGCCGTTCTAAACGTTGTATTTTGGCTTTAATTTCAGTTGAAAATAAAGTCAAAGATTCTCCAACATTTGGATAATTTTTTATTAATTTGGTTCTAAGCTCTCGGCTCACATGAGCCATCTTCAGAGAGGTTATTAAGATGGTAATACAATAACATCCACCATCACCGACGATTTTATTTTGTGTTGACATAAAACTCCGCTAGGCAACAGCAATAGTTACCAAAAATAACAAATGCAGTTCGCAAATTTGCAATGCGGTTCTATGACTGCACACTACGTGATAGCGCGAAATGACAACAGAACCATGTATTCAAATGCAATATAATGTGTTATGACTATCTCTCTCTCTCTCTCTCTCTCTATATATATATATATATAGATGGTCATTTGCAGACAGATCTGTTTTGCTGTATCACAGCTCATCAGTACGGTTAGACATCTGACTGAAACCCAACTGAATTGGCGCCAGTTGGCGATTCTACCTCTGAGCTATCGGCACTCGGTAGAAGGAAGCAGACTTTTAGCGTATGTATCATACACCAGTGGCCAGAGTGCTCTAATTCATTACTGAATGAGCGAGGCAGAGGTGCTAGAGTAGCTACTGCTTTTTCAAAGTCTACCATTCTTCCAGAGTGCTCAGTCAAGGAGTGAGAGCGTAAATATATATTTATATATTTTTAGTTGCACACACATATGTATGCTTGGTTATTGGATAATATGAGCATTATATATGATAGTTACCTGTAATATAGCACCTGAAGTATCATGTTAAAGGCAAGGAAACTGGTCCAAAACAATCAATGTATAAAAGTAAACTGGTGAAGTTCTTCTTTTATGTGTCACGTCACTTCAGAATGTAGGCCATCATGGCCCTCCACATTTTCCTGTTCTTTGTAACTTACATATTTTGTCTTGTTATTCCTCCCGAATTCTTCTCTGCCATCTATTTGCTTAAGTATGTTATGCAGTTTTCACCTGTCTTGCTTTTCCTCTATCTGCCCTGTGAGTATCAGATTCTCCAAGCCTTCCTTCCTCATTATGTGTCCCAGAAACTTCAATTGTCCCTTCCTGATGAAAAGTATAAATTTTGTTTTGTTTCCATCAAAAGAAGTTAAATTTTGCTAAGTTGGCATTTCAGTCAGTCAGTTAAGTGCCGTACATGATATATGCTTGGGCAATCATGTCTCAAAAGAGACATGACTGACTGGGCAGAAAATTTTCCCGCAGTAGGGTGCCATTACTTTCTGTGGTAGACGGGTTGCCAACCAAGGCTATAGAACCCAATCCTTCCTGTTATTTAACCCATAGCTAGAGGGGAGAGACAAATTTATACCTTTCCTAAGGGTATTTAGTTTTAAGTTGTGCTAATTTCTTCAATAAAGTATTTTTCCTTATTAATTCTGACTAGATTATCTTTCATCTTTATTGCTTTTTATCACAGCAATAAAAATGAAACGGAAATTTGTCAAGAATTATCTTGCTTAATTTGTGTTTCGAATCTCATGAATAGATTTATACTAAAAATTTGATTTGTCAGAATTATTATCGCATTTTATTTTCATTTTTTCAGGGATTGCGTTTGTTGAATTTTATTCAAAAGATGACGTGAAAGTTGCTTTGAAAAAGCATGAAGGATTTATTAGTAAGTAATCGTAATTTACTAGTAATAGTTTACCTTATAAGTACCTCCAATCATTTTCAATATCTAACTTTTAAACTGAATTTTTAAAAATGAAAATGTTTTCTTGAAATTTTTATTTTAGTTTTTAATTGAAAGCTAAATGAATGAATTTATTTCCAGTAAGCAAAATACTCTGGTGATTGATTTTTATATATTTGGATATGAATGAATTTATTTCCAGTAAGCAAAATACTCTGGTGTCTTTCAAACGGAAATTATCTTGATTGGAATATAAAAGTTTGAGATTTTTTTCAATTTTTGAATTTTGCTGCTATTTTTTGAGCAATCAACACATTTGTAAACAAAAGTTAATTCTCAGTTTTAAAAATCTTGCAAAAATAAAATATACATCTGTGACACATTATTTTTGGAAAATTAGAAAATTTTATGTTAAATTAATCTGATTTGCACAAGTGAAAGTTATTTATAGTGTGAAATTTAGAATAAAACCATTTCTTAGTCACAGATTTGAACTTTTTGACCTGTCTGCCGTGTATTAAAATGTGTTGACATGTGCATGATTGAGATAAAATAAGTGTATGGCATTTATACGTGACAAAATTGTACAAATTTTTTTTCGGGTAAGGGAAGAAACTCTGGCCTTTTAATTTGTGCATAGAAATTACCATACAAAAAAAATTCAAATACACACACACACACACAAATTATTTTAAAAATATGGAGACAAAACGATTTTTATTATACTTCTCAATTTTCGATAAGCAATATAATCATCAATTCTTAACTAAAAAATTTGGCCACAATAAACCAATGATGATTTTAAAAATAATTTTGAAACTTTATAAATTATATTAAAAAAATGAAAATGTTTAAAATTTCATTAGTAATCAAAAAATGTTTTTTCTTCAGACTATAATGTCCTTCATTTTTATTATTTACTCAAGCAATTAAAAGCTTATCAAATTAAATTATATCAGAGTTTTATTGCATTTTTTATTTTACTCTTTGGAGCAGATTTTCGGATACAGAGGCAAAATTTAAAAAAAAATGCTAGATGATTTATATTCCCCAATGAGTCCTGCATTTAACTAATAAAGTTATAGACTGCAACAAATTAAAATTTATTAAAATTTCATGGATTTACGTGAAGGGAGGGTAACAGGCAAAAATAAAATATTTTTACCAAGATTTAAAAAAATAACTTCATTTATTTGTGATTGAGTACTGAAGGTTTCATTAAAATCTGATAATTATTTGATTTTTGCGTGAATTTCCAAATTAATGTGTTTGTCATCAGAAAAAATGTGGGTGAGGTCATTAAGTTTTTCATTATAAACAGTCGTAATGTTTTGGTTACCCGCTAACTCAAATCAAAACAAGATTATCTGCCAAAATTTCAAACATGTTAGAAAGGATTGAAAATTTTTTTTAAAATAATTAAAAATTACTTTGATTTTTCCTCTTAATAATAATATAAACATTTTGATGGAAAAAGTTTGTTTTTATTAAGTTTGGAGACTTTTTTTTTTTATTCATACTGTGCTGTTTTTTTTTTAGCGATTTAATGGCGGTACCTACTTAATTTTGAATGTGTGGTCAATTATAGCTAGTACTATCAGCTACAAGTCATTGCTTAAATAATGCTGATATTAATTCTCTCACATGGACTGATGTTTTGTTGGATATAATCTCAGGTGGATACTTTCTTGACCACTACAATCTTAACTTCTTCAAGTCTCGGGTTAACTGTTATCTTTCACACACAACCACATAGATTGCTCACACAACAACCGCATTGAGTAACCTTGGTTAAATAGCTCTGTTAATTAAAGAACTACATTCTCAAATATTGAATCAATGGGAGTAAAAAGTTTCTGCCCCTAAAGGAGTCGATTTTTTATCCAGTTTGGAGCCACAACAAAATAAATTTTGGCTCCCTAGATGAAAAGAATTTAACCATCTCAAACATTCAACTTTAAAAGAAAAATTTAAAAAACTTGAGGTTTTTCTCATGCCTGCAAATGGGCATTTCAAAAAATGAATATTTTGTCTAAAAAAATGAAAATGGGAAAACGTTTAAATAGATATTCCTTTGTTACTCTTGAACACTTACAATGTAAGCAAAATTCTTTTATTGTGTTTAAAAGAAAAGAGAAAATTGATTTTCATGAACACCTTGTTTTCTTTTAGAAAACAAAAATTTGAACTGCAAAAACTCTTGTCTTAACTATGTTGAGGTGCACAAAGTAAAATTTTCTGCATGACTTAAGTATTTTATACTTTTTACATAATCTGATATTGTGAAAAAAAATATTATTTTAATAAATGTTCATTTCTTTTCAGATTTCTTTTATTTCATTATCACCTTAAAAAAGCCCTTTAGAAAAAGACAAGATTATTTGAACCCTAATCTTTTTCTTTTTACTCTTGCCACCCTCAAAAACAAAACATCGTTGTTGCACAGAAGCTGAGATGATTAACACAAAATAACATTATCTTAGTTTTAGAGAATATTATGGTTTAAGATTTTACATCTGAAAAATCAGTTGGAAGTCATTAGCCATAGTGTTGTTATCTTGAGCTCTAACATGGATTTAAATAAAATATATATATATATTAATAGCTCTCTCATCCTGTTTATAATTAAGGTGTATCTAGTTATGATGAATTGAATGTATTACTATTTTTATTTTAATTGTGTGAATTATTATTTCAATTAATTTTACTTAGATTGATTTTTATATATTTGTTAACAAAGTTACAAAATCAGTTGTTAAAAGTTTTTTTTATAAATAATGTGTAATATGTGATTAGTAGAGCCCTGTTTTTATCGTAATTTTGTGTGGGGGGGGGCATTCACTGTTGGAATTTAGTTGGTAAGAGTTTGAGTTCTTATTTCTTTTTTGCATAAGACAGTAGGGAGTTGTGGCTATCCAAATCTGTTAAAACAATATTTACAAAAATTTCTTCTATCAACATGGTCATAAAGGAGAATTTGTGTAATGTGAGCTAAAAGAAGTTTGTGAAAAATAATAAGTTTAATTACAATGTTAAATTTAATTAAAATGTTCCTGTGATCTAAACAAGTTTTGTTACCATTCATTTTTTTCCATTAAATGATTTAAAGTTTTTTTTTTTTGTTTTTTTTAGATGGACATAAAGTGAGTGTCAAGAAATGTAAAGGGAGCTGTGATGATGATGATACTTCTAGACCTTGGGAAAGAAAAGTAATTTAATATGAATCCTTCATTCAACTTTCTTATACACACACATACGCACACACAATTAGGAACAGTTTCAACATAAATAGAAAAAATTGTTCCAAAAATTTAATCCAAATGTTTATAAATTGTCTAAATAGGACATTCATTTATTCAGTTAAGTGCCATACATACTTCGGCGATCATACCTCAAAAGAGACATTACTGACTGAGCAGAAGATTTTCCTGCAGGTTGCTATTACATTCTGCAGTAGACTGGATGCCAGCCAAGGCTATAGCACCCAATCTAGTCCATTGCTGGAGGGAGAAGAGATAGATTGCATTGGAAACCTTTTTCTACGAAAGGTTTCTAATATGTTCTTAACCCACGTAATCTTTCATTTATATTTAAATACTTTCTATCTCAAACACCATTTCCAAGAGTATTTGTGCATAAGTGAATGCAACGAATTCAACTAGAATTAGAACTCGGCTCTTCGATTTCTTGTTTCAAGCCGATAACCACTGCACCACAACGCACATCCTAAACAGGACATTATTTTGCTTAATAGTTTTCACATTATTATCACTGAATAGATGTGCTAAATTAGTTTTGATTTTCATGAAATTTCTTTTGTCTGAATTGTCTCTTTTAAATTGTGATTCATTTCATGAAAAAAATATTGAAAGTAAACATTTTAATTTACAATAATAATAATAATGAATCCATTATTTTCTCAGTTTGTTCCAAGTATATAAACAGATTTTTATATAATCAGCAGTGGGTGTATTTTCAGATGATGTCAAATTTATTCAGTTTATAATATTTTATATATACACATACAATTCACTTGGTCACTATTGTGAAATATTTTTTATCTTAAAATATTCTCATTTTTCATGATAAAATTCTTCTGTTTCAGGACATCCAACCAGATGAAGAGGAAGAAGATCTTGCTGAGGTATGTTGTGGGGAACAGTTCTCGACTTCATTATTTAGATTGTTTTGCACAACATAGACTCTATTACATGAAGTAATCGTTATCTAACAGAGGTACAATTATTGACACCAGGTCATCGTTTACTGTACCTCACTTTGGCCAGACAAATTGTCATTAAATTGGAAAAGGTTGATACCATGTTGCCCAGTCAGATGAGTCTTGAGTCTTTTGGGTACCTGGTCAAGATTACATGAGGCTGTCATTGGAAACCTTTTTCTACGAAAGGTTTCTAAGTATATTCTTATCCCCCCTTAATCTTTCATTTATATTTAAATACTTTCTATCTCAAACACTATGGTGAAAATCATGTTAATTTAAGATATTGTCTGCTAAATTAAAGTTGAAATCATGTAACCATAACAAGATTATTGGCTGTTAAAGAGCATCATACATTCTGTGAATTTTATGAATTTGTTGAAATAAATTGTCAAATTTGTGGAAGTAATGAAACCAAATGCTATTTTACACTCTTATTCTAATACATAAATTCCCAACATTTTTGCTGCGATTACCCCAAAATACAATTTCACTATTATCCATTACCCCAATGAACAAATACCCGTAAATTAGGAAAAGAAGTAATTATATTTTCATACATCAAAAGCATAGAAATTATTCAATACAATAGTACCAATTTATAATAATCAGAGGTATAGTAGCCGTAACCTAGCCGTGATTCTTAATGCTAGTGTTTAGCTTGTATTGCCAGTGCCAGTTTATTTATTCTTGGCTTTGTGACTGAAAGGGCTATTTGGGTGTTGTTTGCCACATTGAGTCTGCTACGTTTCTTGGTCTTCATTTCAAGGACACAGTGTGAAATTACAAGCTGATTGCCTCTTCTCAAATCAAACATCCATTACCCCCAAAATATGGGCTCATTACCCCACTGGGTTGGGAACCATGGAAATAATTATTTCAAATGTCTATTTTTTTTTTCTTTATTTGAAAACCGAGGAATTACAGTGTAGTTTTGCTAGGACATTAGTGAGATAAAATTATCATTCATATAGTTTTGTTTAAAACATATCTAGATTTATATATCTTATTTATATATCTTAAATTGTCAGAAAAAAAAGTATTTTTTTTATTAAACTAGACAAATAGTTTGGATATATCTTAAATTCAGACATACTACACTCTTGTGCAAATTAACTGAAATAAAACAAATAATAATAATTCCTAGGGTTTTTCACACTTTCCCTGATTACGTATCCATCATCTCTTTGCATTGTTTTTCTCTTTCGACCGCATTTTCCATTACGTTTTGAACTGATAATCCAGTTTGTTTTTTCATTTTGATAACACAACTGACAGTTGAAAGGCTGACACCAACAATAACCGCAATCTCTCTGTAAGGTTTGCCAGTGTGTTCGTGCAGCGTTGCCATTTTCGTACACTTCCTTGGAGTAATGTCTATTGCATAACAAATCTACAGTCGAGACAATAATGTCTGGGCATGATAAAAATCTGATGCTATCATGAATGACGCAATATTTTTCAAGGTTAAACAAATTTCATCATACACCCTGAAAATAGATTCATATCACTAAACACCACTGCAAAAAAATAGAAATCTATTACAACCTGACACTCTAGTGTCAACTGACTATGGTGAAAAAAAAAAAAGAAAGCAATGGTTTCAGTTAATTTTTTGCACAAGTGTTTAATATGCGGTATTAAACAGAGATTATTTCTGCTTCCCTCTTGAAACTTATAGATGGGAATGTGTATATTTGTTGTTTATGCGCCATTTGGTTAGCATATCTTCAGTTTATATTTGTGATTCTATTAAAGTCTGGAAGATTATTTGTGCGGAACCTGTCCTATAGCTGTACAGAAGATGATTTGGAAAAGCTGTTTGAAAAATATGGTGAGTTATCTGTTTTATCTCATTTCTTCACTGATTGTATTAGTTAGAATTCAGGAGAAGCAATATAAATAATTTGTGTGTCTGTACAAAACCAGTAACACACTTTAAATTGCTACTAAAAGTTTTTTACAAGCTCAACAATCACCAGTCAAGTAAAAAAAAAAATGATGCCTTATCAGCCGCATAAATATCTCCCCGCAAGAACTACATACACCAGTCATTCCATTCATTTATCAGATGGTAGATAACATCTAAACTTATTTATAAATCGAACTTTGTATGTGTGTCTAAGTCAGTACCTATCACATTACCGATTCTCTTTTGGAGCCTGTCAAAAGCACTGAGATGAACAGGCTGGTGCCTGATCATATATGACAGCAGTATTCCAATGGTTTGACCAAGTGAGTGAGGCTTGAAACCTTCATTACCAAAATAACCTTTTTTGAGATAAACATTGTCACATGGTAAAACTAAAGTGAAAATTTGCTGCAAGTCTTGAACTTAAAATGTTTTCAGTAACACTATTCAGATTCTTTGAAAAGTTATTTTAAAAATGAATTTGTTTTCCAAGAAAAAGATAATTGAAGATTTTCATGATAAAAATTGCTTTTAGGACATGCAGTTTCATAGTATTCTTTGCCACAAATTAGAATAAGAAAACCATCTTTCTTACTGCAACTGGTGATCATCCAAGGAAAGTTAATAATATCTGTGTAACAACTTCTCAAATGGTTTGTAGACTAACAGGAACATTCTGGTTTATTTAATTTTATTTATCTAAATCTAAATCTAAACTTATTTATAAATGGAACTTTGTCTGTGTGTGTCCGTTACCTATAGACTCCAAAACGGCTGAACCAATTTTCTTGAAAATTTACACAGTTGTACTATAAGCGTCTGCAAATGTTCTTAGGTAGGTTTTGTATCGAGGTACCCCTGATAAATATCAAAAATTGATAATCGAAAAAATCGGGTTATAGAAGGAGTGGTCCGATTTTAATCAAATTTGATACACTCATAGACAAAGACATAAGAAACGATATTCAGAGGTTTCAAGGTTGCAGTTCTTACAATAGTGCAAAAAATTGATAATATATATATATATATATATATATATATATATATATTTAGTATATCGACATATGCTATTAAATATAAGAGACAATGAATGTCTATTATGTTTAATCTGAGCCGTTCTAAACGTCGTATTTTTGCTTTAATTTCAGTTGAAAATAAAGACAAAAATTCTCCAACATTTGGATAATTATTGGTTTTCTTCTAAGCTTTCGGCTCACATGAGCCATCTTCAGAGAGGTTGTTTAAACTGAAATATTATAACATCCACCATCACCGACGATTTTATTTTGTGTTGACATAAAACTCCGCTTGGCAACGGCACTAGTTACCAAAAATAATAAACACAGTTCTTAAGTTTGCGATGCGGTTTTATGACGTCACACCGCGGGATAGCGTGAAATGACAACAAAACCATGTAGTCAAATGCAATGTAATATGTTATTTCCTGTTTTAAAGTTGATTTTATTGAGTGTTGGTTGTTTTGATTTGATGTACATGGCCTCCAATATCTGCAGGTACCTCTTACTGTGTGTATGAGTAAGGATCACCGTATTGTTGACCAAAATCTGTCTGATATTACCTACATGTTTATGTTTTTCAGAGAAATGTTGTTTAATAGTACTCTGATCAGAAAGATGACATGTAAGTCTACAGGAAAGAGTGGTTGTGGTAAAACCAATATATGTACTAGGTTTTTGATTAGTATCAGAGATGCAATCTCTGAATGGGCATGTAAATTGGTACACTACATTGGTTTTTTGTCAGTTGACCTCATAGTCTATAATAACCCAACAGGCACTAAACTAAATTCTTTACAAAAGAAAACCAATAAATAATTATCCAAATGTTGGAGAATTTTTGTCTTTATTTTCAACTGAAATTAAAGCAAAAATACGACGTTTAGAACGGCTCATGATTAAACATAATAGACATTCATTGTCTCTTATATTTAATAGCATATGTCTAGAAAATATATATATATATATATATATATATATATATATAAAAGGCAAGATGTTTGTGTGTGTGTGTCTGTTTATCTGCCTGTATATCTGTATTTTTTCAGCCCTTTTATCAGCCCGTTTTTGCTTCGGGTTTGGCTCTAAGTAGGTATAATTGTAGTTCTTAGTCTCAGCCATGATACCATTTACTCAGAGGACTTATTTAGTCTTCAAAATTCAGTTTACGACGAAAAAAAAACTTATTTGATATCGATACCAGGAAATCAAAATTTGACTTACATCCATTCATTTTTCTTTCAGTCTATGGTTTCACTTTAACTGGAAACAACTATTGCTTTTTAGTCTTTTGTGCCAACGTTCAAAGAGTTGGACCATGGATTAGTTTTAAACCATGGATTAGTTTTAAACTTTCATTACACCCGAGCAACACCGGGCTATACTGCTAGTAAAAGATAAGTTTGTCTATATTTCTGAGATGAGATATTGTAATTATTTACATTGTTTGGACTGTTGCCATATTCACAATGTTTCGGTCAATGTCTCTGACCTTCTTCAGGGTATTGGAATTTTGTTCACGGGGATAGATTGTTCTCATTCTATGAGTCGTCTGAAAACAGCATTACTCATGGAACAAAAAAAATCTACCCCAGAGAAGAAATAAATGGTTCAATGCAAAATTCCCATCACCTGAAGACTTTTGGAACATACAATGGCTGAAACATGATGAACTAGCAGTATAGCCAGTTGTTTGCTTGGGTGTAATGAAAGCTTTAAAACTAATCAATGGTCCTGGAGCTCAGACTCTTTGAACGTTGGCACAAAAGACTAAAAAGCAATAGTTGTTTCCAGTTAAAGTGAAACCGTAGACTGAAAGAAAAATGAATGGATGTAAGTCAAATTTTGATTCCTTGGTATCGATATCAAATAAGTTTTTTTTGTCGTAAACTGAATTTTGAAGGCTAAATAAGTCCTCTGAGTAAATGGTATCATGGCTGAGACTAAGAACTACAATTATACCTACTTAGAGCAAAAACTAAAATAAAAGGGCTGAAAAAAATACAGACATACATGCAGATAAACAGACACACACACACACAAACATCTTGCCTTTTATATATATATATATATATATATATATATATATATATTATGGATTTTCTGCACTATTGTAAGAACTGCAATCTTGTCTATAAGTGTATCAAATTTGATTAAAATTGGACCACACCTTTTATAACCCGATTTTTATCGATTATTGATTTTCGATATTTATCAAGGGTACCTCGACACAAAACCTAGCTAAGAACACTTGCAGACGCTTATAGTACAGCTGTAAATTTTCAAGAAAATTGGTTCAGCCGTTTTGGAGTGTATAGGTAACGGACGGACACACACACACACACACACACACACACACACCTACAAAGTTCCATTTACAAATAAGTTTAGATTTAGATTAGATATGGCAACAAAGATGAGTACAGCAGTCTAAATAATGTTAAAAAAAAAATGTAAATAAAAAAAAAAAATTTATGCCTTCATTTGGAGATTATTCTGGATCAAAAAGATCAACAATTTCATCTGTTCAGGGAATCCAATATTTAATTTCTTATTCAAGCACAAATTATATATTTTTGAAATGCTCCATGTAAGCAAATTTCCACTTTTCTTAATACTGTGTATTCAACTTTGACTTGATCAAAAATGTTGGCGTTATAGGAACTAACAAAGAGCTTGCTGCTAACTGATTCTAAGAAATAATTAAAAATGAAAGGGTGGATGATGAGACAGCTTGTTTATATAAATAAATTTATTATCCTACTTTCTGAATGGTGTGAAACTCTATTATCAAACGCTAAATGTAACATCCAAGAAATTTACTTGTTTCAAATTAGTTTTAATTTGGATGTTAAGTTTTATCACTTCATTTGCTGTACAAAAAGTTTATCCTGTCACTGAAGGTGACTCTGATCTCTGAATTTGAATGTTTTGAATTTTATATTTGTGTTGTCTTATCCTGCTATGGCAGCAGAAAACACCTTTGAGTGAAATTAGCAATAAGGTTACTGCAATTGAGGGGCATGGAAAGGGAAGAAATGTTAATAATGCAGTGTGCTAAAGGTTAAACTAAGACATTTTGAAAAACTTACTTCACTTTTTATATTATTATGCATTCTGAAGACAATTCATCTGTCAACCTTATATAATTTAATATCCTCCTTGTTCAAAATTTCAAGTAAATGCCAGTAAACCTCGGTACTATCATGACTCTCCATAGTAATAAACCATGTTTGCCCTTTTTTTTCATGTAGTCTTTATCTAATATTGACTTGTGGCAGTGCTTAATTATTTTTATTTGCTTGTCTAAGAAGTTGGGATGTGTGCAGAGACACACACACACACACACGTTATTTAGTTTCTTTATTAGTGCATGCATCCGGCAGCAAGGCCTCTGATTGGGAGGTTGTGAGGAGCATGGAACCACCTCTTAATTGCTGTTGTTCCCAAGTCCACCCTAATCCAGAGTGATAGCACCTGTTGAGGTCCCAGCTATGGGCAAATAGTTAATCCCCAAAATGCGGTTAAAACACTATGAAAGTATAACAATAAACTTTTATAGAAATATATACATAAAAATAGACTTTTATAAAAAAATATACACATTTTTGAAGGAAAAATATTACCAACAATACATTTTTTTGGGAAAAAATTATTCTCAGCAAAACATTTTTTAATACAAAACTAGAAGACATTTTCAGTTTTCTAAAATAAAAAATAATAAAAACAAATTTTCATTAAAATCTGACTAAGCCAACCTTCTCACTATGACTGAACATTAAAAAATACCTTAAATCTCCACCTTTTTGGCATTAAATAACCCACAGAGGTGTTGATATGCCGTTAAACAAAACTCAAACTCTAAAATAAAAAAGAATAAAAACAAAAAATGTTTATTTAAATCTGACTAAATCAACCTTCTCACTGAGACTGAACATTAAAAAATACCTTAAAACCCTACCTTTTCAGCATTAAATAACCTACAGAGGTGTTGATATGCCGTTAAACAAAACTCAAACTCTTTAATTAGTGCACAACACACAAACAGCCACCAGATACTATCTTCATAATCTTGTATTTTCTCTTAGAAAAGAAAACTTTCATTATTTTTTTGCTTTTGAAATTTCATAATTTTAAAGGTATCCATTGAGTAGTAGTTTGAATAACAAATTATTTTATTTTAAAGCATCAGTGACCAACTATATATAGGTATATATATATTGAATCTAATTCTTTTTCATACTTTCTAATTCCTAAACACTTGAATATGAAGCTCTGCAATTAAGAAAATTTGACTCTTCATACTGCTTTGTCCATAGATGATTCCTCACTTTGAAAAATTATTACTGAAAGTGTTTTTCTGAACTGGAATTTAAGATATTTATAAGAACTACCAAATTTCATTATTTTTATCTATTATTTATTTGTATGTTTCTTTTACATTATAATTAGTCAAGCCGGACAACTGCTCGGGAATAATGAAATGTACATTAGTAGAACATGGGTGTTGCAGCCATGACGTGACTCACGTCACAAAATTTGATTCAAATATTTGATAATTTTATGTCACAAAAAATATCCACAGTGAAAAAAGGAAGTCTTTTTTTGTTTCATGATTTTTTTCAGGTAACTTGACTGAGGTTCATCTCCCAGTAGATTCTTTAACAAAAAGACCAAAAGGTTTTGCTTTTATTACATATATGATTCCTGAGAATGCTGTGACTGCATACTCGGAATTGGACGGATCAGCTTTCCAGGTAGGTCGTTTTCTTTTATCTTGCAATTTTGTTAGGACATGAGCATCTTTTTTTCTTTTTTTTTTTATAATCATATTGCCCCAAGCAAGGCATTTTACTGCCACAGTTTTGCAGGGGGTTACATAGGAAGAAAGTTATGAGAAAGAGTGACAGGTTATAGGATGTGTCAGGAAATGGGTAAGAGAAGGATGATAAAGTGAGGGATGAGTTTATATATTGATTATAATGTAGAATTGATCCCCTATTTTATATCCAGATTATAACAGTATGGAAATTTTTTTTTTATGATCATATCGCTCCAAGCAAGGCATTTTACTGCCACTGTTTTGTAGGGGGCTACATAGGAGGAAAGTTATGAGAAAGATTGACTGGTTATAGGGGGTGTCAAGAAGTGGGTAAGAGAAGGATGAGAATACTAATGAGAGTGGAATGGACAGAGAAAGGAGCATGAGAGAGAGGTGAGTGAGATGGGAGATTAGTATTGATTTACATTTAAATTCTTGAAGATTGTTGCTGATTGTGTAGATTTGTAGTTACCTTTTATTCAAGACTCAATGAAGCTTTGAAAATAAAAAGACAAAATATCATTGAATTATAATTGCTCCTCCAGATGAGAAACCAGAGATTTTTTTTATTTTTATTTTCAAGTTTGTGATATGCTATATTCCGAATTTGTTTTTGCAGTGTATCATAATGAAACCAGATATTTTTAAAGTTACATTCATGTTACTTGTTTGAAGTTGACAAAGTTACAAATCTATTTACACTATTTACATTTTTTGGATTGTTCTGATCTTGCTTGCCATATTCACAACATTCTGGCCATTGTACGCTCCATTTATGGCCCAGTGGATGAAAGTGTTAGTAGATTGATTCAAAATTGATTTGACCCAAAGAGTTGTGAGTTCAATCCCTGACCACAGCAGAAAGAACAAAAACTTGGTGAGTTGAATTATTAAGAGGAATTAACTAAACTGAGATCCCCAAAGACATGGCATATGGGATTAAAATAATCTACCCAAAATTCCAAACATTTTAATGATTACTAATTAACATTTTTTTTTTTTTTTTTATAAAGCCTTCATTTGGAACGACGCAGTATACAGATTGTTAACTCCAAATGAGATGTAATTGTTGCATTCATATTCAAATCTCCACTATATAAATAGCAGTTGATGCAGCTGGAGGCTGAACTAATCTTAACCTTGAAGATAAAACTACTAGAAAAATCACTTAAAGAAGGCCAGAGCATATAAGGGTCGAAACATCGTGAATATGGCAATAAAGATGAGGACAACAGTCTTAACAGAGTAAATAGTGTAACTAGTTACAATACCTCATTTCGGAAATATAAACAGATATTACAATTCCTTCTTTTAAAGTTTTAGATAATTCATTTAATTTTTAATTGAGTATTTTTCGCTTTTCTTTTTTTTAAAGGGCAGAATGCTTCATCTACTTCCTAGTCTGATGAAGAAAGAGGAAGAAAGTAACAAATCAGGTAAATGCCTATTTACTTATCTGCATTTGACATGTCACTGGCGACTCTTGTGAATTTTATAAACATACACTTGTGCTGAGATTGACACGGTTAGGATTATTATTGCTTGATTCAAATCTAATCCTGTATCTAAACTTATTTCTAAATGGAACTTTGTCTGTGTGTGTGTTCGTTACCTATAGACTCTGAAACGGCTGAACCAATTTTCTTGAAAATTTACACGGTTGTACTATAAGCATCTGCGAGTGTTCTTAGCTAGGTTTTGCATCGAGCTACCCCCGATAAATATCGATAATCGAAAAAATCGGATTATAGAAGGAGTGGTCCGATTTTAATCAAATTTGATACACTCATAGAAAAAGACATCAGAAACGATATTCAGAAGTTTCAAGGTTGCAGTTCTTACAATAGTGCAGAAAATCGCTAATATATATATATAAAAGGCAAGATGTTTGTGTGTGTGTCTGTTTATCTGCCTGTATGTCTCTATTTTTTCAGCCCTTTTATCTTAGTTTTTGCTTCGGGTTTGGCTCTAAGTAGGTATAATTTAAGTCTTACTCGCGGACAGGACTTATTTAGCCTTCAAAATTCAGTTTACGACGAAAAAAACTAATTTGATATCAATACCAGGAAATCAAAATTTGACTTACATCCATTCATTTTTCTTTCAGTCTACGGTTTTGCTTTAACTGGAAACAACTATTGCTTTTTAGTCTTTCGTGCCAACGTCCAAAGAGTCCAAGCTCCAGGACCATGGATTAGTTTTAAAGCTTTCATTACACCCGAGCAATGCCAGGCTATACTGCTAGTAGTTTATAAAACAAGTTTTCAACAATGTGAAATCTGACATGATGAAAATAAATGTGTTTTTTTAATTTACATGGTAATAGTTTGAATGGGAAAGTTTAGGATATATTTTTAAATTATTATTAAAATATTAAAGGTATTTTGTAATTTGTGAATTGAAAACATTTATTGAAGATTAAAGACTATATTACTACAAAAACTTTTAGAAAAAAATTGCATCTTTAAGTTTAATAGTGTTAAATGATTGTTAATGACTGCAGTTGTAATAATGTCAAGGTTAAAGCTTCTGAAAACCTATAAAATTAAAAGTTCACTTTCGTTGAAAATATTGAACTCAAGATAAACAGAAACTGTTGTTGCTAAAAATAATTTGTAATACAATTATGAAAATTTCTTCAGTGAACAAAATATGTGATATTTCAATCCTGGCATTTTATTTTTTAAAATTTCAAAATCAGTGACTTAACAAATATATTTTAATGTACAAAATTTAATACAATCTTTTGTATTTCTACTGCATTTTTCCAAATTTTTTTTGTTTTCAGGAAGAGTAAAAGGTTCATCTTACCAATTAAGCAAATTACAAAAAAAGAAAGAACAAGCTAGCAGGTAAAAAAATCCTTTATTTACAAATTTCTGCTTGAAACATTTAAAATATGCAAAATTAAAATAAATTCAATGAATTAAATGACAAGAAGATAAAACAGTAAAATGAAAATATTTCAAAAATATTTTTCAAAGTAAAGCAAATGTTTTTCTTTGCTTTTTGCCAAATTTAAGTCATAAAATGTATTTCTTTTTGAATTTTTATTCCACTGCCACTATTGTGCATGGGGCTATATAGGGGAAGGTAAAGAGAAGGAGTGGTTAGACATAGGGAATGTCAGGAGGAAGGTGACAGATGAGTAAGGATAGCGAGGATGAGGGTTAGGCAGATGGGAAGAGTGCTTGATAGAATGGGAGCAGGTTAGTGTGTTAGGAGGTGTCTGTCGACCTTACATTTAAACTCCTGGAGATTGTAGCCGTCGGGGAAGCAATCGTTTGGAAGAGAATTCCACAGTCTGGAAGTGCGAGGAAAGAAACTGTTGGAGTAGAAGTTGCGGTTGCATTTTATCGGTTTCACTGTAAAAGGGTGGGATCTAGTTGCTAATCTAGTATCTCGTGCAAATTCGTATTTAGGGGGCACCAGTGATCTAAGTTCATCGGAGCAGAAGACGTGAAAGTATTTATAGAAGAGACACAGGGAAGCCACGTCGCACCGATGGGAGAGAGACTGCAGGCGGTCTGCCAAGTCGGTATCTATCACATTACAGACCCTCCTCTGAACCTTAACGAGAAGCCCGAGGAGAACAGCAGGGGCACCCGACCAGATATGGCAGCAGTATTCAATGCACGGGCGGATGGTAGATTTGTAAATGTGCAGGATAGATTTAGACGGAAAAAACTTCCAGGCCCTACACAGAGAACCGACTTTCATAGCAGCGGATTTAGCAATGGATTCGATATAGTCATTCCATTTGAATTCCTTTTTATTTATATCTATTTAAAAGAAATTGTTTCATATTTTAAAATCTTAACGAAATATCATGAATCCTATAATAAAATCACATAGTAGCAATGTTTGAATTAAATTAAAATAAGCTTGTGATTGTTTTTCATATTTAATAATGATAATATATTTTTAAAATGAATATTTATCAAAATATAAAAATATTTTCATTAATTTGTAATGTTTATTAAAAATTAATTACATCTCTAAGCTATTTGCAAAGTATTACCCGTTTTTGTATGTTAATTATATATTATTTGTAGATGTATTTTGTATGCTAATTATGTATCATTTGTAGATGTATTTTGTATGTTAATTATGTATTATTTGTATATATATTTTGTATGTTAATTATGTATTATTTGTATATATATTTTGTATGTTAATTATGTATTATTTGTAGATGTATTTTGTATGTTAATTATGCATTATAACTTTGTAAAAATTTTCTTTTTAAATATCTTCTAGCATAGGTGAAGAGGCTCATCCTTTGTTCCCTGTTTAGGATGTGGTTTCCGGCTTTCTCTTTCCCAATCTTTTCATTCTTACATAGCCCCCTGCACATCAGTGTCGTTACCGCCTTGCTCGGGGTGATATGATTAAAAAAAAAAAAAAAAAAATTAATGTATGTCTTTTTTTTTTTCTTTTTTAAATTTCTTCAGTTCTCACAATTGGAACAGCTTATTTTTGGGTGCTAATGTGGTGGCTGACATCATGGCCGAAAAATATGGAGTGGACAAAAGTGAGATTCTTGATCCAGTTGAGTATCTTTTGTTATATTCTTAGTTATTTTAATTGTATGTGTTTTGCTTCACGTTTCATTGTGCATAGTAGTAGTTGTAGCACAGCTCTTCGTGCCCTTTGTGACAACAGGATTTACTGTTACTTACTTCTCCAGTTATTCTCTATTTATACTTGACTATTAATTTGCATATGACAGTATGAAACTTCACAGGAATTGGAAACTACTTTCTAATTTATATGCTTTGTAAACAAACACACACACACAGATTAGCCTTTAACCCTCTAGGGCCATTCGTATCATATTTGATACAGTATGAAAACAAGCCTTGAAAGAAATATTTTCCTGAAAAATTTTTTAAGAGAAATATTTTATAAATTTCAAATGAAAGCAGTACTGACTGCTCAGTCAATGAATACCAAATGTTTCCTTATAGGGAAATACCAAATGTTTCCTTATAGGGAAATACCAAATGTTTCCTTATAGGGAAATACTGTATCAAATATGATACGAATGGCCCTAGAGGGTTAATAGATAGATAGATAGATAAACAGACTGAGATTAACCCTCTAGGGCCATTCGTTTCATATTTGATACAGTATGAAAACAAGCCTTGAAAGAAATATTTTCCTGAAAAATTTTTTAAGAGAAATATTTTATAAATTTCAAATGAAAGCAGTACTGACTGCTCAGTCAATGAATACCAAATGTTTCCTTATAGGGAAATACTGTATCAAATATGATACGAATGGCCCTAGAGGGTTAAGTGTAAATTTTATTAACAAAATTCATTTTACTTTTTTTTTTACAAATAAAAATACTCAAAACAATAATTTGATTGAAAACAAATATACCTTTTGTATCTAGATATTTTTCAAGTATGAATTTGTGTCCTTGTATTTTTCATGTCCTTATTTAAGAATTTGTACATGTATCTAAGTTTAATTTCTAAAATACCTCTACTTCCTTTAAAAATGAAACTAACTTTTTTGGATTAAGGCATTTCATGTTAATTACTATAATTTCACTGGGATTTTGTGTAGGTGAAAACATCCATTTTTAGCCA
This sequence comes from Ascarosepion bandense, assembly GCA_037127315.1. Taxonomy (NCBI): domain Eukaryota; kingdom Metazoa; phylum Mollusca; class Cephalopoda; order Sepiida; family Sepiidae; genus Ascarosepion; species Ascarosepion bandense. Next base: position 458,737 of record JBBBDQ010001548.1, read on the forward strand.
AAACAGCTCATTTAAACAAATTTGTTCTTTAGTTTATTTTTTAATAGCTTAAAATGTTGTTTTAAAAGTGGTGGAAAAGGCTTTAAAGATTATAACAGAATTTCACGGATTTAAAATCAATGTTTGTTGGCAGGACATTGGTCATCTTTGATATTGGTCAAGTTAAAATTTTAAAATTCTAATTAAAAAATCTACCAAAATATTAACAGGTGAAGACTATTTAATGAAAGATAATTAATTTTGCGATAGTTCAGTTGAATTATGAAAAATTCCCAACATTTTTATAAGAAAAATGAAAAAATACATTATTTTTAACAGTGTGTAGTTTGAAACCTGTTTAGACTAGTTAGCTAGTGTGAGACTAAGTGATTTAACAGATGACAGTTAATGAAATTTGAAGTCACCTTTCCCCACACAATCTAGTATGGTGGTTAAAAGTGCTATAATTACCTATTTTTCTAGTGTTATCTTTTATTTAATCTTACAAACCATCTATCACTGGTTAGTTTTCAACATCCCTTGGGCTGCTTTATTTTAATGTATCTTTTGAATCAACCTTGGAATGCTATACATCTTTCTTTCCCCTTTTATTTTTTTAATCCTATACAAGGATCACTCAAGATTACTCATCTTATACAAGGATCACTCAAGATTGAGAGCTACTCAAGGCAGTTGTTGTGTTAGCAGTAAGAGAAAGGAACGCAATTTGAGAATATGTGTGAAAAATAATGATTAATCCAACTTGAAGATTGCAGGGGTTGGAAAAAGTGTCCTCCTGGGATTCTGTTCCCCAATGCAACAGTTGTTGGTTAAGAAAGTATGCAAGTGGAACTTACTCCTTACTAATGGAATATAACAGGAATGAGTCTGATTCACCTCAATGTACATGGTTTGGTGGGTCTTTGCTGAGAGGGTTAGAGTTGGAGGAACTAAATAGAAATAGTGATTGAATAGCAAGAAGCTTGCAACATTTTATCTGTGGGGAAAGGCGTTGCAAGTTGGAAAACAATTCATCACCCACAAGGCTGCATAGATTGTGAAGACTAAGCAGCTTCAGCCCAGATATGGCAGCACTACACTATTTTCAGCCTTAACCTGGCTCTTATAAAAGTAGAAGATAAGCAGGAATCATCATGTATTTACTGGCACAATCCAGGGAAATGACCATTTTTCCAGAATCTTTAGTGATGAATTATCTATGTAAGATCTTAGATTAGCTTCAGCCCCAACAGGTATTTAATGCAAGGGGCCCTCCTGGAGAGAACACCTGTTCATTATGATCATTATAAAAATAGATTTTCACAAAGAATAATAAGGATACAAAATCAAAACCAACGATTTCATTTAAATTGATTGACTCTATTTTTCTGAAAGTTTAATTTTCAAAATAAAATTTTTTTTTCTTGCATAAAGCATGAAATAATTTTTTTTTTTTAGTCATATCACCCCAAGCAAGGCGAAAACGCCACTAATACGCAGTGGGGCTACATAAGAGTGAAACGATTGGAAAAGAGAAAACCGGAAACCACATCCTAAACAGGAAACAAGGGATGAGCCTCTTCACCTGTTCAATAGACGTGGGTGGAGTGTGAACCGGGCGATAGTTTAGTCCGTCTACTCCAATTGAAAAAAAAATAATAAAATTAAAAAAAAGAGTGAAAAGATTGGAAAAGAGAAAAACCGGAAATCACATCCTAAACAGGAAACAAGGGATGAGCCTCTTCACCTGTTCAATAGACGTGGGTGGAGTGTGAACCGGGCGATAGTTTAGTCCGTCTACTCCAATTGAAAAAAAAATAATAAAATTAAAAAAAAGAGTGAAAAGATTGGAAAAGAGAAAAACCGGAAACCACATCCTAAACAGGAAACAAGGGATGAGCCTCTTCACCTGTTCAATAGACGTGGGTGGAGTGTGAACCGGGCGATAGTTTAGTCCGTCTACTCCAATTGAAAAAAAAAATAATAAAATTAAAAAAAAGAGTGAAAAGATTGGAAAAGAGAAAAACCGGAAACCACATCCTAAACAGGAAACAAGGGATGAGCCTCTTCACCTGTTCAATAGACGTGGGTGGAGTGTGAACCGGGCGATAGTTTAGTCTGTCTACTCCAATTGAAAAAAATAAAATAAAAAAAAAAAGAGTGAAAAGAATGGAAGTGTAAAATATACTTAAGTCAGTTAAGATTTTGGTTAGCTCTAGGTGATTGTTTGTAGTCGTTCTGGCAGCAAAGGCTAATTTTATTTTTTCTTTGAAGTTGTAGGGACCTGATTCTGGTATAGGGTTGAATTTTCAGCTTGTTGCCCACCTCCACCCATCTTCTCTTTCTCTCTTGCGTGTATATTGGTTATAATATCTTATGGTCAATGAAGCTACTTGCCGACTGGATTAATAACAACTAATTAAAAAGAAAAATGGAATCTGTTTCATCTCTATCCCTGACTCTTGCTATGTCATGCAACTTTTTCCCTCTTGGCAACTCTGATCATGCTGTGGTTTCCATTAATATCTCCTTCCACTTCCCCAACCCTCAGTAACCCCTGGCCAGCAGAATATCTTACTGCTACCAAAGAGCAGACTGGGAGTTGTTTTGCGATTTCCTGTGTGGCATCTTTTGGAACAAAGTTTTTAGTCTTCCTGTTAAAGATTGTGTATCCGAGGTCTCCTCTTGGGTTAAAACTAACATCAATGTTTCATCCCTGCCAGGAAGTTTCGACTTAAACCCCATTTGTTCCCCTGGTTCTCCTCTGCTTGCTCAGCCACTATTGCCCACAGGAATCACTTCTTCCAGCTTTATCGGAGCCACGCGTCTGATAATAATAGGCGCCTTTTTGCCTCTGCTCGTAATGAGTGCAAAAGGTTCCTAAATGATGCTAAGCTGTTGTTTGCAGACAGAATGAAGCAGCATATATCATTTCACAAGTTCAGCTCCAAAGGCTACTGGTAGCACTAAAAATGTGTCGAACAACAGCAAACCCTCAATGCCTCATTTAATCAATAAATTTAAGGTCCTCACATCTTCAGCCGACAAGGCTGAGTGCTTTGCTTGCAAAATCTCTACCAACTCAACATTTGATTTGTATCAAAATTCAATGAAGAATCTGTAATCCAATTGATCCTGACCTGGTAGCTCAACTCCAGTCACTTTCTCACCAATGTAATGTGGTTTCCCTCTGTCTCTTCTACAAATACTTTCATGGCTTCTGCACCGATGAGCTTAGCTTCCTGGTGCTCCCCTCTGCATGAAGTTCCTCAAACTACTAAACCAGCAATAAGGTCCCATCCTTTTACAATGAAATTAATAAAATGTTACCTCAAACTCTACTCTGATTAATTAAATTAAATATTTTTGCTATTCTTATTGGCTACAACAAAAATGAGAAAATTTGTTTTCAGACTTCATTATTGAACTTGTCTCTGTGATGTTTTTTACACATTGGAAGAAAATCTATAATATTGAATATTTATTTACTTTTTGATTACATGTAATAACAAAATATTTTGCTATTTGAAGTTTAAAATCTTGAAGGATCTGATAATCTCTAGTGATTATTGCTTTGTTTCTACATCAAAAGAATAGTCACTAAGATTGATTAGTTCAATTAGTCAAAATAAAACTAGGAGAATTATATTGATACTTCTGAATCTTCATGCCTGCAAATAGTTTCCAATAAACAGAAAAAAAAATTCACAAAAACACTCCTACAAATATTTTTTTCATTATATCAATATATTCAGTTTTGTTCATTTTCACTAACAAAATTTGTAATACAATATAATAAAAAAATAAAACAATTTTTTATATTTCAATATATGAAATATAGTTTTAGTGTGAATATTTTATTAAATAAAATACTTTAAACCTAAAGTATAATTTCGTAAATAAAATTAAAATGTTAACTAAAAAGCAATACATTACCTGATTTTCCATTTTTTTTTTAAATTTATAAATTAAAACCTCTCTCTCTCTCTCTCTCTCTCTATATATATATATATATATATATATATATATATTATAGGATTCAGATGTCTTTCCATCATAATCTTAAGTCAATCTCTAATTAATGTGACTAGTTCTTGTTATTGGATCAAGGTTACCTGATGTTCAAGGTATTTGAGTCTAATGCTGAAATAGGCATCTCACATCTCAACCTTCTCTCTGAAAAACAGTATAGCTTCTGCTTCTCCAGGTCTACTGCTGATATGCTAATGATCATCATTGAATTTATATACCAGGTTCTTGATAAGAACAGCAAACTCAAGCTGTTGCTATTGATATCTCAAAAGCATTTGACAGTTTGGTATGCTGGCATTCTGTGTAAGCTCCAGAGCTATGGTATTTCTGGATTATTGTTTGATTTAATCCAATCATTCCTATCAAATCGTGAAATAACGGTTGTTTTTAATGGGTAAACTTCAAGAGCCTTTCATATGAATGTGGGTGACCCTCATGTCTCTATCCTAGGTCATATGGTGTACATCAATAATCTTCCTGGTCCTCGATATGACGGTAAACTACAACCGGCAGCAAGACCTCTGATTGGGAGGTTGTGAGGAGCATGGAACCACCTCTTAATTGCTGTTGTTCCCAGGTCCACTCTGACCCGGAGTGGTAGCACCTGTTAGGATCCCAGCTATGGGTAAATAGTTAACCCTTAATGTGCAGTCAAAACACTATGAAAGTATATAAATAGACTTTTATAGAAATACATACATTCTTGAAAGAAAAATATTACCAATAATAGATTTTTAAAGAAAAAAAATTATTAACATAACACATTTTTGAAGGGGGGAAAAAAAAAATTACTTTTAACAAAACATTTTTGATACAAAACTAGAAGATATTTTCAATTTTCTAAAAAAAGAATAAAAACAAAGAATTTTCATTAAAATCTGACTAAATCAACCTTTCCCCCATAATTGAACATTATAAAATAAAAATACCTTAAAACCCCACCTTTTTGGCATTAAATAACCCACAGAGGTTGATATGTCGTTAAATAAAACTCAAACTTAAACAGTCTTCCTGATGTAATCAGTTCCCAAGTAGGCATCTATGCAGATGACACTACCATTTACACCCGTCTCAATAAGAAATCTGCCAGGGCTGACAAAGTAAATCTGGCTGTTGTCCTCACTAAAGGACCTCCAACCTGTGATTGAATAGGGGTAGGAAATGGCTTGTAAATTTTAATCCCTCCAAAACAAAGCTGCTCTCATTTAACCCCCATAGAGAAACTTTCTTGCCTACCATCAGAATGGATAATGCTAGTTTCCTACAAAAAACACACTTCGCCTCCTCTCTCAAATGGAAGTACCACATCAAATCCATATTTGTATCTACTGCTAGGAAGGTTAGGTCACTGTGTTGGGCTAGGAAATTTTTCTCATTTTGCACATTTATAAATCTACCATTCATACATTCATTGAATACTGTTGCCATATCTGGTTTGGTGCTCCTGTTTTTCATCTTGAGGTTTTCGAGAAAATCCAAAGGAGGATATGCAATATAATTGATCCTGATTTAGCAGCTCACTTTTAGTCACTTTCTCACTGGTGTGACGTGGCTTCCCTCTGATGGCAACTGCTCTGACAAGCTTATTTTAGAGTAAGAGTAAGATTGGAAAAGAGAAAACCGGAAACCACATCCTAAACAGGGAACAAGGGATGAGCCTCTACACCTGTACAATAGACGTGGGTGGAGTGTGAAGCGGGTGATAGTTTAGTCCAGTTGAAAAAAAAAAAAAGAAAAGAATGAAAAGGTTGAGAGAGAGAAAGTCGGAAACATAAAAAAAAGAAAAACAGGTTCAGTGTCCACATATTATGGTACAGGTACCATTGGATTTTCGGAAATTTGCAGGCAGAATAGCTTATCTACTGTAGCCTGTTTGGTTGCAGTGCTTGTGTAGCCATCAGTTCATGTGTGTGTGTGTGTATATATATATATATAGATATATCACAAAAGCAAGCAGAATTTATATTTATGAAGATAAAAAATGTAAGTTTTATTAAAATTTGATTTTTTTTTTGTAGATTATTCGAATCTGGGTGTTTTCAGCCTTAAATACTGATGAAATTTATTTCATTACAAATTTATTGTAGCACAAACGAACAACTTTTCAAATATATCATGGGATTTGAGTTACATGTCTTCTACAAAGTTTAAATATATAGATCATGTTTATCAAATATAAATGGGTGAATGTTACAAAATGTGCAAATTTAATTATTTTTCTATATATTAAAAAAAAATACTTTATTTTATAATATTTATTTGATACAAAACTTGTCTTTTTTTAAAATCTCTTTTTTCTGAAGTGAATCAACAATCTAATCTGTCATTCCTAAAATCTTTTCATTGAATATATGAATTAAACAAGTTCTTTTTCTCACATGTTTTTATTAATAATGTTGACAGTTTTATTTCAAACCTTTTTGTACTTAGATGGGATTCAGTGCCTATTTTGATGATTGCTAACTAGCATTTTTTTTATTTTTTTATTATAAAGCCTTCATTTGGAATGACACAGTATGCAGATTGTTAACTTTAAATGAGATGTAATTGTTGCATTCATATTCAAATCTACACTATAAATAGTAGTTGATGTAGCTGGAGGCTGAACTAATCTTAACCTTGAAGATAAACTACTAGAAAAATCACTTGAAGAAGGCCAGAGCATATAAGGGTCGAAACATCGTGAATATGGCAATAAAGTTGAGGATAAGTCTTAACAGAGTAAATAGTGTAACTAGTTACAATACCTCATTTTGGAAATATAAACAGATATTCCAAACATTTTGATGATTGCTAATTAACTTTTTTTTTTATTATAAAGCCTTCATTTGTGAATACTTTTAACTAATTATAGTTTACAGCAGTAACAAATGCATTAAAAGTTAGCGTCAAGGTTGTTAAATATGCAGAATTTTTGCTTAAATTGTATTTATTAATTCAATTTAATTTTTTCAGGAATCCAGAGAGAGTCTTGGTGTGCGTATGGCATTGGGTGAGACCCAGATTGTGACAGAAACAAGAGAATTTTTGATTGAGAATGGGGTCTGCTTGGACAGCTTTAGCCAAGTAAGAAAATTTGAACAATTTTGCATTTTACAAATGGTTATATTTTTATTTTTGTTTTACTACTTATTTTACATTGTACTATTTATTTGGAATGCATACATATATATATATATATATATATATATATATTTAAATACTTTAATCCAAGCAGAAAAAGCAGGAAGGTAAATTCCAAAACACGATCATGGATCCTAATTAATATTAAATATTAAATTTTAATATTAAAAAAAATGATACAGGAGGAGAGCTCCCTGTAATAAAAATTACAGAGCAAATACAAATTTTTATTTCTTTCTTTCTCTTTTCCCCTCCCTTCCTTTATCTCTTTTACTTCCCACCTCCTTTCTGTTTTGTTTAACCTAATATCAATTCAACATGCCGTCTGTTCAGTTTACTTTACTGTCCTCTTCCCCTTTTTGTGAACCCAGACGATACCATTTTTTTCCCTTTTTTTATTTTTTATTTTTTTACAATTCTATCTATGAGTTGAAAAGAGAAAATAGACATAATTTACTTCAAATTATCTCCAGTTTCGGGATAGCATTTGTTGCTGAGGTGATGTGTTATCCCCTTCGAGGATTTCATGTCGAAATGTGCATTCAACATCTTTGAAAAAATTTAATTTAATATATATATATATATATATATATATATATAGTATTGTAACTAAATTGTAGAACTTGTAGGTTTTTTAACCTGTTGTTCATGCATTTACTTTTATAAAGAGTGCTCGATACAAATGTAGAGTGTTATATTGTAATAGTTGTTACAATGGTTTATGAATTCATAGTATCACTACACAAAAATTTTCACGTTTTGAAGCTGGCCATGTGTCTAGGCTGCTTCACCTGAAGAAGAAGCAGCCTAGACACATGGCCAGCTTCAAAACGTGAAAATTTTTGTGTAGTGATACTATGAATTCATAAACCATTGTAACAATTATTCCACTATATATATATATATATATATATATATATATATATATATATATATATATATGCAAAATAGTAGTTTTAAATAATATAACTATTAGTACTATTCTGGTATTAAAAGAACATATTTTGTATTAAAAGAACATATTTTGAGTATAAGACTAAGTATGGTGTTAGATATTCAATTAATTGAATAATTATTGTTGTTTTTGCACGTTAAATCCATTCTCTACATCCATGTTTTTGTTTTTATATCAACATCTTCAATAGGCATATTGCGCTAATCATTATTTTCTTCTGTGTTAATTATTTTAATTTTAAACTTTGGGTGTAAGAAACTAAGAATTACGTTTCCTTTTAATTAATACTATTTAATTGTAATAAGTCATCCTAAACTTTGTGAACTAATTTCAGATTAATTTGTAAGAAAGTACATCAGCTGGGATTAATTAACAACTCGGTGAAAAATTTTAATATTTTTTTGTGTATTGTCAATAGTTTGTTAACAAAAAAGCTATTCAAAATGAAGCAGTAGTGAAATATCTTCCCACTTTTATTTTGAATTATTTTTTCTCCAAAACCATAAAATTCTTGTGGCTTATTGGTTAAATCAGTTGGACATGTCCCAGTTTTCCCTGTGGCAGATGAGACTCATCCTTTATTTTCAGTTCTTACTGTCTTTTCATTGCTGTAGATTGATGGCCTGAATAAAATTTCAATAGATAGCAACTAAAAAACAAGATGAAAATAAACACAATGTTATGTTATCTAAACTTTGTGTGTGTGTGTGTATCCGTTACCTATAGACTCCGAAACGGCTGAACCAATTTTCTTGAAAATTTACACAGTTGTACTATAAGCGTCTGTGAGTGTTCTTAGCTAGGTTTTGTGTCAAGGTACTCCCAATAAATATCAAAAATCGATAATCGAAAAAATTGGGTTATAGGAGTGATCCGGTTTTAATCAAATTTGATACACTCATAGACAAAGACATAAGAAATGATATTCAGAAGTTTCAAGGTTGCAGTTCTTACAGTAGTGCAGAAAATCGATAATATATATATATAAGGCAAGATGTTTGTGTTTGAGTCTGTTTATCTGCCTGTATATCTGTATTTTTTTCAGCCCTTTTATTTTAGTTTTTACTTCAGGTTTGGCTCTAAGTAGGTATAATTGTAGTTCTTAGTCTCAGCCATGATACCATTTACTCAGAGGACTTATTTAGCCTTCAAAATTCAGTTTACGACGAAAAAAACTTATTTGATATTGATACCAGGAAATCAAAATTTGACTTACATCTATTCATTTTTCTTTCAGTCTACGGTTTCGCTTTAACTGGAAACAACTATTGCTTTTTAGTCTTTCGTGCTAACGTCCAAAGAGTCTGAGCTCCAGGACCATGGATTAGTTTTAAAGCTTTCATTACACCCGAGCAACACCGGGCTATACTGCTAGTCATCTTTATAAATCAGAATTTCTCTTAAAATATCTAAACGTTAAAATAATTTTTTAATTTGTTTTTGTTAATTTTATTTTGGAATGATTTTCTTATAATCTGTAACTTTGTTTTAATCATTTTAGGCTGCAGCTCCCCGGAGCAAAAATGTGATATTAGTAAAAAATCTTCCAGCTTCAACCAAACCGTCTGAAATTTGTAATGTGTTCTCCACTTATGGCACTCTTGGTCGAGTAGTGCTTCCTCCGTCTGGAATCACAGCAATCATAGAGTTCCTCTCTCAATCAGAAGCCAAAAAAGCCTTTAATAATCTTGCATATACAAAGGTAGGAGTTTCTCTTGTTTCGTTAGATACATCTCTTTTACCAGTATAATTAATTTGTATCTCATTGAAGGAATATTGGTAAATTTTTGTAAAATGTAACTTAAAAAATATTGCTCTCGTAAATTGCTGTGTCTGTTAACAGCTGAAGATTTGAACCATATTAATTACTTAATAAATCAGTTTTATTAGGCGGAGAGCTTAAAGTTCAAATTTACAGTTCAGTTTATTTTTCTGTATACTAAATGCACTTCTTTGGTTCAATTTCTGTTCGTTTTTCTCATTTTAGTTCTTACATGTTCCACTGTATTTAGAATGGGCTCCAATGGGGACATTCACCAGCACAACACAGTCAAAAGAAAAGTCTGCAGAAGCTAACACAACAGAAGAAAATAAAAGTTCAAAGGTAATATTTTGTTGTTTTTACTTTTAAAGGTGTTTTAAACTTACATTTCACTAAGTTTTTTTTATTTTTTATTTTTTTTTCCGGTTAAAATTTTTCAAAATGAATGGAAATAAGACAAGTGCATTTTAACACATAAAACAACTTTTATTCATTTACTGTCTGGGAACAGTTTGGATTGAAACCATAGAATTCCACGTGCATGTCAGCTAGTCACCATTTTTAATTTTAGAAGTGCAGCACTCAACTCTCAAAACAAGGGAAGTAACCCAATTGTATTTTGAGTTTTCATCCTTTGTAGAGGAAGTAAATTAGCTTCCCCTAACAGTCTTGATTTTTTTTTTTTGTAGGGGAAGTAAATTAGCTTTCCCTAACAGTCTTGATCTGACACAGTATCAATCAGTTAAGTGCCATACATGATATGCACTTAGGCTATAATGTCTTAAGAGACATGACTGACTAGGTAGAAGATTTTTTCCCTGCAGTAGGTTGCCATTACTTTCTCCAATAGACTGGATGCCAACCAAGTCTATTGAACCCAATCTGTCCTGTTATTTCACCCATAGCTGGAAGAAGAGATGAATTAATATCTTTCCCAAGGGTATATCTGTGCGTAAGTGAATGAAAAAATTAAACTGGAATTTAAACTTGACTCATTGATTTCCCGTTCCAAGCCAATATCCCATAAAGAAAAAAAGAAGCCAATATATTTAACCTATGTACATTTTCTATTAACAATTATTTTATCAAACTTCATAATTTACTTCTCTTTTAAAAAACAATCTTTTTTTCCACCAAAAATATATTAACTAAAATAAATAAAATACAAATTCACAAATAATGAAAAAATCAAATTTGGATTTACTATTATTTCATGTTTGTCCTTAAAATTGAATATTATTTTGAGATAAACAAAATTAAATGATATTATAAAGATAACCTTTTTTCATTTGAGAATAATTTATTAACTTTATAAATTAATTATAAGAATTTAATAGTGACCATTTAAAATAAATGTTTAGCTTAAATCATGTGCATGACAAAATAGAACATTTTTTTTAACCATTTCTTCCTAAGTCAAGTTAAAAAAATTACAATTCATTGTTCACATTTAAAAGAATGTCTGATGTCTTTAATTAATTGCATTTTATTTATGACCATTTAACATTGTTCTGCCTTTGTTAATATTTTGTTTGTTTAGAAAGAAAATGACGAATCTTCAGATGGTGATAGTGATATTGAACCAGAAAGTGTCCTTTTTGTTAAAAACCTGAATTTTGATACAACTGAAGCAGCACTAAAAGAAGTAAGAATCCACTTTGTAAATTTTATTTCATATATCAATGTAGTTCTTTGAAAAATGGTCTTTTCTATGTTTGCTTTTAGTTTTACTTTTTATGAATTCAGTCAGTCAGTTAAGTGCCATACGTGATACACGCTTGGGCGATCATGTCCCGAAAGAGACATGACTGACTGGGCAGAAGATTATCCCGCAGTAGGTTGCCATTGCCTTCTGCGGTAGACTGGTTGCCGATCAAGGCTATAGAACCCAATCTGTCCTGCTATTTAACCCATAACTGGAAGGAATAGACGGATTAATACCTTTCCCAAGGGTATTTGCGCGTAAGTGAATACAATGGATTCAACTGGAATTCGAACTCGGCTCCCCGGTTTCTTGTTCCGAGCTGATATCCACTGTACCACAACGCACATTTTATGAATTACTAAGTAAAAAAAAACAAATTTAATTTTTCCTGAATGTAATTTAGATGCTCTTTTTATGAAATGTGTTATGTAAAAAAAATTTATCTGTATCAGTCAGTCAGTTAAGTGCCATGCGCGATATACGCTTGGGCGATCATGTCTCGAAAGAGACATGACTGACTGGGCAGAAGATTATCCTGTAGTAGGTTGCCATTGCTTTCTGTGGTAGACTGGTTGCCGACCAAGGCTATAGAACCCAATCTGTCCTATTATTTAACCCATAACTGGAGGGAATAGACGGATTAATACCTTTCCCAAGGGTATTTGCGCGTAAGTGAATGCAAGGAATTCAACTGGAATTCGAACTTGGTTCTCCGATTTCTCGTTCCGAGCCGATATCCACTGCGCCACAACTGTATCATGTAACCTAAAACAGTTTTCTTTTTACAACAGACTAGCAGCCTTTTTTATTTTTTGCATCTTAAACATTATCATGTATAGATTATGTATTGATTTTACTTAACACTAAATATTGAACACAAATTAGTGCAGTAATGAACCTTGATTGAAATATTGCCATTAGCTAATTTTATTTCTATTTATGGGTTTCTTTTACATATTAAAGCATTGAAAAAATGTATGAAAAAATTAAGTTAAATATAAAGAAAAGTTTCTGTTCTTTATAACAATTCTTAATTTTAAATGTAAATTATATTTAGGTGGACATATCAGAATATATTCATCATTTTCTGATTTGTTCATAAATTCTTTTTAATTTCATTATATTAATCTCTGATTTCCTATGTATTATAGGTGTTTGAGCAATGTGGTTCAGTCAGAAATACTATTGTAGCTCGAAAAAAAGATCTGAAAAACAAAGGTATGTAACTTCAGTTTTGTTTTTTTTCTGAATCAACCAGCATTTTCGTAAATATCATATAATTACATGTGATCCTTCATTCCTTAGTTTGTTAGTTGGCATGTACATGTATACCCTGCCAATATCTCATGAATAATACACTAATCTGTTTTGATTGAGTGGAAAGATGAAAAAGACATTCTTTTTGGTTATGGTAAAAAAGAAAAGGCAGGAGGCAATAATGTTTTTTAATGTCTGTTTTAGTATAATGTAAAAATCTGTAAAATTAAATACACCAATCACAATAAACACTGCATTAAAAAAATTTTTCACTATCACAAATATGTAATGAAAACATAATGTAATAATGTCATTCCATATTGATATATCCTCATTTTTCTGTCTTTCTCTCTCTTACTCTTTGATTAAAAAAAAAATCTCATATAAATTATTATTGAAACAAACTTATACTAATAGAATTTGTAGTGATTAAAAAATCACTGCAAATAGCATGCATTTCCGAAATATTTCAATGATGGTTGGATCAAAATTGACCAACAATCTGTATTTAAAAACCTTCCACTTTTCTATATCGCATACTTGACCCTTCTCAACACAATTTAACTGAGCTGTTTGGTTGTGTGGACTTTGAAGACGTTTTTTTTTTTTTTTTTTAAATCATATCACCCCGAGCAAGGCGGATGCCACTGATGTGCAGGGGGCTACGTAAGAGTGACAAGATTGGAAAAGAGAAAGCTGGAAACCACATCCTAAACAGGGAACAAAGGATGAGCCTCTTCACCTGTTCAATAGACGAGGGTGGAGTGTGAACTGGGCGATAGTTTAGTCTATCTACTCCAATTTTTTTAAAGCTATTTTCTTGGAGGTACCACATTATTGTTCTTGAGCTGCATTCTGTGTCCGTGAGGGCCTTAATCTAGTTCAATGATGGTCTTGTGCCTTGCTAAATGACCTGTTAATTCCTCTCAACACTTGCAAAATTTTCTTGGATCGACCACTTGAAATTCTTGTCTTGTATCCCACAGAAATTTTAAACAGCAGTTTTACTAAGTCCAATCTCATCAGTTAAGAGAAACCTTGCTTTTTGATATGTTTTTTACTTAATGGTTTTTACTTAATATAATGCAGGAGATACCAGAAAGGAGTGTTGACTGTACTAATATTGGGACACAAATGATTAAATTTAAATAGGGTCTTAAGCTTTTGTCCAGCTAGTATTTAGCCTAATTTCCAAGCATTTATATTTTATCTATTAAATTTTAAAAAAAAGTTTTTATTTTTTGTCTTATTTTCATTTTTTTGAAGCTCAAGCAGCTGAGTCTGACAATGCTCGACTCAACAAGCAGCTGAGTCTGACAATGCTCGACTCAAGCAAGCAGCTGAGTCTGACAATGCTCGACTCAAGCAAGCAGCTGAGGCTGACAACTCAAAAGGTCTATTTTTTTTTTTTTGTTTCATTGGCCCTATGATTTTGGCATTGTGGTGCAGTGGATACCGACTTGGAATGATAAATCAGGGAGCCAAGTTCGAATTCCAGTTTAATTCCTTGCATTCACTTATGCACAAATACCCTTGGGAAAGGTATTCCTTTTCTTCCCTCCAGTTATGGGTTAAATAGCAAGACAGATTGGTTTCTATAGCCTTTGCTGGCAACCAGTCTACCGCAGAAAGCAATGGCAACCTACTGTGGGATAATCTTCTGCCCAGTCAGTCATGTCTCTTTCGAGACATGATCGCTCAAAGCATGTATCACGTATGGCACTTAACTGACTGGGATGTGCATTGTGGTGCAGTGGATATCGACTCGGAACAATAAATCAGGGAGCCAAGTTCGAATTCCAGTTGAATTCCTTGCATTCACTTATGCACAAATACCTTTGGGAAAGGTATAAATCCATCTCTTCCCTCCAGTTATGGGTCAAATAATAGGACAGTTTGGTTTCTATAGTCTTGGCTGGCAACCAATCTACCATAGAAAGCAATGGCAACTTACTGCACGATAATCTTCTGCCCAGTCAGTTATGTCTCTTTTGAAACATGATCGCCCAAAGTGTGTATCACATATGGCACTTAACTGACTGACTGTGTATAAATAACTACAGAAATTTTAATATGTAAATTTATATAAACTTGTATGTTTTCACATATTATTTTAAAAATCTTTTTTTCAAACAGGTTTAAATTTTTCTGTTTCCAATTTATTTTGAACCATTTTTTTGTTTTGTTTCTTGCAGGTCAAATGCTTTCTATGGGTTATGGATTTGTGGAATACAAACAAAGCCAGTCAGCACATGAAGCTATGAAAAAACTACAACACCTAAAACTTGATGGACACCAGCTTGAAATTAAAATTTCAAACAGAGTTTCTTTGTGAGTGTACACATTGTTCTTCAATATCTAAATCTAAACTTATTTATAAATGGAACTTTGTCTCTGTGTGTGTCCGTTACCTATAGACTCCAAAATGGCTGAACCGATTTTCTTGAAAATTTACACAGTTGTACTATAAGTATCTGCAAGTGTTCTTAGCTAGGTTTTGTGTCAAGCTACCCCCGATAAATATTGAAAATCGATAATCGAAAAAAATCGGGTTATAGAAGGAGTGGTCCGATTTTAATCAAATTTGAAACACTCATAGACAAAGACATAAGAAATGATATTCAGAAGTTTCAAGGTTGCAGTTCTTACAATAGTGCAGAAAATCAATAATACCCCCGATATTCTATCGAATTTGATCAAAAATCGATATTCAGCCATCAATATAGCTCATTTTCTCCAATTTTACTCCCGATGGGTACGATAAATTTTCATGGACTTACTTAGGTTAGTTTATCCTTGGATGACTTATTTGACTCCAATATTGAAATCGATACCCTGATATCCTACTGGGTCTGATCAAAATCAGTTTTTAGCCCTTTTATTTTAGTTTTTGCTTTGGGTTTGGCTCTAAGTAAGTATAATTGTAGTTCTTAGTCTCAGCCATGATACCATTTACTCAGAGGACTTATTTAGCCTTCAAAATTCAGTTTACGATGAAAAAAAAACATATTTGATATCGATATCAGGAAATCAAAATTTGACTTATTTTTCATTTTTCTTTGTCTACGGTTTCGCTTTAACTGGAAACAACTATTGCTTTTTAGTCTTTCGTGCCAACGTCCAAAGAGTCTGAGCTCCGGGACCATGGATTAGTTTTAAAGCTTTCATTACACTCGAGCAACACTGGGCTATACTGCTAGTAATCATAAAGAAAAAAATAATCTTTAAAATTATTAAGTTACAGAATGAACATTTGAAGTTTCAAAATAAATAACTGTATTTAAATAATTCTTTTACTTAATTATTTTTAACTCATACAGTACAAGTTTTAATATTTTTTTAATATAAACTGTTTAAAAAAGAATTTTATCTTTATCTCTACTGAATGTTTTGTAGAAAAGTAATTTGTAAATTTTTTTTTTTTTTTTGGTGGGGTTAAAACAAAAAGGAATGAACTTTATAGCATAGTTGGGAACTGCAACAATTTTACTTTTCCTGTTAAAGATAAAAAATATAATGGAATAATTTTTCCTATTTGATATAATCTAAGAATAAGTACTTGTATATGTGTTTGTTTGTTTTTTCATGCTAGCCATGAGTGAAGTCATTTGGAAATTATAATTTAAGTGATGCTATTTTTTTATTGTTCTGAGTCTTTTTAATTTATTGGGTGGCTAACTATTTTGAATATATTCAATGTGTAATAGTGAATTTTTTAAAGAAATAAAATAATGGTATTATATGATAAAACAATGGGTTTATTAGCGACACTTGTCATTCTAAACATTCTTTATAATTTACTGCAATCTCTCATTTCCTGACATGAAAATAAAACTTATGCTACTCTACAGATTATTTATTCTATTATTCAATAGCATTAAATTTGTGAATGGAGAGTTAGAAGATAATTTTCTTTCGAGATGTAATAGCTACATATAGTTTCTAATTATTGAATCTTGTTTTTTTTTAACAGGCAAGACAAAGTTGAGGGCCATAAAAAACAACAAAAGAAAAAACAAAAAACCTCAAAAATTTTGGTGCGCAATATTCCATTCCAGGCAACAAAGAAAGAAATAAAAGAATTATTCAGGTATGGCTGCAAATCTGTTGAACTTTTGTTAACATTGTGTTAATAATGCACACAAATTAATCTGACTTGGTAGAGTATTGCATCAGTTTGTAGTTGCAAGAACTTGAAATTCAACTGCAGTATTATCTTTTGGCATATCTCTTAAATGACCTTTATGATTTTGCTTTGCCCTTAGCCATCATTTTGGAATAAACAGAAAATGCAGTTTACATTCAGTAATAAAACTGGAATTTATTACATTATTACTAAAACATTTCTGTAACTTTAATAAGGAATTTAAAGAAAAAAAATAGTTTATACTTGTTTTTAGAATTCTTGAGATGCAAGCCATTATATAAAAAGAGATTGAAGACTGATCTCTGTTCACTAAACTTTGCTATAGGCCAAAAAAAAAAAAAAAAATTAAATCAGGAAACAAAAAAAAAATGTAACTTCATTATTTAATGTAGTATGGAATTAATCTCAGATTATGTTAGAATAGATTTTTCACTCATTGTCACACCAAGCCATAAAAAAACCCCCCAGGTACATCAGCATGTTGGCCTCTTAGCAGATCTACTCTTAACTCAATGCCAGTGGCTGCTGCCAACATTTCAGGTGTAGCCGTGTTAAACACATTAAGATGTGCATGTTGGGAGGGGGTACATGACAGATAGATATATAAATACCCACGCCAGAGAGAAGGGAGACATATCATGGTGAGATGTAGAATTCATGTTTGGCAAAGATTCTGGGGTGACACTTTTGCTTACCTGTGACACTTGATGACATATGGAGTTGAAGGTAATGTGTTACATAGAGATTGTTTCCTTTTCTCATTAGTAATGTTAATAATGGTCAAAAGAAATGCTACTTGAGAAATTGTTTCCATGAATTTAAAGCAGATTTGAAGGTTACCCCCATAAATGTTGATTATTTTTTTTTTTTTTTTCATTTACATCAGTGTTTTTGGAGAACTGAAAATTGTTCGTTTACCCAAGAAACTTGTTGGAACTGGACCTCATCGAGGATTTGGTTTTGTTGATTTTGTTAGCCGCCATGATGCCAAGGTGAGTCATAGAACAAGAACCCGTCACATTATGTGGAGGTGGTGATATAACCATGATCTCCAAGAGAAACTGGTTAGGAAAAATTCCAAAGTGTACAGATAGGCTAAGAGTTGTCAATCATAAAAGAAAGTTGTCACCATAACCTCTTTAATTCCGTTGACATTTAAGTATAAGAAGTTGTCTTGAAAGGACATGACATAAAAAAGACGGTTTGAACTAATTTCAAAATATTTAAAAAAAAATAAAAAAATAACTGCTATGTTGTGACTAACAAAATCCATACCAGAAACAATACGAGGATGGGCTGAAAGGTTCATCAGTCAGTTAAGTGCCATACGTGAAACACGCTTGGGCGATCATGTCTCGAAAGAGACATGACTGACTGGGCAGAAGATTTTCCCACAGTAGGTTGCCATTGCTTTCTGCGGTAGACTGGTTGCCAGCCAAGGCTATAGAACCCAATCTGTCCTGTTATTTAACCCATAACTGGAAAGAAGAGATGGATTAATACTTTTCCCAAGGGTATTTGCACGTAAGTGAATGCAATGAAGTTAACTGGAATTTGAACTCGGCTCCCTGATTTCTCATTCCGAGCCAATATCCACTGCACCAGCCATGCACATCCAATAGGCTGACTATAAAGGCTTGATACTAAAACTGAAACCTGAAGCAACAATGGGAGCAACAATGAGGTGTTGGAAAGAATGGCAATGAAAAAAAAAAATTAATAGTGAGCATCAGGAAGAGACAACTGAAGTTCCTGGGACATGCAATGAGGAAAGAGGGCTTGGAAAACCTGATAGTAACAGGCCAGGTACAGGGAAAAAGACAGGAAAGCAGCAGATAACATATTTGAATGGCCTGAGCAGGTGGATGACAGAACGGGGGCTGAGAGACGTTACAGGAGAAAGCATGCTAAGAGTCACCAAGGATAGGGAGACGTGGAAGGCCATGATTGCCTACGTCCTAAAAGGAAAAGGCACATAAAAGAAGATATATGCCAACTGTTTATGAGAAATTATAATGTGGGTATAAAATGGGGAATCATTTCTATATTATAATCAATATAAAACTGATCCCTCATTTTGTGGCCATGCTAGTTTCTGTACATTTATAATATAGATTTATGGGCTTGAGCTAATGGTAGAGCTGGATTTGGGTGGTGTAACAGGAGAAGTCGTGCTAAGAGCCAGCAGGGATAGGGAGACGTGGAAGGCCATGATTGCCTACATTCTGAAAGGACAAGGCACATAGAAGAATATATATATATATATATAATCACCAACCAAGTGATAAAATAAATTCTCACTACCATTAATACTAGGATAAATAAAATTTCCTCCAGTAGAAAATTATTTAATGATAATAAAATGGTGTAACAGGGATAGGGAGACATGGAAAGCCAGGGCACATAGAAGAAGTTTTTTTTCTGTGGAAAAGGGATTTAGCCCCAAAAGGCATTCGTGCTGATGATAGGGGATGACATTCTAGCTTTATCAACAATGCAAAAACGAGTAGCTGAATTTAAAGGGGAAGGCAGAATCTTGAACATACTCTGTCTTGACATCCTGCAACTGATGTCATTGAGGAAAACATTGATCATGTTCAACACATGACGGATGACAAAGGATTGACTATAAATCAAATATAGCCAATGCTATTGGCATATCCCATGTGAGTGTTGAGAATCCTCCGCTCAATGAATTTGGCATGACGAAGATTTCTGCTCAGTAGGTGCCACGTCTTGTGACATCTGATCAAAAGCATACCATGATAATCACATCACAGGAAAATCTAACATTGTTTGAGGCAAATATAGTTGGTTATCTAATGTCTCCTAAACCCCCAGGTCGAGTGTTGGGTTCATCTCTTTGAGCCAGAAACGATCCAAAGAAGATCTTCAAAAGAGCCACACCATCAATGGAGAGTATTATGCCAACTTGTTGAGGTAGTTACTAAAGGCTATCAAGACTAAACACTCAGGAAAACTGCCGAAAGGGGTCTTGTTTCATTTAGGACAATGCTGTAGCACAAGTCCTCGCTTTCAAAGGCTGCTGTACTATCACTTTGAATTAGTTGATCACTCTCTCTATTCTCCTGATTTGGCTCCAGTTAACTGGGAACCAATATAGCAGTTATGATGGCGTCATATCTGCAGTTGATGTCTTTTTTGACAATCAGGATAAAAGTTTTTTCTCACCAATGGGATCCAAGCACTGAAACATTGATGTAAAAAGTGTGTCAACCACAAGGGGGACTATGTTGAAAAATAAACCTCATTTGGTCACATTCTATGAAAGTGTATTTTTCAGTACAATTGTCTTGACTATTACATGTATTAAAAAAGTATTCCGATCAGATAAGGATTATTATTTGTTTTAATTACATTTCCAATTTATTTCTCATTTTCAGAGAGCTTTCAATGCTCTTTGCCACAGCACACATTTGTATGGTCGGCGTTTGGTCTTGGAATGGGCTGAAGCTGATCAAAGTATAGATGAATTGCGTAAAAAGACTGCAGAACATTTTTATGAAGGTTTGTTTCAATTATATTTTTTTTCTTTAAGCCAAGCTTATCACTGAATTTGTAATCCCCAGTCTCTCAGCCTGGACAAAAAAAAAGAAAAAAAAGGGAGTTTTTCTGTTTATAAACAGATGTTCATTGTATAAAGAAGAATATACATATATGTTATGTATATTCTCCTGCAGATTCTTTCATTTCTCTTGTAGGTTTCAAAATTCTTTATTGATGCCACTTTACCAAAAAAATTTTTAAATATTTAATGAAATAACTCAGCTTTTCTAGTGTTAAATAAAAATGAAATAATGTACAAGAATAACGATTGCTCTTTACAAGACTATGATTTATGAAGATAATATTATAAGCATTAATTGTCCAGAAATATCTATAGAGGAGAACACATTACAAAGAACATGTTGACGTAAAAACAAAACAAAAAAACAATGAGAAACCGATATTAGTAAATGTGAAAACAGGAGAAGGTGTGCTAAGAGCCAGCAGGGATAGAGAGACGTGGAAGGCCATGATCACCTACATCCTGAAAGGACAAGGCACATAGAAGAATATATATATATATCATCCCCTACTAAGTGATAATATAAATTCTCACTACTGTTAATTCTAGGATAAAAAAAATTTCCTCCAGTAGAAAATTATTTAATGATAATAAAATGGTGTAACAGGGATAGGGAGACATGGAAAGCCAGGGCACATAGAAGTTTTTTTTTCTGCAGAAAAGGGATTTAGCCCCAAAAGACATTCGTGCTGATGATAAGGGATGACATTCTAGCTTTATCAACAATGCAAAAACGAGTAGCTGAATTTAAAGGGGAAGGCAGAATCTTGAACATACTCAGTCTTGACATCCTGCAACTGAGGAAAACATTGATCATGTTCAACACATGATGACGGATGACAGAGGATTGACTATAAATCAAATATAGCCAATGCTATTGGCATATCCCATGTGAGTGTTGAGAAAATCAATTGGAGTAGATAGACTAAACTATCGCCCAGTTCACACTCCACCCACGTCTATTGAACGGGTGAAGAGGCTCATCCCTTGTTCCCTGTTTAGGATGTGGTTTCCGGCTTTCTCTTTTCCAATCTTTTCACTCTTACATAGCCCCCTGCACATCAGTGGCGCTACTGCCTTGCTCGGGGTGATATGATTAAAAAAAAAAAACTCTGCTCAATGAATTTGGCATGAAAAAAAAACAAAAAAAAAAAAAAAAAAAAAAAAAAAAAAAAAAAAAAAAAAAAAAAAAATGAAAATCCGATATTAGTAAATGTGAAAACACATTCATAAGTATTTACTGTTTTTGTATTTGCCATTATTTTTTTATTTCTATTATAATTGCAATTGCTTTCAGTTTTTAAAAGTACATTTTTTTTTGTTTCATTCCAGAAATTCCTAAAAAGAAGTTCAAAAAGGCTAGTATCATGGCCGACTTAAAAGGGGAAACTGATCTATAAGTGGACAACGATTCTCATAGTTCATGATATGTACAGATAAAAAAATAAAATATTTTGTATATATTTTCAGTGAAATTTTTCTTTTGATTTCAAACCACATTAGAGAAGGAAAATATTTACTTGTGTATTAAATTCTATCGCAAATCTGTTTTTATAAAGCTGGGCCACTTTCTTTGTTGAAAATTCAAATCCAATTTTTTTGACCAAATATGTGTAATTTCCTTTAAGATACATGTAATAATTGATTTGCCTTTATACATGAGTGCTATCTTCTCTGTTTTAAATGTATTAAATGTAGGTGGATATCAAACATTTATGATAAGGGGGGGGGATTCTTTCTTGGTTTAAAAATTTTTCTTAAACTCATGGCAGATTCATTTGAACTTATAAGTCAGTTAATTGCCATACATGATATATGCTTGGGCAATCATGTCTCAAAAGAGACATGACTGACTGGGCAGATTTTCCTGCAGTAGGTTGCCATTACTTTCTGTGGTAGACTGGTTGCCAACCAAGGCTATAGAACCTAATCTGTCCTGTTATTTGACTCATAGCTAGAGGGAGAAGCGATGTATTATATTATTATGTAGTTATTAGTGGGGGATCAGTTTATTACTTCATAACAATAGAAAACCGATCCCCCAGTTTATGACCAGTAGAAACCTTAATCATGATTCCAACTATTATATTCAGTCAGTCAGTTAAGTGCCATATGTGATACATGCTTGGGCAATCATGTCTCGAAAGAGACATGATTAACTGGGCAGAAGATTAGCTTGCAGTAGGTTGCCATTGCTTTCTGCAGTAGAGTGGTTGTCAACCAAGGCTATAGAACCCAATCTCTCTTGTTATTTAACCCATGACTGGAGGGAAGAGATGGATTATTACCTTTCCTAAGGGTATTTGCACGTAAGTGAATGCAAGGAATATCAACTGGAAGTCTAACTCGACTCCCTGATTTCTCGTTCCAAGCCGATATCCACTGCACATCTTCTCAATTACCTCCCACTAATTTAAAAAAAAAAAAAAAAATGTCTCTTATAAGCATACCAATAATTTGTGATAAAAATAATCTGTAAAAACATGTTATAAAGTTTAATGTGCCTAGTTTTAAGTTTAGTTATTGAATATTTGTGACAATTTTAGATAAGTAAATGGATGAATCAGAAGGGGTGGACCATTTTATTAGCCTCCGCATTCGCCAAATTTGACTCTAGATTTTTTTTATGGGGACATGTGAAAACAATTGTGTATGCAAGCAAATCTAGTTCATAAGAAGATTTGAAAGCTAAAATAACTTATGTGATTTCAGGCATTACTGTAAATCAGTTGGCAAATGTTTTCCGTGAACTGCAAAATCGTATTAACCTTTGTATTGATAATGATGGAGGACAAGTGTCAGTTAAGTGCCATACGTGAAACACGTTTGGGCGATCATGTCTCGAAAGAGACATGACTGACTGGGCAGAAGATTTTCCCATGGTAGGTTGCCATTGCTTTCTGTGGTAGACTGGTTGCCAGCCAAGGCTATAGAACCCAATCTGTCCTGTTATTTAACCCATAACTGGAAGGAAGAGACGGATTAATACCTTTCCCAAGGGTATTTGCGCGTAAGTGAATGCAATGAATTCAGCTGGAATTCGAACTCGGCTCTCCGATTTCTCGTTCTGAGCCGATATCCAATGCACCACAATGCACATTCTGTAGGACAAGTGTAAACTTAAATAAATAATCGCAATTTGTATCACAAATAAAGTTATAAAATTTTTTAAAGTGCATACGGCGTCCATAAAGTTTGTATGCACTTTAAAAAATTTATAACTTTATTTGTATTTGTGATACAAATAATTTGAACAAAGAGATTAGAAAGAAATCTATATTTTTCAAGGTTTTATTGAAATTTTATTTAAGGACAAGTGTAAACTTAAATAAAATTTCAATAAAACCTTAAAAAAATATAGATTTCTTTCTAATCCTTTTTACAAATTATTTGTATCGCAAATACAAATAAAGTTATAAATTTTTTAAAGTGCATACGAATTTTATGGACGCCCTATATATATATATATATATATATATATATATAGAGAGATAAGTAGCTAGCCTAAACAATAACAAAAACAAATTTTGTAGGGTATGTGACGAGGAGAAGCTAGCAATAGCTAAATTTGAACCTGCCAGTAAACTTATTAACGCTAAAACAGAAATACTAAATAAGTGTAGAATCCACAAAACAAAATTTCTTGCTTAGTGTACCGGACCTTAATGTGAACCCCCCCCCCCCCCAATTTTTTTTTTTTTCCTCCTTCGAACACCCCCTTCCCCAAATGGGTTAGTCTTTAATAGATGTCTATTTATTTTATTAGTCCTTGGTCTGCCTTTGCCCTGACGAGCCGTTGTGCGAAACCGCGGTAGGTCTTGGCGATCTTACGATTTTTTCTCGTGTATATATATATATATATATATATATATATATATATATATATATGCACAAAAATATTAAGGATGAGAACAGGAAAAGCATAGCAAATTTGTTTCCTAATTGGAGTAGATAGACTAAACTATCACCCGGTTCACACTCCACCCACGTCTAGTAAAGAGGCTCATCCCTTGTTTCCTGTTTAGGATGCGGTTTCCAGTTTTCTCTTTTCCAATCTTCTCACTTTTTTTTTTTCAATTGGAGTAGATAGATCTATCTATCGCCCGGTTCACACTCCACCCATGTCTATTGAACAGGTTAAGAGGCTTGTCCCTTGTTTAGGATGTGGTTTCCGGCTTTCTCTTTTCCGATCTTTTCACTATTACGTAGCCCCCTGCACATCAGTGGCATTACCGCCTTGCTTGGGGGTGATACAATTAAAAAAGTTTTTCAATAAGGTGAGTAGCCATTGAACTGTGCAGATATTCATTAGCTTCAGATGAATTTGACATATGGTTACCCTGATGACACTTTCAATTTAATAGTTTATATTATGTATAGACTAATATGCTCATATTGTTTCAGCCATGGTGCTTTCTGGGACTTCTTCAGGTGTCTGTCCTACAGGATTAATGCATTGGTTAGTTAATTTGGTGACATGGTAATTGTGAATTCAATCCTTGAAAAGTGCCGTATTGAAGTCTGAAAAACAATAACTAAGTTGTACAAAAAGGACAATTGACCAAGATGAGATATCCCTAGGCATAAGCAGTTCAAAATTACTTAAACATTGCCCCATATTGAAAGACACCTGTATAGTGATCAAAATGTAATAACAAAGATGAGGACATTAGTCAGACTGTAAATACAGGATTTATCCTGGAAATCTTAAAGTTCTGGAGAACTGACAGACTTTTCCAGGGCTTGACAAATCCTGGCAAAAACAGCAATAGCCCAAAAAGTTCCTTGAAAAGTCCTGGAATTTTCTAAATTGGGCTGCCCACACTTTCTTTTTCTCAATTCATGAAAGTCAAAATGACAAATCCCAGAAATATAGCTTTTTTTACTAGCTAAATGTCCTTTAACAAAAAAAAGAAAAAAAATTCTTTAGTCATCAGTAACATTTAGTAGTTACTGCAAACAATTTGTTTCCTTGATTAGAACTAGTTTGGTTAGTGACGTCATAGTTACTTCCATATTTTCTTGTCTAGGTGACGAGAAAGAAGGAAAATATGAAGGTGTGTCTTCTAGCTGCTTTGTAGTTGAAAGGAAAATCATTTTACTGTAATAAAATTATTTTAGCAGTTCTTTTAAAATTTAAATGATTGAAATTTTATTCACATGTCAGTTCCAAGAGTAAAAAGTCCTTCAGATCTCTAGTAGGCAGTCATGTACAATTAGATAACTGTTATACTTAATCTATAAGTTTAAAGGGCTGATTCTGTTACCAATGACTAGACATTTTAACAATCAATCTTTAAAGTAAAAAAAAAAAAAACAACAAAGATACTTTATACATCTCATGTCAATGTGTATCTGTGTAAGCAACATTTGTCTATATTGTTGCCAAAAGTAACAAGTTTGAGAATCAAATTTGACTCAAAGAAGATGGGAAGGATGATAGAATGAAAAATGCACCTTTGTTGATTAGAAAATGTATTTAAAAAAATAATGTTATTTTTAAAATTTGCAGGTAATGACTTGTATCTCTAGCTTTTGTTGTTAAGGGGGAAAAAAAATATATATATATATATTAAAATTTGTTTGGTTTCATATTAAAATTTAAGTCAAGCCACCCTGACCACTTAATTATGTATTTTTACCATAGCCAAACATGTGACCAACTCCTAGACATCTGACCAGATATCAAATTTGAACTTAGTAAAAAAAAACAAAAAAAAACAGGAAAATGTCCTCATACCAAGTCCTCTGTGGTGTTGTCGAATGTGAATGACATTATTTCCAGTGAAACTGCAGATTTTTGCAGTTGTTTCAAAAGACATTAAACCATTCGTGATAAAATATTAGCGCAATGTTGCTTTTTTTTTTTTTTGCAGATGATCTTTTAAGCATGATCAGGAAACTTAAGATTTTTGAAGAACAAGCACACTAAAATAATAATAATACATTTTTCAAAGTGAATGAATTTGTAAGAATTTTGTCAAATCCAAACATGCATAAAGATAGTTATCATTGTGTTCTGTGCAACGAAAGCCAGGAATAGTAGGGGTAGCTTAGATGTTTAGTCTTTTCATTTATTTGTAGTTTTGTTCATAACTTGGACTTGGCTGGCAACCAGTCTACCGCAGAAAGCAATGGCAACCTACAATGGGATAATCTTCTGCCCAGTTAGTCATGCCTCTTTCGGGACACGATTGCCCAAGCGTATATCACGTATGGCACTTAACTGACTGATTGAATATAATAGTTGGAATCATGATTAAGGTTTCTACTGGTCATAAACTGGGGGATCGGTTTTCTATTGTTATGAAGTAATAAACTGATCCCCCATTTACTACTACAAAATAATACATATCTTCTCCCTCTAGCTGTGAGTCAAATAATAGGATAGTTTAGGTTCTATAGCCTTGGCTGGCAACCAGTCTACCGCAGAAAGCAATGGCAACCTACTGCGGGATAATCTTCTGCTCAGTCATGCCTCTTTCGAGACATGATCGCCCAAGTGTATATCACGTATAGCACTTAACTCACTGAGTCTTTAACTATTGCACCATTTTCTGTTGTATTAATTTGAAAAAAAAAAAAAAAAAATTTTCAAATTTTTTTTTCTGTTTGATAAACAAGTTAAAACTAGTAATTGGTAACAGAAGCAGCCTTTTAAACTTATAGATTAAATGTACAATTAGATAACCATTATACTTAAACTAGCATTTATGTAACAGGAGAAGAGAAAGCATCTCCAACATTTCTTGGCATTATACCAGGACCTTCAATTCTACTGTAATAGAAGAGGACAGTGTACTTTGAGAAAGACAAATTTGTAATGCTGAAATTATTCATGTACGTTCTGGCATTTCTACAATAGAAATAAATACCAATTTAGAATTTTCCATATGAATATTTCAGACAAGACAAATTCCGGTTTCATTAAACCCCATATTTTAATAATGCACAATTATGATTTGTTGAATAAAAAATATTTTAATTTTACTATATCAAAAATTTTAGAAGTAGATTCAAGTATAAAATTTTTTAAATTTAAAAAAATGTTTTAATGGAATCAATATCTAATAATTTAAAAAAAAAAAATCTCCCTCTCATTTGTAGTCTGCAATCAAAACAGTAAATAAAAAGGTAATTCTGAAAGAAAAAGGTTGTAAAAGTCAATATTTGGTTTATAAAAAGCAGAATGATTATTTCTAATATTTTACAAATTAAAAATATTTATTTTGCTTTTTGATAATTTTAGAAAACTAAGATACCGAAATCATAAGGTTAGCTGCTTCGAATTTCACATATTTTAAAATGAACCTTTTTTTTTTTAACTCTGAAATTAACTTTCCAAGTTACAAGAATACAAGATGAAACTATAATGGAAGTCAGATTTTATAAACTTGAATGCTTTAATACACAATCATCCAATAATTCAATAGATTCAGGATTTTTTTTTTTTCCAAGTGTAACCATTATCAAACATCCTTTCTAGTATTATTTTTTCTAGTTTAGAATAAAAACGTACGCAACACTTGTTAGAAAAAATAACTACGTCTTTTTTTTTTTTTTTGTTTATTGATCAGAAATTATATTATATTTTTACTAAATTTTATTTCATACAACTTCGAAATATTAAAACTCCAAGCTGTCCTCTTTATGCATGCAACAAATTATAACTATAAGAAAAAAAACTAAACTAATTTATCTTATATGCACACAAAGATTCAGTTGAATTACTATTTGAAACCATTTTCATAACTCAGTTTAGCCTAATTAGATAGGTTTACTTTCTAGAGATATAGGTGAGGGAGCTTGACAATAATACCAATCAGGTTTTTTTTTAAACTGTTTTTTTTCCCTTATAGCCTGGTTACCACCTCAAAGTAAGAGATCCCAAATTAGCCCTGAAATTGAACCTAGAGATGGGTTTATCTTTTCCCATGCCATTTTGAGTTTGATTTGTGCAAAAAAAGTGAGTCGAATGGATTCAGCTCATCATTTTCTCTTTCCAAGTCGCTCTTACATGACCCACACATCTAATGTTTCATCAAAAATTGGTCCACTAAATATTGTATTATCAAAATAAAATCTAAAAAAAAAAATTCTCTCTTGCAAATCAACTCACAGAGAACTATGGTAGTCTTTCTTTCCTTTTATCAATATTCAACAATTGCCATACTGTTTTGTTTTTTTAGTAAAACCAAAGTTTAATCACAAAATATTAAATGTATCAGAAAACAATTTTAGATTTTATCAGTACACAAAATTTAACTAAGCTAAAAATAAACGATAAGAAACTTAAATACTTTTATTAAAAATTTGTATATAACAATAATAAAAGTTTTTTTTTGGGGGGGGGGGATATGAAAAAAAAAAATTAAAAAAATGAACATTTACCTTTAATTGTAAAATTTGTAACCATCATTAGACACTTAAGTCACTATAGTCACTTAGATAGTCCCACCAAAGTAACTTTTTCTTTATAGTGAATGCAAAAAAATAAAGAAATTAAACGTACAATTACATACCAAAGAAGAACAATAGATTTTTTTTAATTTCATAAGTAAATATTATTGTATAAGCAAAATTTTATAATTCAAAGCCCCCCACCAAAAAAAAAAAACCAACTAAATTGGAATGAAAAATTAATGTCATAAGCAAAAGTTCAGAGTACTTTATTCACCGGACAACTTGTACAAATCGACTTAGTGGATTGAAAAACAATATTTTTTTTGCTTTTCAAAGAAATGAAAGTGTGTACAAGTACTGATTATGGCGAAGAAAGTTTACTGTTTATATTTGTATTTTTGAGCTTATGGTCTAAGATAAAAACTGGATGACATAGCAAAACAAAAACATATCCTGAGCTCCCACGAAAAACCTTGAGGCTAAAAAATAAAAATAAAATAAAATAAAATAAAATCTTACAGATAACCTTCATGAAATCAAATGAGATTTTAAAAAAAATAATATAATAATAATGCTTGGTTGTGCGCCGAATAATATTTTTAACCTGTAGTGGGGGTTAGAAATAAAAATCAGTTTGTTGGTGTGTGTGTGATGCAATAATACGAGATAACTTGGCTTACTAAAAATTAAAAAAATGTAATAAAAACAATAATATTAACAATTTTTGTCCGGCCCACTTTAGGTTTTTAAATCAACGCCTTCAAATAATGCACAGAAAGAAAGTATATTTTTATTTTTCTTAATCGAAATAACCAGGGTTGAAAATTAAGGAAGCAAACAAAATTGTGTGTGGACATCCCGTACACTCTCAATGTTAGTGTTATTGAATGTTTGCAATAAATAATTTCAAGTGACTCCAGGATTGGTTCTCGTTTCCTGACTAGTACTTTTACAAAATATTTATATAAAACACGAAGTACTATACACAAAAAAAGAGAATGTTATTGTTAAAAACCCCCAAAATTTGGGGATCTTTCTAAAGATTGTAAGACATTACCCTGTACTTTTTCAACCCCAATTTTCAAATCTTGCATCGAGATGGGTCGAAGCGAGCCTAGTTTCTCATCCTTTTGGTGTTTTATATCCGAAGAACCTGAAGAATTACTGTTCATAAGGTCTATACATTCTCTGATTCGAACAGAGGCAGCAACTCGACATGCTTCATGGAGGTCACTCCCAGAAAATCCCTCCGTACCATAAGCGATCTCAGACAAATTAACATCTTCATCCAATTGTTCACCAGTCATGATAATCTCCAAGATGTGTTGTCGTTGTTCATGGTCTGGAGGACCTACATAGAATTGACAAGGCATACGTCGTAATATCGCTTGGTCAAGAGCCTGGCGGTTATTAGTGGCTCCAATAATTATTACTTGGCTTTTGTTGTCAGTTAACAAACCGTCCCAATAATTCATAAACTGAGTTTTCATCATGTTTGTGGCTTCGTGATCGTGGGTATCCCTGATTCTTAATAAAGAATCAATTTCATCAATAAAAATGATCGCAGGTTGAATTTTGTGGGCAAGATTAAATATAGCTGCAACTCGCTTTTGTGATTCACCGTACCACTTATCCAACATTGTAGACAATTCGATATTGATGAATTTTGCTCCTGACGCTTTCGCTGTGGCTTTGGCAATCATAGTTTTACCACAACCTGGAGGCCCGTAAAGAAGTACACCACGAGGAGGTTTCATCAGTCTGGAAGAATCAAGTAGTGCAAAGTTCTTAAGTGGGAAAATCACAGTTTGCTGAAGATCTCTTTTAATATCTTCTAACCCACCGATTTGATTCCATTGGACATCGAAGCTGGCAGGGTCGACAAGGTTGGCAGCAACAGCTACTTCGTATTCGTCAAGGGACCGTTCATCGATGCCCAATTTTTTCATCATTACTTTCGCTTGTGAGTGTGCTTTCTTTTTTTCTTCGTAGGTAGGATCCATTTTTTTTAGCAGCCAGCTGAAGGTCACGTAGACAGCGGCAAATGAACAACAAGTGGCTAAAACTTTAGCCAAAAGTCGATCAGCCTTTAATCCAGTAGCGTTTTCAAGTTTGGCCACCACACCGTAGAAGGTCGTAGACAAGGGATTACCGCTTCGAGACATGCTTTCGCCCTTACTGAAAATAGATCCGGTTTCTACAGTATTTTTTAAAAGTGTCTCCGTCATTATATTCAGCATGGGTGTTTTTTTTGTTTTTTTTTTTACCGAATCATTTTTCACTTTTCCAAACGTTTAATGTGGAAGCTGTAAAAGTAAGATTTTTCTTTTTCTCCCTCTCAAAGGGAAAAAAAAAGGTTTGATTTCGTTTTCTGCTTAAATTCACCTGCTGCCTTTAGTTTTCCCTTTTTCTGTCTGTGTGACCAACATTCAATAGGAGAAAAATACGTGAGCCACCTTTTAGAATATATATAAACAACCCTCTAGCAAAACAATCATAGACTTTAACTTTAAGTAAAAATGAAATAACTCATCACTATTTAACTTTCAGCATGGAAGAGCTCCACATAAATAAGAGTTATTTCCCTTTAAGCTTTCCATGCCGTAAATGCATAAAAAAAGACTGAATTTTAATTTTAAAATCAAAAGCAAAAATCATGACTATATTTTTAGGACAACTCTTAGTATCCCAAAAACAAAATAAAAAATAATGTATATTTAACAGGATTCAACAAACAAATTCAACTGAATTATTACACTTTTAGCCCTTTTCTGAATAAGAAAGTTAATTTTTTTGCTGAATTAGCAGACGTCATAAGTTGCAAACGAGTTTCAGTTCATTGAACTCGGAGAGAAAGTTTGACATATGATTTTTTTTCTTTTCTAGAGACTTGTCTTGACTCTAGGAGACTCTATTGTTTCACTTTAAACACCCATTGCTTGAACAGCAGTTTCAACAAGTTCAAGACCATTTTTTACATAGTTCGAACAGTTTCCTCATCTTTATTGCCATATTCACGACGTTTCAGCCGTTGTACGCTCCGGTCTTCTTCAGGTGCTTGAATTTTGAACCACACCCTTTGTTTCGTCACTGGGGTATACTTTCGGATGTCATGTAGTTATCTCCCTTTACCACTGCTGTAGCCAGGTATTGAACTCAACTCTTTAAAATATCGCTAAAAAACAGCATGAAACAGCATAGTATGAATAAAAAAGTTCATAAACTTAAAACTAACTTTTTCCATCAAAATATTTATATTTTTATTAAGAGGAAAGATCAAAGAAATTTTTAATTATTTTTAAAATTTTTTGAATCTCTGCTAACATTTTCGAAATTTTGATAGAAAATGTTGTTTTATTTGAGTTAGCGGCTAAAAAAAAAATTACGCCTTTATTACAATAGGTTACGTGGTAATGCTGATACAACCCACTTTTTTCACGGTAACAAACACATTAATTTGAAAATTCTCGCAAAAATCAAATAATAGTCAGATTTGAATGAAACTTTCAGTACTCATTCACAAATGAATGAAATTATTTTTGAAATTATTATTTTTTTAAATTTCTTGGTGAAAATATTTTTTTTAACTCTGTTACCCCCCCCCCTCTACGTAAATCCATGAAATTTTAATAAATTTTAATTAGCTGTATAAATTTTTTTTATTAGTTAAATGCAGGACTCATTGGGGCATATAAATCATCTATGTTTTTTATTCTAAAGTGGACAACCTGTGGCCGAAAATCTGCTCCGAAGAGTAAAATAAAAATGCAATAAATCTCTGATATAATTTAATTTGATAAACTTTTAATTGCTGGAATAAATAATAATTATTAAGGACATTATACTCTGAAGAAAAAAATTTTTTTCGTTTACTAATAAAATTTTGAAATAATTGTTTTTATTTTTTTATTTTTTATTATAATAATTCATAAAAGTGTTAAAAATATTTTAAAAACCTTTTATTAAAACGTTGTTTAATTTCTTCTTACTTAAGAATTGATTATCACATTGCCTATCGAAAATTGAAAAGTTTAATAAAAATCATTCACCAATTTTACTTTTAAAATAATTAAAAATAATTAAATTTTGGAAATTTTTATTAAGTACGGTGTTCCATACGGATCGAAACAAGTTTCCGTAGAGGTCGTATTGTTTTTAGAAGTTAACAAGTCTTTGGATGAATTCCCCTTACATCGAAAACTAAACAAACCAAACTTTGATTCTAATTTAATTCTTTTTTATTAAATTAAAATTATTCTAAAAGAAATTTAATTTTTTCAGAAAGCATATTAATAATGTAAGATAAATATGTAATATCTAAACATAAAAATATTTAATATTTCAGAAAAATATTAATAAATAACAGTTCGGTTATTTTAATTTAATTCTTTCTTTTAAAAGAAATTTAAATTTTTATTCATTCAGAAAGCATATTTTTATTTATTCAGAAAGCACATTTTATTTTTATTTATTCAGAAAGCACATTTTATTTTTATTTATTCAGAAAGCATAGTCTGGCTATAAATCTAAACTAAAATTCTATAAAATGTTATACTTGCTGAAAATATTTATTATATTAAATTTTTAATTTTACTATTTAGTTAAAAAACAACAACAACAAAATTTCAATTTCCAAATATTACGTTTTAAGCTACACGATTTTTTTGTCACTTACGGCCGCCATCCAAACGTCATTCACACCTGCTACTTGTCAACACGTAATTTATCGCCTAGATAAGCGCTGACAAGAGGGCTACTGTTTTTAAAGAGTGATTTATTTCGTAAATATCAAGTCAGTAAGCACTTAATATTTATTTGAAATCAGATAAAGGAAGGTTTCAATTATAAAAATCAACTTAAATAACGTGTCAAGGAGGTATATTTTTTTTTTGCAAGATTTTTAAATCAGAAATTTAGCTACTGTTTGTGTTTACATAATCTGTCGATTCGTCAATAATGGCGGTAAATTTTAAAAAAAAATTTTTTGCAGTTAAATTTTTGATTCCGAGCAATATAATTTCGGTTTGAACTAAACCAGGGTATTTTGCTTATGGTAATTAGTAAATTTAATCTCTTGGCTTTCAATTAAAGGTAAAATTAAAGCTTCAAGAAAACGTTTTTATTTTTAAAAATTAAATTTAAATTGAGGTATCGAAAATCGGCAGTGATTTTTGGTACATACCTGGGCCCAGAAATATAGACAAACATTGAAATTAAAAGAATCAAATAAAAACAAATCTTTTCTGTTGTTGTATTGTCGATTAAATAATGAGGTTAAATTATAGGAATAAAAAAAATAATAATAAAAGTTTTACTTCATGAAAAAAACTTTTTTAGTTTTATTATAAAACTAAAAAGTTTTTTTTTCCATGAAGAACTTTTTGATGTTCACGAATTTGCCGAAAAAGATTGAATACTTACTTTGAACATGATGATGAAAAAATTCCAAATTTTTAAAATCTTTTTTTAGAACATTAGAAATTTTGATTAAAAGTCTTTTTCTTGTGTCAGTGGATGGCCTATAAAATTTATTAAACGAACATAGCAAATTTTAGTCACTTTTATTTCTTTATTTTTTTGCACTAAAAGATACACTGATTTGGAAATTCCCGAAAAAAATCAAATAATTGTCGGATTTTCATGAAACTCTCAATACTTATTTACAAATGAATGGAATGAATTTTAAATGTTTCATTTTTAGAAAATCTTGATTAGTTTTTTTACGTCTGATACTTCGACACATTTTATGAAAACTCGAGAAAAGGTGTAACTTTTATTGATTATGTTTAGTTAAAAAAAGAAGAAGTCTTTGAAGAATTTATTTTATTTTTAAATCATTTTCTTTCTAAAATTGAACTACTATCTCCGAATTGTATTTTGTTTTTACAGTATAGGACAATATTGTATTGCAAAAACATTTTCCGATAAAAACTGAATTTTTACGCGAATTGTTTTCTTTTTTGTAAAATTTTTAAATAATTTCTTTTATTGCTGAATCTTTTAAAAATCAGCTTCAATGTTGTAACTTCCACTAATTTCTGATATCTAACTTTCAAAATTTTTAAAAATAAAGACTAAAGAGGTATTTTTGAAGCTTTAATTTTTGCTTAATTGAAAAAAAAATTGAATTTATTCAATTATTCTCAGTAAGCAAAATAGTGGTGGTGTATTTCAAACAGAAATTATATTGATTGGAATCTAAAATTTTAAGAAAAAAAAATCGGCCTTTTTTGAGCGATCGAAACATTTAACAAAACTTAATTCTCAGTTTTTAAAAATCTTGCAAAAATAAAATATATGTGGAATCCACCTGGCAAGTTTTAATAAACCAGTGTGGTGCAGTGGATAGTTGAATTCATTGTATTATTTAATCCGTCTCTTCCCTCCAGTTATGGGTTAAATAACAGAACAGATTGGGTTCTATAGCCTTGGCTGGCAACCAGTTACCGCAGAAAGCAATGGCAACCTACTGCGGGATAATCTTCTGCCCAGTCAGTCATGTTTCTTTCGAGACATGATCGCCCAAGCGTGTTTCACGTATGGCACTTAAACTGACTGACGACAATTTACTCCTAGCATAACATGTGAGTGAAGAAAAAATTCCAGCGACATTTTTTTAATAACAATTTTTTAGTAATAATATTGAAAGATTTTTGTTTCTGCAAGAAGCTAAACTTTTTAAACGCCAAGAGGGTTAGACGGCTAATTATTGAATAACCATTGCTGATTGGTTAAAAATGGTAGCCAGGCGAGAACATCTTCTGACGAGAAATTCTGTTTTCTGGAGTCTACCCAGAAGAAAACCCAGCGAGAACTTCACTTGGGCAAGAAGCAGACGTCCGTGCAAGCTGCCATGTTATAGACACGAGCATAATCGCCCACTTCATTCGCCATACGGCGCGAACCTGAATCTATGACAGTTCAAAACTTCACCCCAGCAACGAGCCAACTCATTCATTGAGACTTACAACTTTTACAAACTTTCCTTCACATAGAATATTTTATCACAAACTCCTAATCATCTAAGGCATTCGCTCATCAAAATAATTCAATAAAACCTGGAACACTTAACAAGAAGTAATCTTTTTAAAACATTTTCTTTTTAGTTGAAACCTTAAGTGTCACAGTCTAAGTGAGACAACTTATTTTATCTTGTACATATTTTTTACCTTGACTCAATCTTGAACTTTGCAATTCACCAATTTTTAAATCACACATTACCAACTACTGATCTATTCTTTTTATTTACCATATATAATAATACAGTTGTGGCACAAGACCAAAAAGGGAGGGGGGAAAAGCTTAGGATGGTCCACACTAACTATCTTATACATAGCTAATCTGATGTATGGTGACATAATTGTACAAATGTTTTCCTGTAAGGGGAAGAAACTCTGAAATACATAACATTTTAATTTTAAATACACACACAAAAAAAAAAACATTAAAAATTATTTTCAAAATAAGAAGACACGACCATAAACTTCTAATTTTTTATTAGTAGATATAAAAATAGATGTATTAAACTTTTTAATTTTCGATTAGTAGATATAATTTTCGCTTAATAAGTTTATAAACTAACCCCAACAACAAGTATTTAAAAAATATTTTTGAAACTTTATAAATTATTATAATTTTAAAAAAAAATGAAAACAATTCTCTTAAAATTTATTACTTATCGAAAATGTTTTTTTGTTAGATCATAATGTTCTTAATTTATATTATTTATTAAAGCAATTAAAAGCTTATCAAATTAAATAATGTCAGTTATATTGCATTTTTATTTTTGGGAGCAGGTTTTCAGAAATATAGGCGAAATGTTTAAAGAAAATATTAGATGATTTACATTCCCCAGTGAGTCTTCCGTTTAACTACTAAAACCAATTTTCCAAACAAAACTTAATTTCTTAAAATTTCACGAATTTACGTGGAGTCAGTCAGTTAAGTGCCATACGTGATACACGCTTGGGCGATCATGTCTCGAAAGAGACATTGACTGGGTAGAAGATTATCCCGCAGTAGGTTGCCATTGCTTTCTGCGGTTGCCGACCAAGGCTATAGAACCCAATCTGTCCTGCTATTTAACCCATAACTCGAAGGAAGAGACGGATTAATACCTTTCCCAAGGGTATTTGCACGTAAGTGAATACAATGGATTCAACTGGAATTCGAACTCGTTCCGAGCCGATATCTACTGTACCACAACGCACTGGAGGGGCAGTAATAGATGTAAAAAAATATTTTTGCAAAGATATTTTGAAACAATAAAAATTTTTAAAAAAATTTCATTCATTTATGAATAAGTTTTGAAAGTTTCATTAAAATCCGACAATTATTTGATTTTTGCAAGAATTTCCAAATAAATGTGTTTTGTCACAAGAAAAAAACTGAGTTACGTTTTCCATTGTAAAATTCTTGTAACGATTTGTTTACCCGCAAATTAAAATCTAAACAAGATTTTTACCAAAATTACGAACATGTTAGAAGGGATTAAATTTTTTTTAAAAATAAAAGATACTTTGATCTTTCCTCTTAATAATAACAAACATTTTGATGGGAAAAGTACGTTTTTAATATTAAATTTGGGTATTTTTATTCATACTATGCCTTTTTTCGCGAATTAGTAGCGGTACCTAAAATTGTTATTCACTTATTACAAGTTATTGGCGTGTTCAGAATCCAATTCACAAACATTTATAATTTTTACAATGACGAAACAAAAGAAACACAACAAAATTCTGTGAGGTAACGAACGAATACTTAAACTTATTTATAAATGGAACTTTGTGCATATATGTGTGTGTGTGTGTGTTTGTGTCCGTTACCCACAGACTCCGAAACGGCTGAACCGATTTTATTGAAAATTTACACAGTTGTACTATAAGCATCTGCGAGTGTTCTTAGCTAGGTTTTGTGTCGAGATACTCCCGATAAATATCGATAATCGAAAAAATCGGGTTATAGAAAGAGTGGTCCGATTTTAATCAAATTTGATACACTCATAGAAAAAGACATTAGAAACGATATTCAGAAGTTTCAAGGTTGCAGTTCTTACAATACTGCAGAAAATCGATAATATATATATATATATATATATATATATATATATATATAAGGCAAGATGTTTGTGTTTGTGTGTTTATCCGCCTGTATATTTGTATTTTTTCAGCCCTTTTATTTTAGTTTTTGCTTCGGGTTTGGCTCTAAGTAGGTATAATTGTAGTTCTTAGTCTCAGCTATGATACCATTTACTCAGAGGACTTATTTAGCCTTCAAAATTCAGTTTACAACGAAAAAAACGTATTTGATATCGATACCAGGAAATCAAAATTTGACTTATATCCATTCATTTTTCTTTCAGTCTACGGTTTCGCTTTAACTGGAAACAACTATTGCTTTTTAGTCTTTCGTGCCAACGTCCAAAGAGTCTGAGCTCCAGGACCATGGATTAGTTTTAAAGCTTTCATTACACCCGAGTAACGCCGGGCTATACTGCTAGTATAGTAATATACTCAAATTTGTAGTGGTGATAAGAATATGAAAAGAAGTTGTAAAATTGTATGTTTAATTGTTTACTAAAAGTAAGGTTGACTGTCTTTCATAATAAATTTTCCACGTGGTGTAATTTCTTTTAGAAACAGTTCGAATGATGCAGAAGTTATTTAATCTGTTAATAAATGTTCCTTTGATATTATGTAGTGAATGTCAATTGAAATGGATGTGTGTTTGAGCTGAAAAGGAATTAAGTGAACGAGAGAGCTGAAAAGTAAATTTCTCACTTGAGGATTCAGGTTCGCACCGCATGGTGAACCAATTGAGCGATTGTGCTTGTCTGTTATATGGCGACTTGCATGAACGTCTGCTTCCTATCCGGTGTGAAGTTTATCGCTGGGTTTTATAAATTATACAGTAAGTTTTACTAATTTAAGTGAACTTATTTATTTAACTGTCCAGTAATTTTTGCAAATTAAATATTTTAAGCAATCTAATACTGATTATTGAGTTTTAGGTCAGTCAGTTAAATGCCATATGTGATACACGCTTGGGCGATCATGTCTCGAAAGAGACATGACTGACTGGGCAGAAGATTATCCCGCAATATGTTGCCATTGCTTTCTGCGGTAGACTGGTTGCCAGCCAAGGCTATAGAACCCAATCTGTCCTGTTATTTAACCCATAACTGGAAGGAAGAGACAGTTTAATACCTTTCCCAAGGGTGTTTGCGCGTAAGTGAATGCAAGGAATTCAGCTGGAAATCGAACTCGGCTCCTCGGTTTCTCGTTCCGAGCCGATATCCACTGTACCACAACGCTAAAGGTGCTTTCTGGAAAAATAATAAATTAAAAATGCTATAACTATAAAATAAATTTAAAATTTCATAACTGAGATATTTTTTTAATCATCTCACTCCAAGCAAGACATTCTACTGCCACTGTTGCGCAGGGGGTTACATAGGGGAAAGTGATGAGAAAGAGGGGTGATTTATAGGAAATGTCAGGAGGAGGGTAATAGATGGATAAGATTACCGAGGATGAGGGTAGAATAGATGGAAAAAAGAGCTTGAGAAAATGTATGCGATTTAGTGAGGTACAGTGTATTTGGCATTATTGTCCTTCGGAATTTCACTCGACTTCGATTCTGATTGATTGGTAAGTGTGCTGCATAATTCTTTTTTCTTATTGTTACTAATTTAAATAAGGAAATGTATTTTTCTATTTACTTTTGCTGCACATTCGTCTCCCCGCATAAAAATTAATAAAATTCCATAAATAAGAGATGTTGATGTGTAGGGAGCTGGTTAATGTTTCTTTTGTTCGGCCTTGTGTCTTTTTTAACAGAACTCCCTACAGCTTATAAGTTTTATGTTGAATAATATTCATCAGAAAGGTTTTCATCAGAAGGTTGGTTGTCGGCAGTTAGAATGTGTGTATTACTGATGAAGAGTGGAATAATAAAATATACACTTTATATTTAAAAAAGAAATTTATTATAAGGAGGAATAACAAGTGGTAAGAGTTAATGTACAATTAGAAACATTAAGAAGTTAATGATAGAGTTCGTATTCAAGGAGAAGGTATTAAAGAGTTCGTACAAAATGTTCGTAACAGTAATTGTTGAGTTGAGAGAAAGAGAGAGGACAATGTCCGGGTCACTTGAAGTTGAGATTTACATCTTTGATGTGTGTCAGAAACCTGACTGCCCGCGGTGATCGGTTACAGACCATACTTAAATATTGAATAGTCACATGGTGTGGCTCAGAAACGATTTTTTTTCTTTCGGTATGAAAAAAATCATTTCTTTGACGTATTTTGAATTTTTCGGTTTGATGACCAATCAGGATCCAGAGTTCCGCTACATGTCCGTAAAAGGGATTTGATATTTATTTATTTTTTGTTTACCCCCGGAACTTCTGCATGGAGCCTAGATGCGCAAAGACCAGTTTTGGTCATTTGCTTTCTGAATCTCTGAGAGCAAACATCCGGTCCCTCGCTTTGCTCGGGATCACCACAAGGTACCTGTATAATATTTACGTACATCACTAAAGAAATTTTATAGTATTTTATTTATTATTGGTTTTTATTTTATCTCAGTTATGAAATTTTAAAAACAATTCTTAAAACGTGTGACTTTTTAATGTCTGTCATATATGAATATACATGTATTAAAAAAGACATGTTTATATAGCTACATATATGGAAAAAATTTAAATTATTTTTAGACACAGTAAGACTGCAGAGTATAAGCTTTTACAGTTTTATGATTTGTAAAAAAATAGTTTTACTTCAACAGTATTTCTTGTAGGTGTGGTGAATACGAAATAAAAGTAACCCTCTTTTCACTGTTTACAAATTTCGCAATCCAGTGTGAAATTTAATTTTGACCAATAAGAAAAAGGATTGACTCCGTACCGAAGGAAAAAGACGAAGCCAAATTTGCGATAGAGTGTGAATTATTTTCTAACCAATGAAAAGGAAGCGATTTACAAAACTGAGAGAAATTATGAAGCCTGTGTGAAAAGGTTCTTTAATATAGATAGAGAAAGAAAGTGAATCAGTCAGATGGAAGCAGAGATCAGATAGGACACCACCACAATGTAAAAGAGAAATTTCAAGCCGCTGAACCGGATATATCTCGACGACATACATTCCTTCTCCTTTTTCTTCTTACGTGCTATTTTTTTTTTTTTTTATCTCTTTTTCGTCCGCCAACAAAGAAGACAGCGACGACAACAATAAGACACTTGAAGTAATTCTAAAAATTAACGTCGGTAAGTACAATTTTCCTTTATTGCTTTCTCTTCCTTTTCACTTACTCACCGTCCGATAAAAGAAAGAAAGGTACGAAGACCTTACTACTACAACGATCTCTAGAAGAAGACAATGACGACAACAATAAAACCCTTTAACTAATTCCGAAAATTATCGTCGACAAACAACACACACTTACACAAACACACACTTACGCACACATATAATTGCACATGCACCAAGTTCATTATGTATTCATTATGTATGTTTAATAAATGTAAGCTGTTCGTTGATTGGTCCGATATAGCCAATCAAAGCAAAGGTAAGTAAGCAATCTTTTTACCGCCAATTTGTTAGGTTGTTTAAACCACTATACAAACATTTTGCTGCGGAAAGTTACTCAGTTGCGGTAAGACATTCATCAGGTAACACTTTTTTTTTTATTGCCATGGGTTTTTCCCCCCGTTTTTAGGTGCCCCTCGTAAATATGTGGTATTGTGGTGTAAGAAGGATTGGGAGGTGATGGCTGGGTTCTTTTGGTGATTGAGCAAATTATAACGAGTGAATGGGTCGTGATAGTGTTTAGCTAGGTATAGGATAGTTAAGCGTGAACCAACCTCTACTCCTCCCCTTTTCGGTCTTGTGCCATAATTTGTATTTTTTACAAATAAATAGTGATATTCATCAGGTCAAAAACATGGCAAAAACACGCAGATTCATAACGCCAAACTCATTTTTCTCTTTAAAGTCCAATTTCAGTACACTTAGTACGAAGAACACTTTATCAGAATTTTCACGTATGAATAATTTCTCTTAACAGAACTATATATTTTTCTTAACACCGCTTGTACACTTCAACAAGAATGAACAATCCAGCATATTCTAAAATTTGTAACAATTATTTTCATACAGTCAATGGTAGGCAATTCACGTTCGA
This sequence comes from Ascarosepion bandense, assembly GCA_037127315.1. NCBI lineage: Eukaryota > Metazoa > Mollusca > Cephalopoda > Sepiida > Sepiidae > Ascarosepion > Ascarosepion bandense. The sequence continues at coordinate 500,874 of JBBBDQ010001548.1, forward strand.
CCATTTCGAGTGCTATTCAACAAACAGTTAATGTACGTATTTGTTAATTATATGTTATTACATTGTTTTGTTCCAAACTGAATGCGTTTTCGAATTTATTTCATCTTCTCTCTTTTTCAATCCCGGAATTTTGGTACTCATAAAATCTAAATAGTGGGTTGTAGGGATTTGGTTGGAAAATCCATTTGGAAGTGGCCTTGTGCCAGGCAGATTTCCAGAAAGAGAAAATTATCCGAGTAACCTTGCAAGTAATCTGTAGAATCATAGATTCTGGCACGCTCCCACAACATTTTCCTCTGATCTTTTATTTAGGCACCTCCACTAAATCGCCGAACCCCCCCCCCCCCCGCAAAAAAAACCCCAAAAAAACAGCATAGTATGATTTTAAAAGGCCCCAAACTTAATAAAACAGTTTAATCTTCAAATGTTTTTTATTATTAAGAGGAAAAATAAAAATATTTTCTAATTATTTTTTAAAAATTTTAATGATTTCTAACACGTTCGAAATGTTTAAATTTGTGAAGAAATTACTTGTTTTGTTTATTTCTGAATAATTTCCTCATCATTATCCCGACATTATCTACTAAACCCCTACACTGTCTCTTTCACTGGTGCCAAACACAAGAACCTAAGCAGCAAGTCATCAGGTGGAAAATAACAAAACAAGACTCAACTACTGCATAAATTTTAAAAGCTAAAACACTACGAAAAGAGTACAAATACAAAATTTGCACAAAAATTTCCTTTTGTGCACTTATAGTCAGTCAGTTAAGTGCCATACGTGATACACGTTTGGGCGATCATGTCTCGAAAGAGACATAACTGACCTGGCAGAAGATTATCCCGCAGTAGGTTGCCATTGCTTTCTGCGGTAGACTGGTTGCCGACCAAGGCTATAGAACCCAATCTGTCCTGTTATTTAACCCATAAATGGAAGGAATAGACGGATTAACCTTTCCCAAGGGTATTTGCGCGTAAGTGAATACAAGGAATTCAGCTGGAATTCGAACTACGGCTCCCCGTGTTCTCGTTCCGAGCCGATATCCAATGCACCACAACGCACATCCTTTAAATTTCTAATAAAATGATTACAATCGAAAAATTTTTAAAAATTACGATTTCAGTTTAGAAAAAGACAAGGATTTGTAGCGAGAGATAAAAGTTATCTCCCCTTGATCAAAACAAAATTATTTTACACAGTCTTTTACTTTTGTTTAAACTTTTTCTATATTTATGTTGCAGTATGTTTCATACCCTTCAGGGGTCTGCTGCATATTCCTGCACAATAGATTCAATGTCAAAAAGCGAAAACAATGCAAAATGGCAGAAAAACAAAGGTACAAACACGTTCCAGAAAAAATAAAAACACCTACTTTTTTTTTTTTTTTACATGTCTCACAACTGGAACTTAAGTAATTTTCTTTGTTGTCCAACGGCAGCAGAATTTTCACTTGAACTTCAAAATTTTTTAGTATCTCCGCGGCTGGCCGTTAAAATTTTTGCCTTCTTGATTATCTCTTCTTGCTGTCAAACTGCTTTCTGCTCCTTGATATCGATTTGCCTCATCTCCTTCCTTGCTGTCAAAAAGTTTTCTCCTCTTCTATTGACCCGAGTTCTTATTTAATTGGGAAAATAGGCATGCAAAGCCTCCATTCAAGATTTTACTATGTCTCTCATTGGTCGGTATATACGTAAAAATAATTTGAAATGGATCCTTCACAATTTTGGCAATTTTAACCACTGAACTGAAAAAGATATACAGCTGTAATAATTTCTTACACAAACCATCTGGCGTTCTTAAAAATACATATTAAAAAAAACAACCTAGATGATTAAACATTTTAGTCAAGGTTAGCATTTTTAAAGTGGTAAAAAAAAATGAAATTTCTAAATAGATAAAAAAAGAAACCATAAAAACAAATTTTTAATTTCTAGAAATACATTTTAAAACCTAAGGGATTGCAAATCTGTTAACTTAACATCCCTATTTGAATTTGTTGTGCTAATTTTTATCAGCTGCTAATTTTGAGGTAGTACATAGCTTGAATTCTTCAATTTAATTTTGAACATGGTAATAAATACTATAAAAAGTGTTTTTTTTCTTTGAATATCATAAGAGCCAAGATAGACGATGACATTTCTTTCCTGCATACATGCACAGTACTATACAGAGTGGGGTCACTTTTTTGCTGAAACCAAAGATTAATTTAGTCTTTTTAGTTTCAATCTATGACAGTTCTGTTAAGTTGTATCATTTCTCAAATTAATTCTGCTACTTTCAAAATAAATAAGAAAACTTAATTTTTCATTTTTTTCTTAAGCATTAGCTTTTAAAACTTAGTCTTAAATAACTTTATATAAGTTTTGGGACAAGTCAGTAGGTGTCATTTCAGGAAATATGTACATGTGAACAGCAAAAAAAAATGTTTACACAGTAATTTAAGAGAATGAAAAATTATCAAACAAAATATATAATGAATCAGTAATCTATAATACTTAACACACTCCTCATTTTTAACATTTAATTTAACCTCTCAACTTTTTTAGTTTTGTGGCATCATGTCAGATATCACCTAAAAATGGTATTAGCCATATTTTCATTGGAAATTTAGTATGTAACATGTTTGTCTCCATCATGTGTGCGTGTGTGTGGTTTAAAAAAACCTTCCTATAGTGAATTGTGTCTCTTTATAAGCATATGCATCAATGGTGGTACTTGCCTTATCATAATAGCCAACAAAACAGCAATGGTATAAAACTGACTAACAATGAAATATTCATTCATATGACCAACCATGCCCATTACTTTTATTCATGCACATTATCAGTGAAATCTACTTTATGAAATAAAGTCAGAGAAACTTTACTTTCTTACAAAAAAAAATTATATGTTTTACCTGATGGTGTTTGCTACAGAAACAGCCTTCAATATAGATTGCACTTACTGCTGGGTTTACCAGATAGATCAGTGCTTCATCAAACTATCTGATGTGGCGGACCGGTCGTTTTTTTTTTTGTTTTTTTTAATGTGCCAGGGACCGGCAAGCAAAGCAAGCCAATCCAGCTGAGTAAGGAGGGGGAAATGACTGTGAACTCCGGAATTTTTTTTTTTGAGATATGTACTATTTAAGGGACATTTTGAGACTATTTGTAATAAACATGAGGACATGATATCTTGTTCATTCTAAGGGCAGTCATCATTGACGTAACAAGTCTTCCCAGTGTGCCATTGACCGATACCATATTTGTGCCAAATTAGTTATGGCCACTGGTTTCGAGGGTATATATTTTTTAAAAAATCCAAAAAAATATTTAAAGTTAATAATATTAATACTTCATAAGCAATTTGAATTTAATAAGACATTAATCTTCTAAATAATAGACAAACAGTAAAACAAAATATTAATTTTAATTAATTTAAGACGTACTTAAAATGGATATAATGAATGGAACAAGTCTAATGTATATTCTGTTCACTGTTTTACTGTTCATTATATCGCATTCGTTAGTTGGATAGCAATAACTTTTAACATGAGTGAGTAAATGAACAATGTAGCCATACTAATATATATATATATATATATATATATATATATATATATAAACAACAACCGAAAACGAGTCAAATGTCCTGGCAGTCTCTCTTGGCAGAGAGTGTACTACTATTATAATTTCTTTCTGTTCTGGAAAATATCCCCGTACCACACATTGAGTAGCACTGATATATACAATTCAACTTCAATCAGGACAATAACCCAAAATCATGTTCTTAAATAGCCTTGTTAGATTGAGACTTTCATATGACCATAAAATGCATAGCGCCCAACTCATTCAGAAATGTCCAAATTTACTACTATTGCTTTTCAGATTAAAAATGGCTTTGTGTGAATGAACCCTCTAGGTCTTAGAGAGGACCATCCTTCTTCAGACCTCATGGACTGGTGCTACAGAATTATAATTTATTGATTTGTTTTTTATGAGTTATCAACTCTTTGTAGGTTATTTAAAGCTGAAACATCTTTTGGATTGTAAGTATAATTCTTTTTTTGGAAGAGAATATTGTATTATTAACAATTTTCTTTGAAAATAACAATGATGCTTTTCAGATATAAATTCAACTGTTTAACCCATAGATTAGGGGGTGTGGTGTATTCATACTTTTTCTAAGGGCATTTATGTATGTGAATGTAACAAATCCAACAAAATTTCAAAGACTCTGATTTCTCATTCCATACAGAATTACAAAGATACGTACCAAAAAACAGAAACCACATCACTTGATGACTTTCAACACCAGTAATGACTAAAACCAGTCTACCGCAGAAAGCAATGGCAACCTACTGCAGGATAATCTTCTGCCCAGTCAGTCATGTTTCTTTCGAGACATGATCGCCCAAGCGTGTATCACGTATGGCACTTAACTGACTGATATAAATGTTTACTTTGAATTTGCTAAACTTAATAAAAATTAAGTTTCAAAAATGCATAGATGAATAAATATTATTACATGCATGCATTTCTTAATATTTATATAAAAATTTTGTAACAAAATTTGTATGTATTAAAACCATGTGTAAATTTTGTTCATGTCTTGCAGCCCACAAACTTCTGAAGTTTATCATATGTGGCTAAGATCTGTTATAAACTATGAAATAAAACTTTTTGTTTTATTTATGTTCTGTTATCAAATATGCAGTTATGTAGGATCTATGTCATATTGACTAGATATTGTGACATGTACTGTGATTATTCATATATAATACACACTTGTGTATAATGTGCACTCTTAACTCTGAACTTCAAATGGCTGGAAAAAAATTCTCATATTACATTATAATTAATGACATTTTAGAATTTGTAGTAACTAAATTTGACATATTTAACTTTTTAACTGATTCATACCGAGTAAAAATAAGTGATAGTTTGCATTATGTTTTGAAACAAAATTTAAACACAGAGACATGTGCACATAAAAAATGCAATAAGCCAAATTTATGGCAAATCTAAGTTCACACTAGGAATCAGTGAGTTAAATGCCATTTGTGATACATGCTTGGTTGATCATGTCTCGAAAGAGAAATGACTGGGCAGAAGATTATCCCGCTGTAGGTTGCCATTGCATTCTGCAGTAGACTGGTTGCCAACCAAGGCTATAGAACCCAAATTGTTTTGTTATTTAACTCATGGCTAGAGGAAGAAGCGATGTACTATATTATGTAGTAATTAGTGGGGATCAGTTTATTACTTTATAACAATGAAAAACTGATCCCCCACTTTATGCCCAGCAGAAGCCTCTAATCATGATTCTATTATATTCAGTCAGCCAGTTAAGTGCCATATGTGATACACGCTTTGGGTGATCATGTCTCGAAAGAGACATGACTGACTTGGCAGAAGATTATCCCGCAGTAGGCTGCCATTGCTTTCTGCATAGACTGGTTGCCAGCCAAGGCTATAGAACCCAATCTGTCCTATTATTTAACCCATGACAGGGGGAATGAGACAGATTAATACCTTTCCCAAGGGCATTTGTTCATAAGTGAATACCACAAATTCAACTGGAATTCGAACTCAGCTTCCAGATTTGTCGTTCCGAGTCAGTATACACTGCACCGCAACGCACACTAGGAGTAACAAACTTATAAATGAATGCACATTCCAGTGGCCAGTGGCTATTTTCTGGTAGTGGTATAAAACAGCCGGACATTACTAATACAACCATATGGAACATATGAAATATTTTGAATCATTTTACCCCAAGCAAGGCAATAAAGTGTGAAAGAATAGGAGTAAAAAAAAAAACAATAAGAAGAAAGAATAAAAGGACAAAAATTAAGAAGACGGACAATAATGATTGACATTGCATTTAAATTTTTGGAGATTAAAATTGGCTGGAAAGCAAGGAGCTGGAAGAGAGTTCCACAAGCAAGAAGTGCGAGAAAAAAAACTGTTAACCTAGAATTTACATCTAGCCATTTTAACTGCAAAATTATTAAACCTAGTTGTCAATCTAGTCAATCAGTCAGTTAAGTGCCATACATGATACACGCTTTGGGCAATCATGTCTCAAAAGAGACATGACTGACTGGGTAGAACATTATCCCGCAGTAGGTTGCCATTGCTTTCTGCAGTAGACTGGTTGCCAACCAAGGCTGTAGAACCCAATACATCCTGTTATTTGACTCATAGCTAGAGAGAGAAGAGATGTATTATATTATTATATAGTAATTAGTGGGGGATCAGTTTATTACTTCATAACAATAGAAAACCGATCTCCCACTTTATGACCAGTAGAAGCCTTGATCATGATTCCAACTATTCAGTCAGTCAGTTAAGTGTCATATGTGATACACGCTTTGGGCAATCATGTCTCTTTTGAGACATGACTGACTGGGCAGAAGATTATCCTGCAGTAGACTGGTTGCCAGCCAAGACTATAGAACCCAATCTGTCCTATTATTTAATCCATAACTGGAGAGAAGAGACAGATTAATATCTTTCCCAAGGGTATTTGTGCATAAGTGAATGCAAGGAATTAAAATGGAATTCAAACTCAGCTCCCTGATTTGTCATTTCGAGTTGATATCTACTGCACCACAATGCACATCTGGTCTTAAATTCATAAAGTCAATGTACCAAAGAGAAAAGCTCATCAGAACAATTATCCTGAAAATATTTATAAAAAGGCACAGGGAAACTATATTATGGTGGTGGAAAAGTGACTGAAGCTGAGATGATAGGTCAGGACGAATAACATTGCAGATTCTTTTTTTAGATTTTATTAAGAATCTAAGTGCAAAGGCATCAGACCAGACATGACAGCAATATTCAATGCATGGATGAATGGTAAACTTAAATGGGTAAAATAAATTTTCGCAAGAAAAATTGTCTAGCACAACACAAGGAACCAACTTTTAAGAAATTATTTTCAGAAGTTTTGAGGTTGCAGTTCTTACAATACTGCAGAAAATCAATAATATATATATATATATATAACAGGCAAAAATGTTTGTGTGTGTGTGTCGGTTTATCTGCCTGTATGTCTGTAGTTTTTTTCAGCCCTTTTATTTTAGCTTTTGCTTCGGGTTTGGCTCTAAGTAGGTATAATTGTAGTTCTTAGTCTCAGCCATGATACCATTTACTCAGAAGACTTATTTAACCTTCAAAATTCAGTTTACGACGAAAAAAACTTATTTGATATCGATACCAGGAAATCAAAATTTGACTTACATCCATTCATTTTGCTTTCATTCTACGGTTTCGCTTTAACTGGAAGCAACTATTGCTTTTTAGTCTTTCGTACCAACGTCCAAAGAGTTTGAGCTCCAGGAGCATGGATTAGTTTTAAAGCTTTCATTACACCCGAACAATGCTGGGCTATACTGCTCGTTAATTATAAATTTGTTTTTGTGGAATTATGGCAGAAATATGGTGTTTAATAATTTTCGTATAGTGAATTTGTTATACTTAGAATTATTGTATGTATGTATATGTATATATATTATCCAAAGAAAGAAATTTATGAGGAATCATAATTCAATACAAAATATGCAGCTTTAATTTTCAGTTAAATTTTACTAATTTGATGGAATTAAAAAATAAGTTTTGATTTTGAAATTTTTCATGAAGAATATAGCTCTGGTACTATCAAGAAATATCATCGAAGATGAGGAAAAAACTTGAAGCAGCAGAGCAGAAATGTGGTTTTACAGAAGGATGCTGCGGATATCATGGATCGAGCATATGAGCAATAATGAGGTGTTAGAAAGGATGGAAATGAAAAGAAAATTAATAGTGAGCATCAGGAAGAGACAACTGATGTTCCTGGGACGTGCAATGAGGAAGGAGGGCTTGGAGAACCTGATACTGACAGGCCAGATAGAAGGAAAAAGAGACAGAGGAAGGCAGTGGATAACATATTTGAAGGGCCTGATCAAGTGGATGACGAAATGGGGGTTGTGTGGAGTAACAGGAGAAAACATATTAAGAGCTACCAGGGATAGGGAGACGTGGAAAGCTATGATCGCCTACGTTCTGAAAGGATAGGGCACATAGAAGAAGATGACTATCAAGAAAAATGTCTCAAAAAATATCTCAAAGCACTTTTTCAAATTTGATGACTTAATGAATCATGATTCACACTCAATTTATATGCTTGTATGTTCTTCAAATATCTTGATTTACAATGTTCTCTGCTGCTCCTCAGTTATTTAAAAAAGGTTATTTTTCTTTCATTTGCCACTTTTTAGATCAAATAATTTCTGTTTAAAACTCGTTAAAATCTGTAACAGATTGATTGAGTATAAGAGAAATTGCTTCAAAATTAATTCTTTTGTAAAAAAAAATAACTAATTAAAATGATATTGCTTTGTCATTGGATCGCAGATCACAAGAATAACTCTTCAAAAGTTTATTGCTTTGCAATAAAACTTTTAATCGCCAAATACTTTTGTTATTAATTAAAACAGACCAGCTCAAGATTAGTTTATTTAAAGGGAAATAAGAACTGGTTTTCTTGCATAATTTAGATGACGAGTAGCCTCCCTTGAGAATTTGCCAAAACTATTCTCTTGACAGACTCTCATGCCTTCTGGCGGGCACCTCGAAAATGTAAATTAGCAAAGCAAGTTTGTCTCGCTAGAATCTATGACAACTGACTTGGGAGTTTCATCCTTACTGAACACCTCATACTTTTGGCCTTGTGCCAAATTTAAGTGGCACTTAGAAATTCAATTCTCTGCTTTCGGGCGGAGAGGAACACAGAGAAGGCTATACTGAAGGGTAGAGTCTCGTCTGGGGTAAATAAATGAGAGCCCTACTCCCATATGCGGAGTTTACGGTGAAATTTTTGCCTGAGTGTACGTGATCGGGATGCTCCATGGCAAAATCGACCTTGTGCAAAATTCATAATGTACTGTATAGCTTCAAAACGCCAATTCCGCGATTTCTTCCGTTTTTTCGTTATCACGGAATATCTGCGTTCCAAGAGTATGTTATTTTGTGTAAAGTACCAATTATTGTGAGTTCAGTATGTTCGGAGGGGGGCGAATTCTGTGGGTAGAGGGGTCGCAAGGGGCATTCTGCGGGCGGGGGCGATATTGCTAAGCACAACACTGTTCCCAGGTTTTTAAATTTTTGTACCGGCTTGGTTTTAGTATCCCCTACCTGTAATTGGGATTTTGGAACATCAGCAAACAGAGAGCTTGCTGATGTTCATGCATTCTGTTTTCTTGTATTTTGGTTGTAGTCCTTTCTTCTGACTTTCTTCAGCTACCTTCTTTTCGAGATTTTCTAGTATCCTTTCCATGTCTGCTATCGTCTGTGTATCTTATGTTGTTCAGGCTGCCGGTGATGAATCCCGCCATAACTTCTGGGGTCTTATAATAGTCTTGCTGTACAAGTTGAATAGATCTGATGAAAAGACACATCCTTGTCTTAACGTCCCTTTCTGTCTTTGTATATCTGCTGAACTTGTTTCTTGTCCATATGCAGGCAGTTTGCTGCCAGAAGGAATAATTCTAAGACTTTCCCAAATATGTCGAGGTTTCTGAGCATTTCTATGAATTCTCTGTGGCATACTTTGTTGAATACCTTTGCATAGTCTATAAAACATAGGTACATGTCTTTTTTTCATTTCTGATAGCATCCTAAGCATGAATATTGTGTTCATTGTTCAAGTGTCCTTGACAAAACTGCACTGTTCTTGTACTATCTCTGGCTTGATTGCTTCTTCGCACTCTAGCTTACCAAAGTACAAGACTTGATCAACTAGATTGGCTTTGAAAGCATGTCTAAATAACAGCTGTAACAGTCTTTGTTCATTTATGCCAGGGGTTTTCAAACAGTGGTCCACGGACCATAGGGGGTCTGCAAGGATAAAATTAACTCATCACGTGAAATTCAAAGTAGTTTAAATTTAATTTTGTTATATTTTGCATCAACATGCAGTATTAATTTATTTTATTTGAACACTTATGTCTAAAGTAAGCTTAAAACCAGTTTTTAATATGTTAATGTAAAAGTATAAGCTATTTTTAGTAAAAATTTATGTATAAATTTCATAAGCGTTTATAGTGGAAATATAAAGGGGTCCGTAATTCAAAAAGTTTGAAAACCCCTGATTTAAGCCATCTAATTACAAATTTTTGTTTTTTCTTCTAGAATGTATTGTAATACATAAATATATAATTGAAATGCATATATTTTGTTTTTTTTTCTGTAACTGTCATGAACTGTTACTGCATAAACATCTGCGTTTAATTCCTTTTTGCTTTCTAACTGTTCAATTTTGGTCATTGTGTAAACATTTAGACAATTTTTTTTTTACATATCAGGACTGAAAAAGAGAATAAGAAAAAAATATTTGGAAGTTTGTTCATTGATTTGTATGTAAGTGGATATTTCTGTCTTTCTTTATTCATTTAACCTCCTAAACCCACCCATGCAGAAAAAAAAGATGGTTTTAGCTATAAAAATAAACATTTTAAAGATAATTACTTCCTAAGTGATGTCAACTTGATGAGACTGTTGGGGGATCACTTGTGTGTTTGGGTAAATATTTAGTCACCATTATGTTGCAGGAATCAACACTTTGGAGAATAAATATTTACCAGCTCCTAGGAAATTTATCCCGCAAACAATATTGATGGACTTAATGTGAATCCAAGTAAAAATGATTAACACAAAATAATAAATAATGCATCACCTTTTAAAACAATGTAACAATGTATGTATTTAAAGGTGATGCATTAATTATATGTAAATATATGTGAAGAAAGGAAAAAACCTTAAACTAGCTATAATGTGTGTATGTGTGTGTGCACGCACACATATAACAAGTGGGTGGAGGAGAGTAGAAACATCATGAGAGAAAACCATGAAAATGAACATGTTCTTACATCTTATGACCAAGTTGAAAAAAATGTAACAGTTGATTTTCTAAGCACCAGTTAGATATGACACAAGGTCGAAAGCATAGGGTACCCAGTGAGGATCAAACTTACTACTCAGTTGTAATAGGTCCTAGCAAGACAAGCTTGCTAACCATTACACAATGTTGAGGTGCCCCGGCCAAAATAAAGAGACTAGGGAGATAAATGCACCCCTTTATATAGGCTTAAGGAGCATCCCCTAGTGGTGTTTTTTAGCAAAGTCAAGTGGGATAACCCACAAGACATTTTACCAACTACACTGACTTCAAATGCATAAGTGAGTACTCCACTATCTTTCCCAAGCAAGTAGGTCAGTTTACAGATAATGAAGAAAAAGAATTTGTGGAGGGCCATGATCACCTACATCATGAACAGACCTGGTATTAGAATTGAATTTTGAACAGTCTCTTTATCTATTCTACTGATCTTTTTCTGTTGGAACCGATCTCGAATTGCCTAGATGAGATTCCATCTCAACTGTTTCAGAGGAAGAAAAAAAATTTTTGAAATTTTTTTTTATTAGAAAATCTTGGTAAAATTAATTTTTTTACATATGTTTCACCCGCTTAATTTTATGAAAACTTAAGAATTCGTGATGATTTTAGTGACTATATTAGTTAAAAGAAAAATTCATTGAAGAATTTAAATCACTAAATTTTTTTTTTTTTTCAAAATTTGTATCCCGTCTTACCAAAAATCAGTTCTGAATTTTAAGATAAGACAATTATTTAATTATGTTAATGAATATTGTTACTAAATAAAACTTAGAATTGAATTTTGAACTGAGTCTTTTTATCTATTTTCTTCTTCTTCTATGTGCCCTGTCCTTTCAGGACGTAGGCGATCATGGTTCTCCACATCTCCCTATCCCTTGTGGCTCCTAGTATGTTTGTTCCCGTTACTCCTGTCAACCCCCGTTCCGGCCCTGCAAATATGTTATCCGCTGCCTTCCTCTGTCTCTCTTTCCTTCTATCTGGCCAGTCAGTATCAGGTTCTCCAGGCTCTCCTTCCTCATTGCATGTCCCAGGAACTTCAGTTGTCTCTTCCTGATGCTCAGTATCAATTTCCTCTTTGTTGCCATTCTTTCCAACACCTGATTGTTGCTTGCATGCTCAGTCCATGATATCCGCAGCATCCTTCTGTAGAACCACATTTCTGCTGCTTCCAGTTTTGTCCTCATTTTCGATGATATTGTCCAGCATTCACTGGCGTATTGAAGAACTGACATCACGTAGCAGTCCAGCACTCTTTTCTTTGTTTCCAGTGAGATTTTCCTGTGTGTTAGTATTTTGCTCAGCTTTTGGAACGCGTCCTTTGCCATGCCAATTCGCCTTCAGATCTCCGTGTTGCACTTTCCATCTTCAGTTAGGACACTTCCTAGGTATTTAAATTTTTGTACTTGCTTGATTCTGGTATCTCCCACATTTATTTGCCATTTTGGGTTGTACCTTTTGCTGATGACCATGCGCTATCTATTATCTATTTTACTGATCTTTTTTCCTGTTGTAGACCAATCTCGAATTGCCTAGATGAGATTCCATCTCAACTGTTTCAAAGGAAGAAAAAAAAAACAAATTGTAGTAATAACTGTTAATTTTTTATGTCATTTTTTTACCTTGATAGGAGATATTGCAACTTATAATAAGGTAAAAATTTAATAATTGATAATATAATTCTCTAATCTAATCTTACCTAAATACATGTATTCAAAGTCAATCCCACACTTAGAAAAGAGAGAGACAGGTAAAAAAAAAAAAATGAAAGAAGAGAAATTGTTGTAATAAGCGAGAAAACATGAATGCAGGTCAAACTGTTCATATTTGAAGAATTAAACAGTTTCTCTGAGACTTATAGTGGGTTATCCATAGTTTATAGTGGGAGTCCGTTCTGGTGAAGGGTAGTTTTATATTGTTGCAGGTTAACGGAATTTGGCCTTGTTGTAGATAGCCCACTAGAAGTCATAAAGAAAGGTTATAAACCAAGAAAAGCAAATTGAGTTGAAAAATAACATTTTATATATAACACATATCAATTAAGGTTTTTACAATTAAAGTAATACTTGAAGTATAGGTCCAACAGACGTTAAAATGTTCATGGCAATAAAATGCTGAAAAGAGAATTAAATGCTTAGGAATGTAGGGGCGTTGTAAGTAAGGAATGTCTTTAATGTATCCGCTCCTTAGGCCAGTAAGTAGTTTTGAGACAGAAAAAGATAGGTAAGGGAGGTGAAGGCAACGAGCATAGTAAACCACTTTACTTGGTCAAGGGAGATACTAATTACTTTCGTCTGTCTCCATAGGTCTGTCTGGCTGGGTGCTTTCTGTGGCTTTTTATTTCGACTTTTTGGATCACAGCAGATTGTTTGGGGGTTCACACTTGTATTTGATTCTGGGTTTCCCATTGGCCGATAAATAAAATTCACATAGGCTCGGGAACTGGAAATTTAATATTTAATTAATTTTTATTTTTCAACCGGAACATCTGCGCGAACCCAGATGCACACGGACGACTTTTGGTCATTTGCTTTTTTGTTGTGAGAGCGCAAACATCTGGTCCATCATTTTTGCTCGGTCGGTATCACCACAGACTACATCCCCTGAGTAGTTGTTAACTCCCTAACAGGCACTCTGTGCTGGTTTTCCTGTATTTTTTTTTTTTTTTTTTTTTTTTTTGGTGGAGGATATTTTGCACTTGTGCGGTTTACACATTCACACCCGCATACATACAGTGTGTAAGAAAATTTACTTGTTCACACCCACGCACAAACATTTTTCTTGACAGCAATTGGTTAAATAATTGCTGTACAATTCATTACAAGACAATTTTGAAATCGCAGCTGAGAATAATTCTAACTACTACTCATACTTGATTCAGTACATGATATCTGATTGGTCAATTTATGACCAATCAGATATTTTATTGCAAAGGTGAGTAAATGTGAAATTTTCTCATGAAGACTTCTGGAGCCTACTTGAAACATATTTAAGATGAAAAAATTCATTGCTTCCTCAGTAAGATTTAGTTGCCCCTAGACTCCATGTCACTGGTTTCCATATCTTACTCACACGGCAAAAACACACACACACAGGCACATACTTACATTGTTTAAATTACCAGTGGTCACTAAGCTAAAAATTCAATGTTTAAGAACTGTTGATCTATTCTAAACTTAAGAGCACTTGTACATTTTTCAACCAATTTATGAACATCGTGTAACAATTCTTTCATTTGAAACAGACTTGATTACATTCAACTTGAATCTAAACTTTCATTCAACAAGTGACTTTCTTTCTAAGAACATTCCACTTCTCTGAAGTCTATGAGAGAAAACTCTTTCTCCTATTAAACTACTGACGACTGTACTGCACGCTTTCTATACCAATATTTTGTACATTCATTAATACATGTTTTATTGTTGGTTACATTTGTGGTCCAGTGGATATCGACTCGGAATGAGAAATCGGGTAGCCGAGTTCGAATTTCAGTTGAATTCATTGCGTTCACTTACGCCAAATACCCTTGGGAAAGGTATTAATCCATCTCTTCCCTCCAGTTATGGGTTAAATAACAGGACAGATTGGGTTCTATAGCCTTGGTCGGCAACCAGTCTACCACAAAAGCAATGGCAACCTACTGCGGAATAACGTTCTGCCCAGTCAGTCATGTCTCTTTCAAGACATGATCGCCCCAAGCGTGTATCACGTATGGCACTTGACTGACATTGGCGTCATCGTTATCTTATTCCTTATTTCTTGCATCTGGAATTGTTTTATGTTGGACGAATCGTATTAATATAAATATTGTGGGGTAATCAGAGATAATCTTGAGGCCCGATCAGCATAAGTCTTGCATTTATTATCCTTGTGCCAGACACAGTCAAAATTAGTAACGAATTTCCCTACATACTATTAGTTTCAGAACTTATTTTCATAATTCCAAGTTTTTGTTCAACTTTCTCTTCAATTTTAGCCAATCAAATTTTTCTTTTAAGAAAAAATAAAAACAATTGCTGCCGATTTAGTTTACTTTCTTCATTTACTCATTAGGTGTTAAGGCTCAATAATCATCACTTCGACTTAAATATTAACTTTTAACTGTAATCTTCTCTCATGTAAACTAGAGTTAAATCCCTGATAATTTTCCTTTTCCATACCCTCAAATTTTATTAACACTATCTTGGCCTAGAAGGTAAATTATTTTTCTCTTCAAAATATTGTGCACCCCGATATAGATAAATAAATAGATATAGGTTCACACTCCACCCACGTCTATTGAACAGGTGAAGAGGTTCAGCCCTTGTTTCCTGTTTAGTATGCGGTTTCCGGTTTTCTCTTTTCCTATCTTTGCACTCTTTTCTTTTTTTATTTTTTTTTAATTGGAGTAGATAGACTAAACTATCGCCCGGTTCACGTTCCACCCACATCTATTGAACAGGTGAAGAGGCTCATCCCCTGTTCCCTGTTTAGGATGTGGTTTCTGGCTTTCTCTTTTCCATTCTTTTTACCCTTACGTAGCCCCCTGCACATCAGTGGCGTTATCGCCTTGCTTGGGGTGATATGATTTAAAAAAAAAAATGTAAACTTTATGAAATGCCCTCACACTCCATTTTGCCTGGTGTAATGAAAGTGGTTAGCAACTTCGTAGGATGAAAAATAAAAACTATTGAAAGATGGAAGAACTCTTGAAGAGTCAACAGTCAGCTAACTAGAGTTGATATCTCAATAGAAACACTGGAAACGGCACCTAGAAACCAATTCACTACCTATCTAAAGAATAATCATGCCGATATACAACATATATATTAAAGATAATGGTATGAAGAGGATTTACTCGGGCAACCAGACAGGGTCCCACCCTTTTACAGTTAGATCAACCAGTCCAGCAGCTTCTTTTCTTGCACTTCCCACCTGTGGAACTCTCTTCCATATACTTGCTTTCCTGATGGCTTTTACCTCCAAGAATTTAAATGCATCGTCAATTCCCATCTCTTATCCACTTAATTCCAGCCCTTTCACCTGTCATCCAGTAACTGTTCACAAAATGATTATAAAAGCATGAAATAATGGCATAAAGTGAGTTAAGTTCCCGAAGAATAACTCCTTATCCAGTAAGAATAGACATGGGACGAGTTATCTAGTGACTGTTCACAATAAACAAAAAATAGTAATTGAAACTTAGAATATAAAGATACTACATCAATATGACCAACTTGAAAATGTCAGGAGATAAATGAATTAGATATCAACATTTTAGGCATATGTGAAACTAGATTGTCAAGTAATAGGGATTTTATAAGCAAGACACACAGGATAGTACATGCAGGTAGAGACAAAAATGAAAGAGGAGTAGGGTCAATGTTAGATAATATCATGAAGATACTGTGTTCTGGGATACTGTCGAATATCAGATAGAATTCTGATATCAATTATCATTGTATATGTTCCAGCTGTGAATAGCATGAAGAAGAAAATCGATATCTTTTACAATGCTCTTTTGCATAGCGCTTTTAAGAGCAAGGCACTACGTACACTGATTCACCACTGTTTTTTTCGAATTTATTGCCAAGTGAATAATAGTAAGTGAAAATAGAATGGTCCTTTTGTTATTGTCACTTTGCAAACTTTTACAAGGCAAATAGCGACAATTTAACCATTGCTATTTTATATCTATATATACATTACCGGCCATAATTATTAGGACACCCCAGTGTTTAAAAAGAATGATGTATTTCATACTATTTTTTAGTATTTATTACCAAGTGAATAATTGTAAATGAAAATAGAATGGTCCTTTTGTTAATACTGCCCAATAAAATGTGCATCAAATTAATTTATAAATATTTAATAATTACCTATATTGCAGTTTCATTAATGAAAGAATGAAGAAAATTTAGGGTGATTCGGACGAGTTCATCTTTGCTTCGTTGTCTTGTAAAATTTTGCAAAGTAATAATAACAAAAGAACCATTCTATTTTCATTTATAATTATCCACTTAAAAATAGTATGAAATACATAATTCCTTTTAAAAGAACTGGGGTGGCCTAATAATTATGGCCAGTAGTGTAAATCACAAATCATTTTCATCATGGTAGATAGCATTCAAGCTAAGGTTAGAAAAGAATAAGAGAAAATAATGGCAACTTTGGATGAGGATCTTGAAATTAATGCAGTCAATATGAAGTCTCATTTCATGTTGGATAACTTTTATGTAAAAACAGACAAAACTGAGAAACAATTATTTAAGAGGAACAAGACTGAATAACGTGAGCGTATCCAGTTTATTCAAGAATTTGTTGCATTTTGGAAATGTTATTTTTTCTGCTGTCAGGAATGTCATACTTCATTCCAAAAATAAAAAAGAAAATATTGTTGCTATTGTTTCTCTATATGAACAAATCACATATTTCTCTAGAACTGCTTAAAAAAAAAAGCTTCATACAAGATAAAAAATATTCATATTATTCAAATATCACCCACATTTCATTAAAAATGGCAATGATTTATAATTTTTTGCAATTTTTTTTATTCATCTGGTACAGAGAATATGATTAAATTTCAATTGTGTTGATTGTTTTACCTTTCCCAAAGGTATTTGTGTGTAAGTAAATGCAAGAAAGTTTGAATTCCTTGTATTCACTTACACACAAATACCCTTAATGCATCTCTTCCCTCCAGTTATGGGTTAAATAACAGGACAGATTGGGTTCTATAGCCTTGGCTGGCAACCACGTATGGCACTTAAATGACTGACAATATAATAGTTGGAATCATGATTAAATCTTCTATTGGTCATAAAGTGGGGGATCGGTTTTCTATTGTAATGGCAACCTACTGTGGGATAATCTTCTGCTGAGTCAGTCAAGTTGCTTTCTTTCAAGACATGATCACCTAAGCATGTATCCCATATGGTACTTAACTTACTGACTATTGTTTTAATGAAATTTGTATCAGTGAAAAAATAATGCTTACATGCATACATGTGTGTGTGTGTGTATGTGTATATGTACATGTACACATATGTATACATTCAACAACTTAATTTATTCTCTCATCAGCTTTTGATTTGTATATAATAGTTGATCAAATTTTTTTATGTACTGTTTGTTGTTTTTATATTCATTTATCTTTTCATCCTATCCCTCCATTTTTAATAGCCTAAATGAACAAATCACTTTTATGTTCTTTGCTATTGTTACGAGGATGTATTTATATATAAAAAAAATATTAATAATGTCTAAAAAGGCTAAAAGTTAGAGTAAGGGTTGGTTGGTTGTTTTGTTTTTATCGCATATCAACCTCGGCGGGTCATTTATTGCCAACTAAATTTTTTATTTATTTATTGCTGGTAATACCTTTTTCTTTCAACAATTTATTGTTGTTTTTATATAAGTTTTGTGTCTAGTAATACTTTTTCTTTTTCGAGTATCAAGATTCATTGGGATTTATTTTTAAGGGCAGGGCCCCCAAGTCCTACCCTGTTATTTAACCCATAACTGGAGGGAAGGGATGGATTAATACCTTTTCTAAGGGTATCAATGCTTCAGTGAATGCAGGGTATTCAACTGGAATTCGAACTAGGCTCACCAATTTCTCTTTCAGAGCCAATATCCACTGCAACACAATGCACATCCATCACTAAACGCTTACAGCACCTGGTATTCCCAAGCGGTCAACCATCTAAGTACTGACCAGGCTCAACGTTGCTTAACTTCACTGACCGAGCGAGAACCAGTGTATTCATCGTGATAAGCCATAAGCCCTAGAGTAAGGGATTCTGCTGAGTCCTAGTTGTTAATACAAAAAAGTTTTTATTCATGATGTAGTTTTTAAATAGAGAAATTAGAAATAGAACATTTGGAAGATTCTAGATCATTCCAGAAAATTCGAGAAAGATCTAGATAATTTGAGATGATTCAAGAAATATGCTAATCAGGAACTGACCCCTATAAAAATAGGTTTTGGGAAAAGAGTAGTCAGTTGTTAAAAGGGTTTGCTGACATTATCAACTCCGGCCCAATTCGCGGATCTGTACATCCAGCCAAAAGAATCTCTATGAAAAGTCGCTAACCAGCAAAAACCCAAAAGAGAACTTCATAGAACAAATTCTGGTAAATAGAATTTTTGATTCTTTCATTGACCAAACTAAAAATTATTCTTTATATACAGATTTGAGGATTTCCAAAAAGTATAGCACTACTTCGCTAGCTTAACTGGGTAAAGATACTTGACACCTCCCTTCCCCTTTGTAACACTTATCCGTAACTCTGCCAGTAGCAAACTCTATGTTTCTGTTTCGAATGCAAAAATTGTATATTTGTAAATATTTTTATTTTGTGCTTTGTGTAAATTAATATTTTTCTGTAATTTAGCTCTGTGTTTTAGTAAATCATTTTTTTCTTTTGTTACAACTTATAACACGTAACACAATGTATAAGGTATACTGTACATTGAATAAGAATGGGTAGGAACATGTTAATTAATAATGCTTAGAATATTTTTATATTTTTCATAAAGAAATATCTTGTGGCTGTCATGAAGGCAGTTGAAAAAAATGAAAGCTTCTCTATTTACATTTGGCCGGGAAAAAAATGATTGTCATCTTTCTGTTGTATTTCATATCTAACCGCATTACTTTCTGCGGTAGACTGGTTGCCAACCAAGGCTATAGAACCCAATCTGTCCTGTTATTTGACTCTTAGCTAGATGGAGAAGAGATGTATTATATTATTATGTAGCAATTATTGGGGGATCAGTCTATTATTTCATAACAATAGAAAACAGATCCCCCATTTTATGACTAGTAGAAGCCTTAATCATTATCCCAACTATTATATTCAGTCAGTCAGTTAAGTGCCATACATGATACACACTTTGGGCAATCATGTCTCGAAAGAGATATGACTGACTAAGCAGAAGATTATCCCGCAGTAGGTTGCCATTATTTTCTGCAGTAGACTGGTTACCAGTCAAGGCTATAGAACCCAATCTGCCCTATTACTTAGCACCTAACTGGAGGGAAGAGATGGATTAATACCATTTCCAAAGGTATTTGCACATAAGTGAATGCAAGAAATTTAGCTGGAATTCGAATGTTGTCTTGAATGGGCATGCCACCACATTTTACTGCACGAATGCTGGTGTCCCCCAGGGCTCTATTCTAGGCCCGACGCACTTTCGAATCTTCATAAATGCTCTCCTAGATGTGATCAAATCCAAAGTAGGCATCTACACGGATGACACCACCATCTACTCCCACATCAGTAAGACATCTGGCAAGGCGGACAAACATAACCTCGCAGCTGATCTCAAGAAGGACCTCCACTCAGTGGTGGATTGGGGTAAGAAGTGGCTCATAAATTCCAAGGCTTCTAAAATGAAACTCCTATCTGTCAACCATCACAGGCAATCTCTCCTGTCACTCATAAGCATGGACTAAGCAAGTTTTCCTGAAAAGTTTTCTTCTGACCTCAAGTGGAATCATTACATAGCTAAATTTACTCCTAGGAAGGTTGGGTCATCGTGTCGGGCCAGGAAGTTTCTCCTGCCTTATCCATCTTGCACATATACAAATCAACCATTCGACCATGCATGGAATACTTTTGTCGTATCTGTTCAGATGCCCCTGCTGCTCGTTTCAGTGTTCTTGACAGGCTCCAAAGGAGAATCTGTAATGTGATTGGTCCCAACCTGGCAGCTCGACTCCAGCCAATTTCTCATCAGTGGGATGTGGCTTCCCTCTGTCTCTTCCACAAATAATTTCAAGGCTTCTGCTCTGAAGAACTTAGGTCACTGTTGCCTCCTCCACAAGAATTTACTTGGGCAACCAGACTGGCATCAAGGCCACACCCTTTAACAGTTAGATCAACCAAATGCAGATGACAATCCTACTCCAGCAGCTTCTTTTCTTGTGCTTCCTGCCTGTGGAACTCCCTTCCATATACTTGCTTTCCTGACGACTACAACCTCCAAGAATTTAAATGCAAAGTCAATCCTCATCTCTTATCCACTTAACTCCAGTCCTTTCCACATCACCTCGTGTATCTTGTTCTTTTTCTTTTTCTCTCTACCTTCTTGTCTTCATACCTGTGTTCCCATCCTTCTCTTGCCCTTTTTCTTTCACCCTCTGTAGCTGGTTCATCTTTATCTTCACTCCTTTACTGTCTAAAACTTTAACTCTTATGTAGCCCCCTGCACATCAGTGGTGGTACCACCTTGCTTGGAGTGAAATGATTAAAAAAATAAAATAAATTTTTTCAGCAGAAACCCCCGATTCAAGGTCTGTCTTGTCACACTGATCCTCCACACTTACTTAAAAATAATCTATGACAATTCAGTTTTAAAAAATCTAGCATGTATATTATTGATAAACCAAGAGGGCTTAATTTTACTCCATTCCTTTTTTTAAAACTTAATTAAGGTATTGGATCTGTGGATAGTATAAGTTATTGGCATGGAATGTGGAATTGGCAAACTTGGTTCAAATTGCAGTCTAGTCTGTTGGATTCAATTTCACACTAGTGTTCTTGGGAAAGGTATGAATTCATGTCTTCTTGACCCAGCACCAGCTATGGAGTTAACATCAGGGTAGACTGGGCTTTCTAATCTTGAATGGAAGCCAGTCTAGGAGAGGAACAATTCTGGGTTTAAAACCATGGAGAAGGCAACAGGAAAACACTATCTTTCCCAAGCAAGTAGTTGAATTTACAGATAATAAAGCAAAAGAATTTGTGGAGGGCCTACATCTTGAACAAACCTGGTATTAATATTGAACTGAAAGCAAAAATATTTGTGGCTTAAATTCCTGTTTCTTCATGAAACTCAATAGTAAAATGTCTTTAGGGAGCAAGTCTGTAAAAAAAATAAAAAAATAAAAAAATGTTGTCATTGGAATGTATTTGCTTTTTTAGAGAAACTTAAATTCATATACCAAGGCTCTTCTTTGAAGTTTAATTTCTTAATGTGGAAACCAAAAAGCAATAATCAAATTATTTATATTTATAGACAGTCATTAAATTTACTGAAATCTTTTAAAAAAAGATATGCATCTTCTAACAAGAATAAATTAATTATTTTATTTATTTTATTTTTTTATAAAATCCAGAGAGTGAAAAACGTTAAACTTTATAATGAACCCTTTGTTGTATATTGGTTACAATTGTAACCAATAAGCAAGAAAGGTTAGAGAAAGGTTAAAATTGTAACCAATATGCAAGAAAGGGTTAATTCAATGGCTGACAACATTTTTTATATTTTTTCCAGAAAGTTAAGCAAGATTTTATTGCATTTATAAGAAAAAAGAAAATCAGAAACATTCCAAAAAAACCTCATTAGATGACTTCATACCAATGTTAAGTCAAAAAGAAAAAAGAAAAAGTCTTGTTTCATTTATTTGTTAATTTATTTACAAAAATTATCCAAAACAGCATAAAATTGAAAATATGAAATAATATTGAAAAGAACTGAATTGCTTGGCAACTCTTATCTTTTCCTCTTTTTCTTTCTTTATCATCAAAACACAAAAAATTGGTTTTGAGGAAAAGTAGTTGAACATATAGAAAAGTGGGGTAAAATATGAAATGAACAAAATTTGAGAATCACTTTTTTTCTGTTTTGTGATAGAGAAAAAGTGATAAAAGAAATAATAAAAACACAGAAGATGTGAATTAGGATATAATGAACGAAGAGAGAAAACAAGAGAAAAATGTGTAGGTTTTCCTTTTAGAATCCTTATTTGTTGACTAATTACTACATTTTCTTTTTGTCTCTTTATAAATAAATAAAAATGTTGACAATAATTGAATTACTAGGCAATTTTTGTTTTCATCTGAAATCTTTGAAACTGGAGCTTAAGACTTAAAATTAACTCTGACATTGATTTTTAAAGGTTAGTTTTAATAACTTATGTTTATTCTGTCATATAGCAATCTATGCAATTTATCTCTCATCAAGTATTAAACTATAGAATCGAATCAAAAAAGAGTTTATTTGAATTTGCAATAGAATCAAAAACAATCAGTTTAAATGTATTCTTTTAGCATTCAACAAAACTTTTAATAATGCAACATCTTTTATAATAGCGGAAATTTCTCAAAAAATATAATCAGCATCAAAGAGAAATTTTAAAAGATTTTATTTAATCTCTTGAACCTCTATATATTCTTTCTGGTACTGGTTTTTATTTTTTGTCAGTATGACATTTATAAGTTTGGAATTGTGTGTGTGTGTATGTAATACATCTAGACATGTAGTTGTTTAGGGAACTAAATAGGATCCAATATTCAGTTAAGACTAATTTTGAAAAGAAAAATGCTTTCCGTGCAAATGAAAAAGTTCTCTTTTTACAGGATATTTCGCTTGTTCATACATTTGGCAAGTTTAAAGAAGTTTTTTTTAAAGAATCTGGTGTTTGATTGTTTAGACCAGTGTGTCTCAACCTTTTTTTACTTCAGGACACACTTGTAGAATAACTAAAACTCTGAGACACACTTTAAATTCAAATAAAGAAAAATTAGTCATGAAATATGAAAATATGAAAAAGTCTTGTGAAATAAGCATTACTTTTAAGAAATTACATTCTATGAGGGTCATTCAATAAATAAGGTGAATTTTTCGATATAAGGACTTGTACGAGGGTCATTCAATAAATAAGGTGTATTTTCTGATATAATAACTTCTAATACAGATAGAAGCTTACTTTGTTTTAAATTTTTTTCCTTTACTTCTTTTACAAAAGGATTTAATTTTTTTTGCAGATTGAAAAAAAAATTTCAAGAGTTTTGGCAATTAACAAAGATGGCCGACCAGGAAGCGTGCTCCAGGACTGAACGGAGGTCAGTTATCAAGATTTTGGTTGCTGAAGGGTGCAAACCAGTTGAAATTCATAGGAAAATGTCAACTGTCAATGATGCCACATGTTTCAGCCACAAAAATGTCTACAAGTGGGCTAAATTGTTTCAAGAAGTTTGAAAATGATGAGGAAGTCAAAAGTGCTGTGAGCGATTGGCTGAGACATCAGTCCAAAGATTTTTATGCTGAGGGAATATGGAAGTTTGTGCACAGATGGAAAAAGTGTGTGACATTGCTGGGAGACTACGTTTAAAAAAAAAAAATTAAGCTTCTATCTGTATTAGAAAAATTCACCTGATTTATTGAATGATCCTTGTATTTTTATGTCTGATTGTTTGAAATCTAAGCTTGATATACTTTGGCAAGTTTTTAAATTTTAGGCCTTATATGTGATAAATATTCTCTCATTTCCTCATCGATGAATTTAATATTTGATCTATTTTTGCATTTAATTGCATTTAAGTGCAGAAAATCTTAATTCACAGATAGTATAACATGGAAATAAAATATCCAATGCTTTACTAAATATTGAAGGATATTCTCCTTAAATGGAAAGCTGAAAGTGATCAATGGACGGATCTTTATATTTGATTTGTAAGCCAAGATCAGTAGATATAGTGCACAGCTCCCCTTCTCCTGGCAAGGAATTTAACATCCAGTATCAAATGACGAAGACTTAACTTAGACATGGAAGCCATGTGTTTGGTGTTGCTATCTTTTTGATAATAAAAATCTTTTAAGAGTAATTTTATTTTATTTTTAATAATTCATAAATTACTCTTGGGGTGCACCTGGCTACTTTTCAGAGCAGCTCAGTGTGCCTAGGCATACCAGTTGAGAAACACTGGTTTAGACCATCAATCCTACTCACCAAATTTCTGTCTATTTCTTGTTTCTAAACCTTAAAAGGAATTTGAAAGGGAAAAAAAATTTAATTCTCTTTTTGAAAGGGAGGAATTTTTCAAATAATTTTGGATGTAATAACAGCAGTAGAGCAGTATTATAATTACCAAGCATAAGAATTCTCTTTGATTTTTGAAGAAACTTGAAAAATCAAATATCAAAATGTGTTGAACTGTAGGATGAATATAAACATTTAAGTTCCATGATTCCATATCATTTCTTTCTTTGTCAGGTTATCTATCTATCTATCTATCTATCTATCTATCTATCTATCTATCTATCTATCCTTTGATGTTGCTATTCTATCTATCTATCTATCTATCTATCCTTTGATGTTGCTATTCTATCTATCTATCTATCTATCCTTTGATGTTGCTATTCTATCTATCTATCTATCCTTTGATGTTGCTATTCTATCTATCTATCTATCCTTTGATGTTGCTATTCTATCTATCTATCTATCCTTTGATGTTGCTATTCTATCTATCTATCTATCCTTTGATGTTGCTATTCTATCTATCTATCTATCCTTTGATGTTGCTATTCTATCTATCTATCTATCCTTTGATGTTGCTATTCTATCTATCTATCTATCCTTTGATGTTGCTATTCTATCTATCTATCTATCCTTTGATGTTGCTATTCTATCTATCTATCTATCCTTTGATGTTGCTATTCTATCTATCTATCTATCCTTTGATGTTGCTATTCTATCTATCTATCTATCCTTTGATGTTGCTATTCTATCTATCTATCCTTTGATGTTGCTATTCTATCTATCTATCCTTTGATGTTGCTATTCTATCTATCTATCCTTTGATGTTGCTATTCTATCTATCTATCCTTTGATGTTGCTATTCTATCTATCTATCCTTTGATGTTGCTATTCTATCTATCTATCCTTTGATGTTGCTATTCTATCTATCTATCCTTTGATGTTGCTATTCTATCTATCTATCCTTTGATGTTGCTATTCTATCTATCCTTTGATGTTGCTATTCTATCTATCTATCCTTTGATGTTGCTATTCTATCTATCTATCCTTTGATGTTGCTATTCTATCTATCTATCTATCCTTTGATGTTGCTATTCTATCTATCTATCCATCCTTTGATGTTGCTATTCTATCTATCTATCTATCTATCCATCCTTTGATGTTGCTATTCTATCTATCTATCTATCCATCCTTTGATGTTGCTATTCTATCTATCTATCTATCCATCCTTTGATGTTGCTATTCTATCTATCTATCTATCTATCCTTTGATGTTGCTATTCTATCTATCTATCTATCTATCTATCTATCTATCTATCTATCTATGTTGAAGAAAAAAGTGCAAGAGGTTGTGAATGTTTTGTTCAAAGTGTAGATTTATTGTTATTTTTATTATTACTTGCTTTGAGTATGATATATTAAGTGTCCATCATGTTATTTGTGTTGTTACATGTGTTTTAAGTCTAAAGTCGACTCTCTTCAGACGAATAAACTTGTGTCTTTACATATCGAGATCCGTTTGTTTTTCTGATAGTCGAAGTATTGTGTGTATATATAGATAAGTGGTGAGCAGGTCAGAAAGTCTATATGTGTGCATGTTTGTTTGTTGATTTTTTTCACATTCGCACATTAAATCTCTTCTGTTTTGTGAGTCAGTCACCTTTCATTAGCCAGAAAAATTTTTTACACTGACTTGCAAAATTTCATTTCATTTTCATACTTCAAAATTGTTTTCAGCAATTTTGTTTTAACGCTATTCTACTCATAAACCATTGCAAAAAATAGTCTTCCAAAAACAACAAAAAACAAATAGATGACCCGTAGAGTAGAACTGAATCAAAATCGCTGAAAACAATTTTGAATTATAAAGATGAAATCAAATTTCGCAAGTCAGTGTAAAACTTTTTCTGGTCAGCAAAATGTGACTGACTCCCAAGACTGAAGAGATTTAACATGTGAATGTGAAAAAAACCCCAACAAACATGCTCACATATGAACTTTCTGACCTGCTCACTGCTTATCTATATATACACGATATTTTGGCCATCAGAAAAAACAAACCGATCTCGATATGTAAGGTCACAAGTTTATTCAGCTGAAGAGAGTCAGCTTTAGACTCAAAACATGTGTAGTGAAACAAATACCATCATGGACACTTAATATATCATACGAAATGCAAGCAATATTAATAATAATAACAACAATAAATGTACACTTTAAACAAAATGTTCACAGCTTCTTACACTTTTTTCTTCTATACCAATTTCTCTTGTTGAAACAAATTCCTATTTCTGTTTTTAATATATATCTAAACTAATTTACAAATGGAATTTTGTCTGTGTGTGTGTGTGTGTGTGTGTATGTGTCCATTACCTATAGACTCCGAAACAGCTGAACCGATTTTCTTGAAAATTTACACAGTTGTACTATAAGAGTCTGTGACTGTTCTTAGCTAGGTTTTGTGTCAAGGTACCTCCAATAAATATTGAAAATTGATAATCAAAACAATCGAGTTATAGAAGGAGTGGTCTGATTTTAATCAAATTTGATACATTCATAGACAAAGACATAAGAAATGATATTCAGAAGTTTCAAGGTTGCAGTTCTTACAATAGTGCAGAAAATCGATAATATATATATATAAAAGGCAAGATGTTTCGGTGTGTGTCTGTTTATCTGTTTGTATTTCTTTTATACAAATCCACAATTTTTATCTGATTCTCACCAAACTTCACACAAATATTCTTTAGGCTTCTGGTTAGGTCATGGGCAACTTATTTTTTCCAATTTCTCCCTAATATTGGAACTCGATAAACCGATATCTAATCAGGTCTGATCAAGATCAGAATTTCAGCCCTTTTATTGTGGTTCTTGCTGCAGAATCTGCTCTAACTTGGTAAAATTATAGTTTTTAGACTTAAACATTAGTAGATCTTCTCAGACGACTCATTTTCCCTGATATCGGAAATCGATACCCCCGATATTGCTTTTTAGTCTTTCGTGCCAATGTCCAAAGAGTCTGAGCTCCATGGACCATGGATTAGTTTTAAAGCTTTCATTACACCCAAGCAACGGCGGGCTATACTGCTAGTATATTATATATATAATGATAATATACATGCTAAAAAGTCTGCCTTCTTCTACCAAATGCCCATAGCCTAGAGGTAGAATTGCTGACTAACGTCAATTCGGTCGGGTTTCAATCCTGGGTTAAAAAGCAGTCGGAGTCTAACCGTACTGATGAGCTGTGATACAGCAAAACAGATCTGTCTGCAGATGACTATTTATGCTCTCACACCCTGATTGAGCACTCTGGAAGAATGGTAAACTTTGAAAAACAGTAGCTACTCTGGCATGTACGCATCGCTCATTCAGTAAAATAAATTAGAGCACTCTGGCTGTTGGGCGCATATAATTATAATATACACGCTAAAAAGTCTACTTTCTTCTACCGAACACCCATAGCCCAGAGGTAGAATTGCCGACTGATGCCAATTTGGTCGGATTTCAATCCTGGGTTAAAAAGCAATCGGAGTCTAACGGTACTGATGAGCTGTCTGCGTATGGATATATATATATATATATATATATATATATATATATATATATATATACACCACTCTGTTAAAATAAAATCTAGTTCTAATATTACTACTATTCTACACTAATTGCCTCTTACTGATACTGCTCTTAACACAACCTACAAAAACTGTAGTTTAATCATTGAAGAGTTTTTTTAATAATCTAGGAATTCTATGCTGAATAAAACTAAACGCTTTCTTCTTGACTATAAATAACAGGTTTATAATTTAATGAGGAATAAAAATTACAATTAACTGTTTCTTCTATTAAAAAAAAAATCAGTTGACTACTTTCATTTGATGTTACTAGTTTGCCCAGCATTAAGATAAAATAATCTTTCTATGCAGTTATTCGTAGAGATCATATCATAGAATCCTGTCTCGTCTGTAGATAAACCATCACTTTCCCTTAACAATTTTTCTTGTTAAAATCAAATATTTTAAATATCAGAAAACAATCATGCTTTTAGTTTCTGTCATTGCACAAACCTGAGCAAGGTATTTTTAGTTTTGTTTTCATAACGAACAATATATTTTATTACTTTTAAATACACAATGTCAGATTTTGTTATTTATGTCAATGTTTTGGTAGTGATATTGATAAAATTATATAATAAATATAACATGAAATTCATCCGGTTTTATTATAAACATTTACAGTAAATTATGTAGCAATAGGATGTGCGTTGTGGTGCAGTAGATATCAGCTTGGAACGAGAATTCGGAGAGCCGAGTTCGAATTCCAGTTGAAATCCTTGCATTTACTTACGCACAAATACCCTTGGGAAAGGTATTAATCCATCTCTTTCCTCCAGTTATGGGTTAAATAACAGAACAGATTGGGTTCTATAGCCTTGGCTGGCAACCAGTCTACCACAGAAAGCAATGGCAACTTACTGCCCAGTCAGTCATGTATCTTTCGAGACATGATTGCCCAAGCATGTAACACATATGGCACTTAACTGACTGACTGAATATTATAGGTGGGATCATGATTAAGGCTTCTAATGGTCATAAAGTAGGGGGTCGGTTTTTTATTGTTATAAAGTAATAAACTGATGCCCCACTAATTACTACATGATAATATAATACATCTCTTCTCCCTCTAACTATGAATCAAATAACAGGACAGATTGGGTTCTGTAACCTTGGCTGGCAACCAGTCTACTGCAGAAAGCAATGGCAACCTACTGCAAGATAATCTTCTGCCCAGTCAGTCACATTTCTTTCGAGACATGATCGCCCAAAGCATGTATCATGTATGGCACTTAACTGACTGACTGAATATAATAGTTGGAAGCATGATTAAGGTTTTTACTGGTCATAAAGTAGAGAATTGGTTTTCTATTGGTATGAAGTAATTGATCCCCCACTAATCACTACATGATAATATAATACATCGCTTCTCCCCCTAGCTATGAGTTAAATAACTGGACAGATTGGGTTCTACAGCCTTGACTTGTAACCAGTCTACCACAGAAAGTAATAGCAACCTACTGTGGGATAATCTTCTGCCCGGTCAGTCATGTCTCTTTCGAGACATGATCGCCCAAGCATGTATCACCTATGACACTTAACCGACTGACATACTGTTTATTTTTTTTCATTTTGTTTTTTAACTTGGATAAGAGAAAATATATTAAAAAAATATTGGCAAAAATAATATTAATTTTAATTTATTTAGAACTGGTGCATTTTATTTCAGAAAATTTATTTTAAGTAATGTGCAATATTTAATTTATTATTGAAATCTTTAAATTATGTTCTTAATAATATAACTATTTATAGCTAAAATCTAATCAGTTAAACTTACTGGTTGATAATAAAAATAGAAAAATTTCATTAGCTTTGAACATTTATGAAATTCACAACTATATATAAATTAGTTAAATAGAGACAGTTTTAGGCCAAACTCTCTGAACATATCTTTATAACAAATGTGCATTGTGACGCAGTGGATATCAACTCGGAACGAGAAATCGGAGAGCCGAGTTTGAATTCCAGTTGAATTCCTTGCATTCACTTATGCACAGATACCCTTGGGAAAGGTATTAATCCGTCTATTCCTTCCAGTTATGGGTTAAATAGCAGGACAGATTGGGTTCTATAGCATTGGTCGGCAACCAGTCTACCGCAGAAAGCAATGGCAACCTACTGCGGGATAATCTTCTGCCCAGTCAGTCATGTTTCAAAAGAGACATGATTGCCTAAGCGTGTATCACGTACAGTACTTAACTGACTGAATATATTGTTGTATCTTGTACAAATTTTCATGAAACTATATGAATTCTTGTTTAGATTAAGGAAAAATGAAAGCTAATTTGGAATTTATTTTAGAAAACATTAATAATAATAATATGTGCTTGTTGACAAGATATTTTCAAAATGATATTTAAATGCCAAATAGATGTTTAATTACACATTGAGTGAAAATGATTATATATATATATATATATATATATATAAAAGGCAATCTGTGTGTGACTGTTCTCTATGCACGCCTACATTTTTTAAGCTACGCCATTCAAACTTTTTATGGACACATATCTACAGGGAAGCCAGGTTGACACATACTTTTTGAGTTTAAGTTCAGCAATTTTCCCTTCTGCACTTTTTGGCCAATGGACACGATTGTTTCCATTTGCTCCATAAAACATCTAAGATGGTTGCTAGATTATGTCACAGAAATCAAATCACACGTGTCAAACACGACTAAAATATTTTTTTTATTAAAAAAAAATGAGTCTTTATATTTAATTTTTATTCTGACATTTTATTTCCATAAAACATCTAAGATTTAAGATGGTTGCTGAATTATGTCACAGAAATCAAATCACATGTGTCAAACACAACTAAAATATTTTTTTATTAAAAAAAAAAATGAGCTGTTATATTTAATTTTTATTCTGACGTTTTAAAAATTCATTTGGTCAACAAAAAAATGTGAATATTTTTTCCCTGTAATTTTGAAACAAAAGAAATATTAAAAAATGTAGGCGTGCTTAGGAAACAGTCAGACACACTCACAGATTGCCTTCTCTCTCTATATATATATATAGATTATATTCTAAATGTCTGCAGTAAACGTATTTGTTTCATCTGCTGAAGAAATTAAAATGTTCTGAGTTGTAAGGGCAACGCTGGGCTGTGATGGTAGTTTTTAATGTTTGAGAATTTAAGAAAATGTCAAAGTCAAATATTCTGCATAGTGGTTCTTACTCTCTGGTTATTAATTTGGGTCTGGATTTGTTACATTTTATTCTGACAGTTTTAAGAAATCAAATTTAATAAAAATTTTGCTCAGGTTGAAAAATGACCAAGGAAAATAAAACAGAACTATTGTAATAATAATAATAATAATAATAATAATAACAACAATAATAATAATCATAATAATATAAGCAATGATAATGATAACAATAAGGGTGTAAACGACATAAAGAATTTGATCACATCATCAACAACAGGAAATCAAAGGATTCAGTTTTTTTTTTTTTTGTTAATTTTGATTTTTCTTTTGTTTTTTGAGACTTTTGGTGATGAAGAATTTTTGCATTGTTCACGTAGAATCTCGAGATGGTTCCTCCAATTTTCTGTGTGCTTTCTGCAATTGGGCTGATATTTCCATTAGTCTCTTGGCAACCTGTCTGTTGTGCTTTCTTTTGATTGGTCCCTTTTTGTTGGAATTTACTTCTGCTGGTGGCTCTTCATCTGGTTCATTGGCAATTTGCCTGGAATTAAAAAAATAAAATTTCTTTAATTACATTGCCTATTAAATTTATCTTTCCATAAAATTTTAATTTTGACTTGCATATCTTTTTGATTTTCTATTTATATTTATTATCTGAACTTATTTGAACGTTTTTGCAGCAGTAAAAAAAAAAATGGTAAAAAATTTAAATAAAAGTAAAATGACAAATATTTACAGAAGATAAAAATGCATTATTTTTCAGTATTTTCATATCATACCATTTAATTTTTTTTGCCTTTAAATGTTATATGTATATAAATCTTGACTTTACTAATTATAAAATTGAATTTAAACTAAGTAAATCAATGAAGTACAATTAATAAAAAAGTATGGAAAACACAATTGGATAATAATTATAAATGAGTATATTTTATACGGCATATCATGTTGAATACACCAGTTCAGTTAAGCAACGTTGAGCCTGGTCAGTACTTATATGGGTAACCGCTTGGGAATACCAGGCACTGTAAGCATTCACTGACGGATGTGCATTGTGGTGGAGTGGATATTGGCTTGGAAAGAGAAATCGGTGAGCCTAGTTCGAATTCCAGTTGAGTACCCTGCATTCACTTCAGCACTGGTACCCTTGGGAAAGGTATTAATCCGTCACTTCCCTCTAGTTATGGGTTAAATAACAGGATGGAGTCTGGAGGCAACCATCTAGTGTTGGTGTCACAATAAAAACACCCTTGGTAGCCCTGGCGAAGCATCTTGTATTCAGCTATTTGACAAGATATGAATTTCACTGCAAACTGCGCCAGGGTTCCAAATGCACAGGAAGTACTGGAAGGGTGTAGTGAGTTCTATCTCAGCCAATGGCCGCAGGACGACAATGATATTTTAGAGAAGATATCAAAAACAATGAGAAATTATCATCATTAGGATCAATTGATGAGTTTGAATTAGTCTGGTCTACGAAAGAAAATTGAAGCAAACATTAAAATAGGTGTTCTAACCACATTCTGATTTCAGATGGAATATCCATTTTCACTTATGACTGTTAATTTTTTCAGACATGCGGTACTGTGCAAAAGTATTAGGACAAGAACTATTTTATCTTTCATAAGGCATAGTGACAGAAAATAAACAATTTAAGTAATTTTATTTGATTTACTCAACAAATGCTTTAACAAGAAAAAAATACTTGCTACAAAATAAATTTAATATTTAGCATAATAGTCTTTTGCTTTAAAATAAAAAAAATAATTGTGACAATTTACCAATCACACCTCATATATATATATATATATATTTCTTGTATATAGATTTCTTGTGTGTGTGTGTATGTGTATATATATATATATATATATATATATATATATAAGAAATCTAGAAGTGAACCACCACCTACTGCGGTTTCACACTATGGTTCTTCAGGGTAAGAGGCTCTTACCCTGAAGAACCATAGTGTGTATTCTTGCTCTATTTTCATATTTTCGTATCGAGCACTTTATTGTTAAGGTTTCGTCTTGGGTTTTTTTTTTCTTTCAAACAGGCACTAGATGTATTGTTCTTGTGCGCTGTTTATTTCTTTTTTTTTCTCCCCCCATTATTTAAAACATGAGGTAGTTCTCACCAGGTTACAAGACAGTTTAAATTACTGTTAAGTTAGCACTATTTTCAGAAGTTTAGTCTGTTATTATTAGTGTTGCCTTACTGTGATTAGGTTCATTACTATATACACAGTACTGTGCAAAAGTATTAGGACAAGAACTATTTTATCTTTCATAAGGCATAGTGACAGAAAATAAACAATTTAATTAAAGTAATTTTATTTGATTTACTCAACAAATGCTTTAACAA
Organism: Ascarosepion bandense; assembly: GCA_037127315.1. Classification (NCBI taxonomy): domain Eukaryota; kingdom Metazoa; phylum Mollusca; class Cephalopoda; order Sepiida; family Sepiidae; genus Ascarosepion; species Ascarosepion bandense. The sequence continues at coordinate 534,683 of JBBBDQ010001548.1, forward strand.
GAAAAAATACTTGTTACAAAATAAATTTAGTATTTAGTATAATAGCCTTTTGGCTTGATCACAGCCTTCATTCTATCAGACATTGACATCACAAGCTTCTTCAATGTATCTAATGGTATCTCCTGCCAAGCAGCTTGTATTTGTTTCCAAAGTGTGTCTTGCAAAGTAATATTAGTTTTATCAAATTTTTTTTATCCAAAATATCCCATAGATGTTCAATAGAGTAGTTTCAAAATAACTTGTTTAATAGAAAATAGGAAAAATTTAATATTTCTTTTTAAAATATTTCTTTTACACCTAGTTTTAAATAATCAATATTTATTAGCAATTTACTTGGCTTTTCACCCTGCATTTGAATTTCGGTGAGGTTTTAGGAAAATCATCCTGGTCTTCATACTTTAGTGTGCAAAAGTGTTAGGACAGGAGTGATTTTAAACTTTAGTTTGATGCCTCATAAAAGATAAAACAGTTTTTATCCTAATACTTTTGCACAGTACTGTACATGTATCCATGTACTTACATGTATACATATCATTGTAAAACCAGAAGATTTAAATGTTTCAGCAATAAACTACATAAATAAGTGCTTTAGACCAATTTATAGATGCTAAATTCAAATTAATACTTTGACAGGCTGATGACATTCCAAAATGTACTTATTTAGGAAGACATGTTTTTGTCGCTGTTCTGTTTGGAATTTGTATTTTTGTGTTTTGTTTCCTGTTTTCTCTTTTCTAATCTTCTCACTTTGTTTTTTTTTTTCTTTCAATTAGAGTAGATAGACTAAACTATTGCCCAGTTCACACTCCACCCACATCTATTGAACAGGTGAAGAGGCTCATCCCTTGTTTCCTGTTTAGGATGTGGCTTCCGGTTTTCTCTTTTCTAATCTTCTCACTTTGTTTTTTTTTCTTTCAATTGGAGTAGATAGACTAAACTATCGCCCGGTTCACACTCCACCCACATCTATTGAACAGGTGAAGAGGCTCATCCCTTATTTCCTGTTTAGGATGCGGTTTCCGGTTTTCTCTTTTCTAATCTTCTCACTCTTATGTAGCCCCCTGCACATCAGTGGCATTACCGCCTTGCTTGGGGTGATATGATTAAAAAAAAAAAACTGTTAATTCTTAATGTTTCCTACTTTTTTACTGACTGCTTTTTGGGAAAAGCTTTGAATTTTTTTTCAGTTTCTTCCTTTTCTAGCTCTAATTTTTTTTCCTTACTAGATTTTTTGAATTTTTATGTTTATCCTGTCAAATTTGTTTTTCTTTGTATTTGTTTCAGATTATTATTTTGGTATTTCTTTATTTTTATTTTTCATTTTTTGATAAGAAAATTCCATGAATTAAAAGAAAAAAGGGACTTTAAAAACATTAATAATAAAAAAAATGGCTGACAAATGTCAGTCAATTAAAAAAGATCTGTTCAAATCTAAGAAAAAAGTTTCTCCTATAAAAAGACACAACCAACAGTACACTATTCAGTGCTTATAAATTCAAAGATTTTTGTAAAATGTTTGCCATTAAAGATATTACTACTCTGTTGTATTACCCATGGTCAAATGGACAAGCTGAGCAGTTTGTGGGTACTTTCAAGAGAGCTTTGAAAAAAAACAAATAATGAAAAAGGAAGTGAAGAAGCAGTACAACAATTCTTGAGTGTTTAGTGGATAACACCAATTCCCAATACACCATCAGGCATGTTACTGGGAGAAATGATGTTTGCAAGAAAAATTAAATTGATGTTTGACAAGTTGTTACCAGGCCAAAAAAAAAAGAATGGATAACAAAAATGAAACTAAATTTTTAAAGATTGGTGAAAAGTGTTTTTTAGAGTATATAAAAATGGAAAAGAAATGTTTATTAAACAAAGGCCCAGAAGAAAGGAAGAACCTATGCAAGTATTTTTAATGTACCTACACTCTAAGAATTTGCTGAACATACAAGTACAATTTCCAGAAAAAGGAAATGTACAGAAAAACTAGAGGTTGATATGAAACATAGAAAATATACTTTTTTGTCCTAATACTTTTGCACAGGACTGTATATATATATAATTTTTTTTTTTTTTTTTTTTTTTTTTTCACCTATGAAATCAAAGTTACCATATTGTGGGCATTGTAATGCTTATAGTGGGATTAGTCAATTTCTTTGCATCAGCCATTTTAATATACTTACTCAAGATAGCTCTGTCTCAGATTAATCTGGCTGCAAACAGTTTGTGCCTCCATATCACAGTCAATAGGATCCATCCATTCTTTCAAGGTCACCTTGTTATGAGTTGGGCTGCATCCAACAGCTGTAATTAAACAAATATTTATTAGTAAAAAATAATCTCTAAATATGCCAAGAATAATTAAATTTTTTTCCAGGTATTGCTTTTTTTCTTTCTTTTCTTTTCTTTTTTTTTTTTTTTTTTGTCAAAATATTTTGCTGATCCAATCTACAGACTAATTCTGGTGTACATTTATCATGGGGGTAGAAGGAAAAGTGGTTTCTCTTTTTGGTGTAAGCTAGGGTTATCAAGAAAAAGAAATAGTGGAAAATATACTAGTTGGATCAACCCATTTCGCCCCAACACATGGGTGATTTGGTAAAAACAACAACAACCATCAAAAAGAATGCATTTACTCATTTGAACAATAATTACTCTTCTTGAAGTTTCATCAGACTTCTGCTATATAAAAGTTTCCTCAGTCTTCTGCTATATAAAAGTTTCCTCAGTCTTCTGCTATATAAAAATATTTTCCTCGGTCTTCTGCTATATAAAAATATTTTCCTCGGCCTTCTGCTATATAAAAATATTTTCCTCGGCCTTCTGCTATATAAAAATATTTTCATCAGCCTTCTGCTATATAAAAATATTTTCATCAGCCTTCTGGTATGTACAACATTAATTCTGTTTTCTAGTATATGAAAATTATATATAATTTTCTCCCATTTAAATTTATATTCTTGTAAAAATTACTGTTGCAATTTTTATTTGCTTCTCTCTATTTTTCTTGTTTTATTCATTGAAATGTTGTTTGTAGATACAAACTGTGAAAATTGAGTATGACGTCAAAGATGATCTGAAACCAAACATACCATCTGTGTCAATTCTGTGGCAACAGCTCCATCGACTTCTGCGATAAATACCTGGATGATAAGTTTTCAGTTGATGTTTGTTGGCTGTAAATGTCTTTCTAATGGCAGATAACCATGAGTAGAGATCATTTACATCCTGAAAAGGAAGTTGGGAAAGTGTCACAATTTTCAAAAAGCTTTCTTAAACAGATTAAGACTTGGATTAATAATGTGATAATCAAATATGGCCATATCAAGATGCTAATCAAGTGTTACTTATTGATTAGAATATCAGAAGAGAGTGTAATGTAAATTTCGTTGATTTTCATTTTTTCATAACTCAAGAAAATTATAAAATAAACAAACTGGTTGATGAAATTATAGGCAAGCTATAATTTTAATTTTTAGTTCAGTAACCATCAAACGGAAATACTGAGATAATCTATAATACAGCGGACAGCATTACTAAAAAGACAAAGTTAATGTTAAAGAGTTTGCATAGGCTTCTAGCAAGAAGGGTGTTATAATAGCTGTTTAATTAATGTACATTTGTTTGAACTGCAAAAGAAAAATTATGTGCCCTCCCTAAAATGAAATTAATCAAGGTGGACCAAAATATACTGAATATATAAGAATTTCATGGGTCAGAAAATTAAGTTTGTTAATTTTGTTTGCAGTCTCAGATACATGAGAGATTCTAGTTTTTTTTTCTTTGATAAATGAGACATCTTTCAATGAGTTGAGAAGCAAAAAATTAAAAACTAAATTTCACTAAAAGTGTTACCTTTGCTTGGAAATATAAGATTTCCAGTTCATTATCAGGTGTGATGCTGATCAATTGTCCAATGTTGTCCTTTCCAAAGGCACTATAGTCTAGTCGTTCTACAGCACAAATCTGATCAGTTGGTTTCGCAGAATGAACCTTGGGAAAAGGAAAAGTATATACAAAAGCTAATGAGACTAATTTAAAGAACTACTCTTTTTTGTGTTTATTTTCAATAACGTTTTTCTCATTGTATTAAGTACACATTGTGGTAAAGTTATTATTCAAACTTTAATCTGTCATATCCCAAGAAATATTTTCTACAAATATGGTTGTATGTGAGCCTTTGAACACATTTGTGCAAAACAAAATGATTGCCAGGCTGAAAAAAAAAAATTGAGTCACTGAAGAAAAGAAAGGTTTTACAAAAATATGCATCTTGTAACAACAAAGGTTCTTTGTAGACAATGAATTCAAATAAAGGTACTTCAGTTCAGATTACATTCTATACTATGCAATCAATTTTATTTTTAATCATTTCATCCCAATCAAGGCAATTAAGTCATGAAGACACAAGGTGTTACTGAGTGTAAGATAATATGAGAAAAGGAAAAAAACACTGTTAAGAAGAGAAAACAATAAAAGAACAAGAATTAAGAAAACAATTGACATTACAGTTAAATTTTTTGATATTAAAATGTTTTCTGGGAAGTAAGAAGCCAGAAGAAAGTTTCACAAGCAAGAAGTGTGAGAGAATAAACTGAGCATAGAATGTACAGTTACAATTTTGTTGCAAAACAAGGATCACTTCCAGCCTTGGACATACAGGCAGTTGTCTCAACATTATAGCAAACTACCTCACATGTATAGTCTACCTAAGATTCACAAAGACAGTTGGTCCTGGGTATGACCTTAAACTGCATCTGGCAGAAAGGCCTCTGATTGGGAGGTTGTGAGGAGCATGGAATCACCTCTTAATTGCTGTTGTTCCCAGGTCCACCCTGACCCAGAGTGGTAGCACCTGTTAGGGTCCCAGCTATGAGTAAATAGTTAACCCCCCAAACTGGGGTTAAAATGCTATGAAAGTATTTACCAACAAAACCTTTTTTGAATGAAAAATATTACCAACAAAACCTTTTTTGAATGAAAAATAACTGTGATTTAAAATAAAAATATGCTTTCAAACAATCCCCCCCCAAATATAAACAAACAATAAAACAAACTAAATAAAACAAATCAAAACGTTTTTTAGCATTAAATGACCTAATGAAGGTTGATATGCTGGTTAAATGAACCAACCAACCAACAAAGACAGTATTCTGCTCAGGTCGATTGTTAGCAGCCTAGGCTTGGTGTGCTACCTTCTGAGTCACTTCCTTGTAGATATAATTAACCAACTGATAGGAAAGTCACCATCATATGTTCAAAACTCCACCCACTTAACAAAAACTAAAGAAAATCATTAACATTAAAAAATTGCAATATGAACACTGGTAAAAAATGTTTAGGGATCATTTTAAGTCTCAGAAATTCACTTGCTGGTGTTCTCAAAAACACTTGGCCCAGTGGATATAGACATTAGTTAGTTCCAGTGACTTGGCCCAAAGAGTTGTTAGTTCTATACCAGGCTACAGCAGAGGGTTAAGTTAAAGATAAGGTGCTCCCATCCAATGCAACCAGCCTGGATGTGGTGAGTCTGTTCACCAAGGTACCCACAGTGGAGGCACTATTGGTAGTCAGGGACTGACTGGCCTCAGACTCATCCCTAGGAAAGCATACCAGTATTCTACTAGATAACATGATGGAGATGCTAACTTTCTGCACGTAAACAACACTATTCGGATTGGGATCAGATATATATATATATATATATATATACACGATTAAGGCTTACCAATGGGCTCAACATTATTACCATCACTGGCTAACATATACATGGAATACTTTGAAGAGATGGCATTAGAATCCACAGCTCTAAAGCCAACACTATGGCTGAGATACTTTGATGACACCTTCATACTCTGGCCACACCAGGGGGAGGCCCAGATGCTACTCAACCATGTGAACTCAATCTCAATAAGATCATCGATACAGTTCACTATGGAAAAAGTGAACGACAACAAACTAGCATTCTTGGATGTACTAATATCTCAAACAGAGAAGGGATTTATGTCTAGATCTGCTGGCATTAGTCTGTGTCACTAGAGTTCTTTGATTTAGCTTCAAACTGTATTTGGAACCATAATTTAGCAGCAGTTTATAAACTGATTCATTTTACTGTGTAAAAATATGACCATAGTCTGAATAAATGTTTTTCAGTAAAAATCAAATATGAATCCAGTTTATAAAAAATATACAAATAAACTCCCTTGAAACAATCTAATTGCAAACTGTGGTTAGAAATCAAAGTGACTTTTAAAATAATAAAACTTAAAAAAAACTTAAATTAAATTTAAAAATTAAAATAATAAAGCTTAAAAAAATTAAAACAGTCTTTCTGCTTCAACAGCAGAATTAAGTATCAAAATCTGTTTCTACCACAACCTTATGGATCAGTTTCTGTTTTCAGGCATTTTATTAAAATTTTAGTTATCCAGCAGGTCAGGTTGCAAGGTTAAAGAATTAACCGGTATTAATCCAAGAATTAGAACACATGTCCTAGTTTTTGAGTAGGTGAAATTAAATTTTTCATTTGTAGCTTTTCAGTCAATTTTGTTGCGTAGGAGGTGCTTTGTGGGGCAGTAGTTATTGGCTTGGAATGAGAAATCAAGGGGGTTGAGTTCAAATTCCAGTTGAATTCCTTGCATTCACTTACACACAAATACCCTTGGAAAAAGTATTAATCCGTATCTTCCCTCCAGTTATGGGTTAAATAACAGGAAGATTGGATTCTATAGACTTGGCTGGCAACTAGTCTACCACAATAATGGCAACCTACTGCGGGATAATCTTCTGCCCAGTGAGTCATATCTCTTTCAAGACATGATCGCTCAAGCAAGCATCACGTATGGCACTTAACTGACTGACTGAATATAATAGTTGGAATCATGATTAAGGCTTCTACTGGTCATAAATTGGGGGATAGGTTTTCTATTATTATGAAGTAATAAACTGATTCCCCACTAATTACTACATAATAATATAATACCTTGCTTCTCCCTCTAGCTATGAGTCAAATAACAGGACAGATTGGGTTCTATAGCATTGGCTGGCAACCAGTCTACTGCAGAAAGTAATGGTAACCAACTGTGGGATAATCTTCTGCCCAGTCAGTCATGTCTCTTTCGAGACATGATTGCCTAAGTGTGTGTCACGTATGGCATTTAACTGACTGAAGTAATATTCATTTCTTGCACTGTTAGAATCAAAATGGGAATAGGAAAATACTAGTCAGTCAGTTAAGTGCCATACGTCATACACGCTTGGGCGATCATGTCTCGAAAGAGACATGACTGACTGGGCAAAACATTATCACGCAATAGGTTGCCATTGCTTTCTGCGGTAGACTGGTTGTCGACCAAGGCTATAGAAACCAATCTGTCCTGTTATTTAACCCATAACTGGAAGGAATAGAAGGATTAATACCTTTCCCAAGGGTATTTGTGCGTAAGTGAATGCAATGAATTCGACTGGAATTTGAACTCGGCTCCCCGATTTCTCATTCCGAGCCGATATCCAATGCTCCACAACCCACATCCTCTAAATACTAGTAACTATCTTAAATTATTTTTATAAAAATATAAAGTCTTTGAAAAAAGAATATAAAGAGTAAAATGAACATTTTAGCTGCAGAGAATATGCTATAGAAGGATTGGCAGGAAAATATAATTTCCTTTAAAAAAAGATTTCACTGGAATTAAAGAAACAAGTTCCTCGATGACTTACCTTGCTTTCAGGTAAAGCAGAATACCTTAACTCTTTGTAAGTTAGCCAAAAGTATTGTGGCTTAAAAGAGAATGAAAATGACAGGCGATTCAGTAGTTTTTTGGATGAATATCGACATTTATGAAGGTAACCTTCCTTCAATATAACCCCAGGGTAGAAAGGCTGTCGGTGACGACGCTGTTGTTCCAAAGCTGTTGAAAAACAAAATGTACGTCTTTAAGGTTACATAAATTACTCAAAGAGTACGAAAAGATCCTGCAAACATTGACGTAGTTTAATGTAAAATATAATGATTGGAAGATTATCAGAACAGACAGAATTATGAAAAGAAATTTGGGCCCTATATGAAATAACAGACTAATTAAATCTATTTTTAGATAATATTTTTGGCTTTTTGACACAGTATAAAACAAGTGAAACTATACTAAAATCAAATACAAAAATAAGAGATTGGCTTTCATTCAGACACAAGCAATTAGCCTTTAAGCTAATGTAATACTTTTAAAAATCATTCTTCTTCTTCTATGTGCCTTGTCCTTTCAGGATGTAGGCGATCATGGTTTTCCACGTCTCCCTATCCCTGATGGCTTTTAGCATGCCTTCTCCTGTTACACCATTCAACCCCCGTTCTGTCATCCACCTGCTCAGGCCCTTCAAATATGTTATCCGCTGCTTTCCTCTGTCTCTTTTTCCCTCTATCTGGCCTGTTAGTATCAGATTCTCCAAGCTCTCCTTCCTCATTGCATATCTCAGGAACTTCAGTTGTCTCTTCCTGATGCTCACTATTAATTTCCTTTTCATTGCCATTTTTTGTAACACCTCATCTTTGCTAGCATGCTCAGTCCACGATATCCGCAGCATCCTTCTGTAGAACCAAATTTTCACTGCTTCAAGTTTTCCCTTCATCTTCATTGATATTGTCCAACATTCACTTCCATATTGAAGAACTGACATCATACAGCAATCCAGTACTCTTTTCTTTGTTTCTAGTGAAAGTTTTCTGTGTCTTAATACTTTACTCAGCTTCTGGAAGGCATCCTTCACCATGCCAATTTGCCTTTGGATCTCTGTGTCACACTTTCTGTTAGAACATTTCCCAGATATTTAAATTTTCGTATCTGCTTGATTTTAACATCCCTACCTGTATTTGGCACTTTGGGCTGCTCTTTTTGCTGATGACCATGTATTCAGTATTAGGCATACTAAAAACTAAATTTTAAAACTCAGACTTAAAACAATTGTAAGGTAATTTACTCATAACCAAAGAAAAATTAGAATTACTAAAATACTGGAAGAGATGTGAGTATAACAGACATTGTCATGAAAAGTACAGGTTGTTGCAGCAAAATCCAATACTTGAAAAAAGAGAGAATTTTTAGGCAATAAAATCAAAAGTTGCATATGCAGAAACTCAACAGTTTATTTAGCAATAGTTGTAGTTACATACTACATTATTTTTCAATGTAACCGCTGTCAGTGGTGACAATCATCTCAAGGCGGGTGCGAAATGAGTCACACACTTTGGCGACCATGTCCTTGTCTATAGCGGTGAATGCCTCCATGATCGTAGCTTTCAGAGAGTCAACAATTTTGTGGGCATGCTTGTTGGTCTTGGCCTCAATCACGCCCTAGAAGAAATAGTCAAGGGGGTTGCAGTTGAGTGAAGAGGACAGCCACAAGTCCAGCGATTAGTGGCGAGGAACATTGTTGAGCAGCCGAGCCTGGGTTGTCTTGGCTTTGTGTGCAAAAGCAGAGTCATGCTGGAAGACACAGGGTTGTCCAGCAGCAATCTCATCCATCCAGGGCTTCACCACGCTCTTCAGCACCTCCTAGTAGATCTCAGTGGTGACTCTCAGGCTCTTTTGAAAGAATACTGACGTTCTTCTCTGATGAAAAGAATTTCTTCCAGAACCAGATGAGCAACAGGCAGAATGACAGGTGGATCTGCAAAGACATCGAGGAGGTTCCCGTTGTGAAGCATACAAAGTTTCCCTCCTTTGTCATGGTCCTTGGCATCGTCTCCAGCAAAGAGGATGTCTTAACTCTGTTCTTCTTTCAAAAGGGCCTGAGAGTCACTGCTGAGATCTACCAGGAGGTGCTGAGGAGTGTGTTGAAGCCCTGGATTGACAAGATCATTGCTGGACGACCCTACGTCTTCCAGCAGGACACCGTTCCTGCACACAGCCAAGACGATCAAGTCTGGTTACTCCTACCACTAGTTTCACTGCATGCTCATCATGAATGCCTCCAAAGAGCCAAAGAAAGTCAAGGTGGCGTCTTTGCTGAATGAGCTCAAGAAAAGGTCTGCCCAGATGCTTAAGTTCTCTGATGAAAAGAATTTCATCCAGGATCAGACAAGCAACAGGCAGAATGACAGGTGGATCTGCAAAGACATTGAGGAGGTTCCTGTTGTGAAGCATACAAAATTTCCCTCCTCTCTCATGATTCTTGGCGTCATCTCCAGAGACGGGGGACGTCATGTCATGTTTGCAAATTTTAATGTATCAGTTCCATATTATGATAATAAGATTCTATTAAGTTGGATTGATTCAGTTGCTAACACCACTAAACATTTAGGAGAATGGTTTGAGGATGAAGTTTTAGTTTTGGAAAGATTAAGGGAGGAGCAACTTAGTCAACTTAAAAGAAAGTCATGTTCGTGATTATCATTCATCGTCAGTAGTAAGACTGTGGTGATAGAGAAATAGATAATAAGACCAAAATTTCACTATTGTTTAAAACAGACATATAATAAAAACTGCCAGTTAAACAAAGCCATAATTTGACCAACCAATCTGAAAGCATTCACAAACAGGATGTAAGAAATAAATATAAAAAACCAAAACTCATCATTTCTAAAAATAGATAGTTCAACCAACCAATCAAAAATCTTTTACAACCAGGATATAAGGCTGCGAATCCATGGGAAGCAGTGCACTCTTTTCAAAATGCATCTATAGTTTTGTATGTAAATATGGAAAATCTACTAAAACCAGATTTGATAAATTAATTTTGTCCATTATCCATTGCCTTGGTAATCAGAACATAACCAGAGAAAAAAATAGGACATTTGCTTTGACTAGCTGGTAACCTTAGACAGCTAACCTGTTCATGCTACGTTGAAAGTAAAGATATCTTCCTTCCCCATGTCGTCAAGTGGTGACTGCTACATTTGGAATATATATATATTACGAAAAATCTCGAAGATTAATGAAATGGTTTTAACAACTGACATACTGAAATTATTTGTTTGAACATTATTTTTAATCAATACTCATATTTGAGTAGATATTCTGTTTTTAATCAAGCAGTATATTTATATATTTATTTCTACCAGCCTGATTATTTACAATGAATTTTGTTATGAAAATGTGTGTCATTTGGCAGGATTTGAACCTGCGCCCCCTTTCAATATAAAGGAAGCCACCAATTAATCTGGTGCATCTTAGACCACAAATGATACCACAGTCTAAACAAAGTCAAATCAAGCCTAAATAAAAATAATGTTCAAACAAATAATTTCAATATATATATATATATATAATGTACTACCTGGACTCTTTCTTTGTCTCTCTCCAGGATTTTTATACCAGAACTCTTGAAATTTTAACTTTATCTTTCTGTATTATTTTGTAATATTATATTGTATTTATCAATATTGTGTACATTTTCATTCAATGATTACACAAGGCCAATATTCACCCAATGGCATAGATTTATTTTGTATTTATCAATATTGTGTACATTTTCATTCAATGATTACACAAGGCCAATATTCACCCAATGGCATAGATTTATTTTGTATTTATCAATATTGTGTACATTTTCATTCAATGATTACACAAGGCCAATATTCACCCAAATGCCATAGATTTATTTTGTATTTATCAATATTCTTGCTCGATCACCAAAGTTAAGCAACACTGAGCCTGGTCAGTACTTAGATGGGTGACCGCTTGGGAATACCAGGTGCCGTAAGCGTTTTTGGATGGATGTGCATTGTGGTGCAGTGGATATCGGCTCGGAAAGAGAAATCGGTGAGCTGAGTTCGAATTCTAGTTGAATACCCTGCATTCACTTAAGCACTGGTACCCTTGGGAAAGGTATTAATCCATCCCTTCCCTCCAGTTATGGGTTAAATAACAAGGGTAGGACTTGGGGACTTGAATCTTGATACTCAAAAAGAAAAAGTATTACTAGATACAGAACGTATATAAAAATACAAACAATAATAAATTGTTGAAAGAAAAAGGAATTACCAGCAATAAATAAATAAAATTTAGTTGGCAATAAATGACACCCCCCCCCCCCCGAGGTTGATATGCCATAAAAACAAAACAACTAACCAACCAACCAACCCAATGCAGATGTGTTTGTTTCTGGTTTAGCCTCCATATGACTGTTCACAACACTTCATTGTCGAGTGACTGATCAAATTCATTTTTGAGATCCAAATCACCAAAAAGGAAATTTTTGGAATCAACAATACACAATCCATTCTGAAGTTGATTCTAGCCCTCAAGTGATGCTGTGGGAATATTATTGCACCAAAATTGTGTTTATTCATCCTTGCTTCAATCAATCAGTCAGTTAAGTGCCATACATGATACACACTTGGGCAATCATGTCTCGAAAGAGACATGACTGACTGGGCAAAAGATTATCCCGCAGTAGGTTGCCGTTGCTCTCTGCGGTAGACTGGCTGCCAGCCAAGGCTATAGAATCCAATCTGTTCTGTTATTTGACCCATAGTTAAAGGGAGAAGCGATGTATTATTATTACATAGTAATTAGTGGGGGATTAGCTTATTACTTCATAACAATAGAAAACCGATCTCCCACTTTATGACCAGTAGAGGCCTTAATCATGATCTGAACTATTATATTCAGTCAGTCAGTTAAGTGACATGCGTGATACACGCTTGGGCGATCATGTCTCTTTCGAGACATGACTGACTGGGCAAAAGATTATCTTGCAGTAGACTGTTTGCCAGCCAAGACTATAGAACCCAATCTGTCCTATTATTTAACCCATAACTGAAGGGAAGAGACGGAATAATACCTTTTCCAAGGGTATTTGCGCATAAGTAAATTCAAGGAATTTAACTGGAATTCAAACTGGCTCCCTGGATTTTTGTTCCAAGCAGACTTCCACTGCACTACAATGCGCATCTGCTTTAATACTAGACAAAAAATACTAGAAAAAAAAAATAGACAATTGTTTCAATACTAAACAAAAAAATAGTAAATATAAAAATTGAACATCACTAAGATGGAAGTGCATATCTTTAAAATGATATAAAGATGCATGCATAAACCGGAGGGAATTATGAGAAAAATGAAACATAATTGCAATAATGCAACAAAAAATTTGCTTCGCACTGAAGATTGTTTTTCTGTAATGAAAATCTACATCTGTGATTTTCGGCTATTGGTTTCTATGAGGTTTCACCTTTTTGAAGAGAATTCATTATATTTTTTCAGACTCTTTCACTCATTCTTGCTCATCATCTACTAAATTGCAATGTTTAGATTTAAGATTATAGTTTTTATTAGATTAGAACAGCTACATAGAATTAAGTCTTCTTATGTCTTTTAAAAATCCACTCAGTTGGGTTGTCATGCCATAGCCTTCCCTTTTTTTCTTTATTTTTTTTTCAGATGGCATCAGATTCCCCCACCAATCAAGAAAACCGGAGTGAGGGTGGGGAATATATAGGTACTCTGGATTTAATAGTCAATGTAATCACCAATAATTTGTAAGGATATCAGTTGTAAACACAACTAACTGTGTTTCTTAATGGTTGTTGAGAAATACTTCAGTTGTGGTCATGCCATGATTGTCCAGAAAAAAACACTAATTTATTAACAGGTCATCAAAATTTGTATTTATTTCTGAGATGAAGAATTTTCAATAATCTTGGAATTATTTCGAAATTTTGTTCTCATCTTGGTTGATATCAGTGTTATAATAGGCACAACGTTTTGACCAAGTACCTTCTGGTCATCATCAGGTGTCCATAGATTGGCTGATGTGGATTATCTCCTTGATTATTGTGAAATATTCTGTGAAATCAATTTTTGTCCTTTCATGTTGGAATTTGGGACTCTCACGACCAATTTCATGAATCAAACTCTTGACCCATAGATGCTACTAACACATATATAACCAACTTCTATATCCACTACGCCACCATCCCGAAGGATGTTAGTGGTGTATTTTTGGAGGTTTTTATATTGTGTCAGGTGGATTTTGACAACTGGATTATGTTAGTGGGTTTGTGCCACTTGTCATAATTTGTATTTATTTCTGAGATTATTTCAATAATCTTGGAATTATTTCAAACTTTTGTTCTCATCTTGATTGATATAGGTGTTATAATAGACACAACATTTCATCAAACGTATTAAAGGTCATCAGAAATATGCTTGTTAACCTAAGAAAACATCCAGATTTTAAAGATGTTTAAAAAGCAAAAAAAAAAAATGTTGCTAAAAGTATTTTTTTAAAAGAAAAAAAGTGTGTCCAAATATCAAAGTACAGAATCAAACTTACTGTGATCCTCATCAATATCAGTAAGGGTGTCTATGAAAGTCCGCACGTCATTGATCTTCTCATGGATAAATCCATGAAGGGGTTGCATCCATTGCTCTTTTCCAACTGGCTCTGATAGATTTCCAATTGTTTGTGTTACCTGTTAGTCAAAAAAAAGTTGAGTTACTGAAAAATACAAAACATGCAGTGGGTGTGCGATCAAACTTACAGCCTTTTTCAGAAGAGGAATAGCTTATTTTTTGCATGTTAATAGCAACCATCATTTGATAAAAAATTGATTAAGCTTTTCTTTTTAACTTTATCCTTAATAGAAATATTGTGTGGCTTGCTGAATTGACAGTAAAAAATTTCTAGCTCAGTTTGGACTAATAGGATAAGAAATTAAGAATTAAAATCAACCTTCATTTTCACTTTTACAAAATTTCACAATGACGTGTGAAATCCTGGTTTTCCCAAATAGAAAAAGGATTGACCATGTGCTTAAAGAAAAAGTAGAAACCGGATTTCACTAGTAACTGTTAAACTAATTTAAACAAAACCAAAAAGGACTTGCTAGTCAGTGCAAAAATTCTAGATTACAATAAAAGGACTTGATCAGCTGTCAGTTAGACTCAGATGAGAGCAGCAAGAGACACTGCTAAAATCTAAGGAGAAAAGCTTCAAGGCAACTTGGGCATTCATCTTCTTTCTCTTTCCTTCTTGTGTGCTGATTCCTTTTGCTTCCTCTTCTCCATCCAAAGAAATTCCTACCAAACAAACACATACATACGTACATATGCATATACTCTTTCAACAATTACTACTATGAACATTTTCTACAAATCTTGATACCTTAAACTTTCTCATTGAACATTAATTTCTATGAATTCTTGTTATTCTTTCCTTTTAATAATTTTCTATTTTAACATGAAAAATGTATATTTTATTCTTACACTATTCCACACTATTTCACACATTCCAACCTGCAACCAACCTTCTGATGATAATTCTAGATAAAACCTGTAAGCTGTAAGGAGTTCAGTTAAGTATGACACAAGGCTGGAATCAAATAAAAATTACCCATCCCCCTATGACTTCAAGACAAGCAATCATAAAATTTGATTATCTTGCTTGTCAAATTTAAGCATACAAGATTTGATTTTCTATCTTGATTTTCATTTTAATTGCAAACATTAAAAGTAAACACATTTTGTGTGCTCAGAAAAGTATGCCAGTGTTAATAAATCAAAGATTTATTTTGCCACTTATTTTTTATTACTGTCTATTAAAATGATTTCAAATTAAGAATGTGGTAAGAAGTTATCTATAAGCATGAACTCTAATAAATAAAAAGATAGTATTAAAAACATAAGACTAGATGAAATGCCCATCTACACTTTATAAGAGATCAAGTTTCAGAATGAAAGTGATTATAATGAAAGTATAATATTTTCTTAGTATTATCAGAGTTAAATTATTAAAATCCCTGCATGTATACAGTCCTGAAAAGTAGTGATGCATAATTTTTAACACTAAAGTAAAATATATAAAATGTATCTAAACTTATTTATAAATGGAACTTTGTATGTGTCTGTGTCTGTCTGTTACCTATAGACACTGAAACGGCTGAACCGATTTTCTTGAAAATTTACACAGTTGTACTATAAGCATCTCTGAGTGTTCTTAGCTAGGTTTTGTGTCAAGGCACCCTTGATAAATATTGAAAATTGATAATCAAAAAAATCGGCTTATAGAAGGAGTGGTTCGATTTTAATCAAATTTGATACACTCATAGACAAAGACATAAGAAATGACATTCAGAAGTTTCAAGGTTGCAGTTCTTACAATAGTGCAGAAAATCAATAATATATATATATATATGTAAAAGGCAAGATGTTTGTGTGTATGTCTGTTTATCTGCCTGTATGTCTGTATTTTTCAGCCCTTTTATTTTAGTTTTTGCTTCGGGTTTGGCTCTAAGTAGGTATAATTGTAGTTCTTAGTCTCAGCCATGATACCATTTACTCAGAGCACTTATTTAGCCTTCAAAATTCAGTTTATGATGAAAAAATCTTATTTGATATCGATACCAGGAAATCAAAATTTGACTTACACCAATTCATTTTTCTTTCAGTCTATGGTTTCGCTTTAACTGGAAACAACTATTGCTTTTTAGTCTTTCATGCCAACGTCCAATATAGGACTTCTAGTTCTCTCAAGATCATCTCACTGATTTGAATAAATTGAGTGAGAAGATGCAGCTTTGTTTTTGTTGGGGAGCACCCTTTTTGCACAAGAAATGGACTTGCCTGATGTGTACAAATAATCCTGCCTATACAGAGAACGTCAGTGATTGTCACAGTGAGTGATAGAGAGAGTGTGTAGCAGGAGTTGAGTAGTTGGACCTCCGCTTAGTTGGTCAGTAAGAATATAGACTTATTACCTGGACTTACTTCTTCTTTACAAGATTGTATATATTGATTCCTATTAACAGTATTCCTAATATTCCTGTATTTACTAAACCGTGTTTCAGGTTGTATATATTTTGTTCCATATAACTTACATTTTATCTCTCCATATCTGTTTTTGTTATTATTCTTTTGTGTGGTTTCTAAACAGTAAATTATAAAACACAGCTATTGTATATATGATCATTCTGAGTGTGATTTAAAATAAACACATGAAACAGACACACACACACACACACACACACACACACAAACATCTTGCCTTTTATTTTTATATATATATATATATATATATATATATATATATATATATTATCATTTTTCTGCACTATTGTAAGAACTGCAACCTTGAAGCTTCTGAATATCGTTTCTTATGTCTTTGTCTATGAGTGTATCAAATTTGATTAAAATCAGACCACTCCTTCTATAACACGATTTTTTCGATTATCGATTTTCGATATTTATCGGGGGTACCTTGACACAAAACCTAGCTAAGAACACTCGCAGACGCTTATAGTACAACTGTGTAAATTTTCAAGAAAATCGGTTCAGCCGTTTCGGTGTCTATAGGTAACGGACAGGCACACGCAGACACACAGACAAAGTTCCATTTATGAATAAGTTTAGATTACCTGGACTTACTTCTTCTTTACAAGATTGTATATATTGATTCCTACTAACAATATTGTATATATTGATTCCTACTAACAATATTGTATATATTGATTCCTACTAACAATATTTCTAGTATTCCTGTGTTTACTAACCCGTGTTCCAGGTTGTATATATTTTTGTTCAATATAACTTACATTTTATCTCTCCATATCTGTTTTTGTTATTATTTTGTGTGGTTTCTAAACAAGAATCCTCAACAGTTTTATTGCTCTTTTCTATTCTTGTGGGATGTGTGTTGTGGTACAGTGGATATCGGCTCGGAACGAGAAACCGGGGAGCCGAGTTCGAATTCCAGTTGAATCCATTGTATTCACTTACGCGCAAATACCCTTGGGAAAGGTATTAATCCGTCTCTTCCTTCCAGTTATGGGTTAAATAGCAGGACAGATTGGGTTCTATAGCCTTGGTCGGCAACCGGTCTACCGCAGAAAGCAATGGCAACCTACTGCGGGATAATCATCTGCCCAGTCAGTCATGTCTCTTTCGAGACATGATCGCCCAAGTGTGTATCACGTATGGCACTTAACTGACTGACTATTCTTGTGTGTTTGCTTAATTCATTTTCTTTTTGTATGCAAGTGGTTTGTTCTTAGTAAATGTTTCAGATTATTCTAATATCTTTCCCAATATTAAATTAAATTTTCTTAGTAGTTCAAGTAGATCTTTGGGTTACACATTAAACAAAAGAAGAAACAAAAAAAAAAAGAGTTTTGCAATGCTATGTAACATCGGTCCACCTATATTTCGGTGAATTCTGAACAATTTTCTCAAAGATGTAAAGGAGATTTGAGGCAACAGAAATGTGATTCTACAAGTCCATCAGTCAGTTAAGTACCATGTGTAATACATGTTTTGGGCGATCATGTCTTGAAAGAGACATGATTGAAAGGCAGAACATTATCTTGCAGTAGGTTGCCATTGCTTTCTGCGGTAGACTGGTTGCCGACCAAGGCTATATAACCCAATTTGTCCTATTATTTAACCCATAACTATAAGGAAGAGATGGATTAATACCTCCAGTTATGGGTTAAATAGTAGGGCAGATTGGATTCTACAGCCTTGGCTGGTAACCAGTCTACCACAGAAAGCAATGGCAACCTACTGCAGGATAATCATCTGTACAATCAGTCATGTCTCTTTTGAGACATGATTGCCCAAAGCATGTATCATGTATGGTACTTAACTGACTGACTGAATATAATAGTTGGAATCATGATTAAGGCTTATACTGGTCATAAAGTGGGGGATCGGTTTTCTATTGTTATGAAGTAATACACTGATCCCCCACTATTTACTATGGAATAATATAATACATCACTTCTTCCTCCAGTTATGGTTTAAATAACAAGACAGATTGGGTTCTATAGTCTGGGCTGGCAACCAGTCTACCGCGGAAACACTTTTGAGACATGATTGCCTATAGCGTGTATCATG
Organism: Ascarosepion bandense; assembly: GCA_037127315.1. Classification (NCBI taxonomy): domain Eukaryota; kingdom Metazoa; phylum Mollusca; class Cephalopoda; order Sepiida; family Sepiidae; genus Ascarosepion; species Ascarosepion bandense. The sequence goes on from JBBBDQ010001548.1 coordinate 553,507, forward strand.
TATGGCACATAACTGACTGACTGACTCTCAGAGATTATATTAAAAATAAAAAAGTTATCTAACCAACAATTTCAGTATAATAAATAGCATGGCAGAACAGGAACTGAAAAAGACATGTAAACATTGATTTAATCTACAAATGATAAAGAGCTTTGGAAAGTCATGACACATTAAAAAGAATCATGAATTTTATAAGAATCTAGTGACATTATTTGATCTAAAGTATAATTGTTGGTACCTACTTGTTTTAAATCAAACTAATAATATTTAACTTAACACTGGCAACCTCTCCTGCCTCTTCCCCATAAGCATGAACTGAGAGCAATACAGTGCACCTCCTTCTGACATCAGGTGGAATCATTATATTGAGTTAATAGCTAAATCCACTGCTAGGAAAGTTGGGTCACTGTGTTGGGCCAGGAAATTTTTTTCTGCCTGAATCCATCTTGCACATATATAAATCAAACATCCGTCCGTGCATAGAATACTGCTGTGATATATGGTCAGGCGCCCCTGCTGTTCATCTAAGTGTTCTCAACAGGCTACAAAGGAGAATCTGTAATGTGATAAGTCCTGACTTGCTGGCTTGACTCCAGCCACTTTCTCACCGACGGGGTGTAGCTTTCCTTTGTCTGTTCTATAAATATTTTCATGGCTTCTGCTCCAATGAACTTAAGTCAATGGTGCCCCTGCAAGAGTGGTTTACTCGTGCAACCAGACTGACAACTGGGTCCCACCCATTCACAGTTAGATCAACCAGATGCAGCCGACAATTCTACTCTATCAGTTTATTTTCTCGCACTTCTCGCCTGTGGAACTCTCTTCCATATTCTTGCTTTCCTGACGGCTACAACCTCCAGGAATTTAAATGCAATGTTAACACCCATCTCTTATCCACTTGACTCCTGTTCTTTTACATCATCCCGCGTATTTTGTTCTTTTCCTTTATCTCTACCTTCGCAACTGTCTTCACACCTGTGTTCCTATCCTTCTCTTGCTCTTTCTCTGACACCCCCTGTAAATGCTTAGTCTTTCTCTTTACTCTCTTCCTATCTAAACTTTTACTCTTATGTAGCCTTCTGCACATCAGTGGTGGTACGGCCTTGCTTGGAGTGAAATATATATATAATTCATTTAAAAAGCAGTTATTTTATCAACTGAACCACAATGTTCAAACATATTTTTTAGAGTTATGGAAATGCTGAGGTGTAAAGTTTTATATGATCTGGGGTATATCTTGTTCTTTTCCTTTCTCTCTACCTTCATAACTGTCTTCACACCTGTGTTCCCATCCTCCTCTTGCCCTTTCTCTGACAACCCCCTGTAACTACTTCATCTTTCTCTTTACTCTCCGCCTATCTAAATTTTTACTCTTATGTAGCCACCTGCACATCAGTGGCAATATGGACTTGCTTGGGGTGAAAAGATTAAAAAAAAAATTAATAATGTATTTAAAAAGCAGTTACTTTATCAACTGAACCACAATATTCAAATATATTTTTGGAGTTATGGAAATGCTGAGGCGTAAAGTTTTATATGATCTGGGGCATATTGCTTTAATACAAACGTTTTACACATGTTTATATACTTTTTTATGATTGAAATAACTTTAAAAAAGTACTTGCCTTGGCTAATAATGTAAGTGTACGGCTGACCTTCCTGTCTGGATGGTGTTCCTGAAGCAGAAAAAGCTTTGGTGACAAAACAGCTGGCACAAAGAATCTCAAAAACAGAAACCCACTCACAGCATGGTATGCATAATCCTGAAAAGAGACAAAAAAGTTGAAAGGTCATAGAGAAGAATGGTAAAAGATACAATTATCCATATATATAAAAGGCAATCTGTAATTCTGTGTGTGACTGTAACCTATGCACGCCTACATTTTTTAAGCTACGCCATTCAAACTTTTCAGGGACACATATCTACAAGGAAGCTAGGTCGACACATACTTTTTGAGTTTAAGTTCAGCAATTTTCTCTTTCGCACTTTTTGGCCAATGAAGCCGATTGTTTACATTTGCTCCGTAAAACTTCTAAGATCTAAGATGGTTGCTAGATTATGTCACAGAAATCAAATCGCACATGTCAAACGTGATTAAAAAAAAAATTTTTTTTAAAATGAACCTTTATATTTAATTTTTATTCCGATGTTTTAAAACTTCATTTGGTCAACAAAAAAATGTGAATATTTTCCCCGTAATTTTGAAACAAAAGAAATATTTTTTAAAAAAGTGTTTTTTCAAACAAAAAAAATATGTAAAAAAAAGTGCCAACGGTTAATTTAATTATTTAAGTCCATTTTTTTTCAGATTTAATATTTCATACTTCAGAAAATAAAATTAAAAAAAAATAAAGCTTTTTTTTGCTAAATATTTCATGCAAGAAATCAACTGTCTGTAATTCATGTGGCATTAATGTAACATTTTCCTCTAAAATTAAATGTCTACATTTTTAAATATTCTTTGAAAATTTCTGAACTGAGAACATAATAGTTTTTATATTTCTAATTTCAGTAAAACAAAATAAATAAATTTTTTTTATGTTAAATTCATTTAGTCACAAAAAAATGTAAATATTTTCCCCCTGTAATTTTGAAACAAAAACAAACGCAATGTTGTTTACAATGTCACACAAAATATCAAATCATGTTTTTGCAAAACAAAAGAAAATAGATTTTTTTAATGGAATTTTTAAACTATTTTTAAACAACAATTTTTTATATAATTATTTTTTATATAATCGAGTTTTACAGGAATTTATCCATTTAATATTATAAACATTAAACAACTAAAATGTTCTGAGTTGTATGGGCAATGCCAGGCTATGATGCTAGTAAAATATACTGCTGTGATTCTTACGAGGCTGAAAAACAAATATCGTCAAAAAAGTGACACACCATTTGAGATAAATGTAGGCTATTTATGATAATATCGTCAATTATAAGGTTATACTATTGAGAATGATTTTTGATTTAATACTCTTCATAAATCATGCACTTTATCATGGACTCTTACTTGTTCATGACTTGTAGTTTGTTAATGCTTGATTCGGTATTTTCATAAATAGAACTTATTCAAAATCTTACAAGGAAACATTAATAAAATGAAACTATTTTGGTTTCACTGAATATTTCAACCTTTTGTAAATATAATGGAAGTGTGGGTTAGGGTGGTGGTGTCACAGTTATCAGCACTGAAATTAGAATTAAGATTCCTGCAAAGATTCATTTCACCCTAATACCATTGGCTTATGGTCATATCACGTTGAATACACCAGTTCTCGTTTGATCACCAAAGTTAAGCAACGTTGAGCCTGGTCAGTACTTAGATGGGTGACCACTTGGAACTACCATGTGCTTTAAGTGTTTAGTGACAGATGTGCGTTGTGGTGCAGTGGATATTGGCTTGGAAAGAGAAATCGGTGAGCGGAGTTCGAATTCCAGTTGAATGCCCTGCATTCACTTACGCACTGTTACCCTTGGGAAAGGTATTAATCCATCCCTTCCCTCCAGTTATGAGTTAAATAACAGGGTAGGACTTGGGACCCTGCCCTTAAACACATCCCAATGAATCTGCCTCCAAAAAGGAGGAAGCCGGCTCAACCCAACTAGGGTGAATGCAGCTTGCTAGCTTGAATATAATTGGGAAAGGCAAGAATCTATTTCTTCTTCCCGCAATTTTAATAGGCCATTAGTATAAACTTTTATAAATAATTTTATTCACACAGGTTTTAAATAATAAAAATAATAACAGATAAAAAATAATTTCACAAGATTATTATTTCTCCTCTCATTTAGATATATTCTGAAAATGAATTCCCTGCATTAACTTACATGCAAATACCCTTGGGAAAGGTTTTAATCTATCTCTTCCCTTCAGTTATGGGTTAAATAACAGGACAGATTGGGTTCTATAACCTTGGTCGGCAACCATTCGACCACAGAAAGTAATGGCAACCTACTGTGAGAGTCTTTTGCCCAGTCAGTCATGTCTCTTTTGAGACATGATTGCCCAAGTGTGTGTGTATTACATATGGTACTTAACTGACTGACTGAATATAATAGTTGGAATCATGATTAAGGTTTCTACTGGTTATAAAGTGGGGGATCGGTTTTCTATTGTTATGAAGTAATAAACTGAACCTCCACTAATTACTACGTAATAATATAATACATCGCTTCTCCCTCTAGCTATGAAACAAATAACAGAACAGATTGGGTTCTACAGCCTTGGCTGGTAACTAGTCTACTGCAGAAAGTAATAGCAACCTTCTGCGAGAAAGACTTCTGCCCAGTCAGTCATGTATCTTTCAAGACATGATCACCCAAGTGTGTATTACGTATAGCACTTAACTGATTATCTTTGATATTATTTCATCCTAATTCAAAGTTTTATTTTGTGCAAACAGTTTTATACAACTAAAAAAATGTACAATACCGGCCATAATTATTAGGCCACCCCAATTTTTTTTAAAAGAAATTATGTATTTCATATTAATTTTAGTATTATTGCCAAATGAAAATAGAATGGTTCTTTTTTTATCATTAGTTTACAAAATTTTACAAGGCAACGAAGCAAAGATGCACTTGTTTGAATCACCCTAAATGTTCTTCATTCTTTCATTAATGAAACTGCAAAATAGGTAATTATTAAATATTTAAAAATTCATTTGATGCACATGTTATTGTGCAATATTAACAAAAGAACCATTCTATTTTTATTTGCAATAATTCACTTGGCAATAAATACTAAAAAATAGTATGAAATACATCATTCTTTTTAAACACTGGGGTATCCTAATAATTATGGCCGGTAATGTATATATAGATATAAAATAGCAAATCTACAGGGTGCGATGGTTAAATTGTCGCTATTTGCCTTGTAAAAGTTTGCAAAGTGACAATAACAAAAGAACCATTCTATTTTCATTTACAATTATTCACTTGGCAATAAATACTAAAAAATACTATGAAATACATCATTCTTTTAAAACACTGGGGTGTCCTAATAATTATGGCCGGTAATGTATATATAGATATAAAATAGCAAATCTACAGGGTGCGATGGTTAAATTGTCGCTATTTGCCTTGTAAAAGTTTGCAAAGTAACAATAACAAAAGAACCATTCTATTTTTATTTACAATTATTCACTTGGCAATAAATACTAAAAAATACTATGAAATACATCATTTTTTTAAAACACTGGGGTGGCCTAATAATTATGGCCGGTAGTGTATGATGAAAGTTTTACATAAAAATATTAATAGATATTGTAAAACTACCAGGCTGTAGATTCTAAACCCAATTTGTACATATAGTAATAGGTGATAATGGAAGATTCTGTTTTCATATCCAATGGCAGACAATTAAATATATCCTTTGTTAAAGGGCCATAACTCTTCCGAAGAATTCTCTCTATTTTTTAGTTTCTTTAAGACATTTACAACTCAGTGATGTGAAGTCATTTAATTTTGATTGTATGAAGGAGCCCCTTTGTTTGTTAAGGAATCTGAAGTCTGTTATTACTCATATTTCCATTATTGCACATTTATTTAACATCTAAATATACAAATTTCATTGTGCAGTTTTTTGTCAAGAATTTCAGTGGAAAAATAATCTTCATCATGGAATGAAAACTTATTGGTATAATAGTTTATAGGCACATTTCTAGCTTTTTCTTCCAAACCCATGAGTTCTACTAAATTTTCTGTAGAAAATAATTGCTTCTGCAACATCACACATGGCTAATGTTTCAGCAGCCAAAGCGCCTTTGTCTACACTCCTTTTAGACTGTCAGAACATTGGCATGTATTTTCCATCATCACCAGCCTGAAATAAAATCTATCCTCCTTCTGATCCTTCATCCAATAGGTTATCAAATGAGGTATCATTGTAAGCGACAATCTTTACATTTTTTAAGGTTACAGGAATGAGTATCAAATTTTCCTTGCTTAACTGTTTTAGCAGATTTATTGACTTGCTTTTGCAGTGGATATTGACTCAGAATGACAAATTGGGTTGCCGAATTCAAATTCCAGTTGAATTCCTTGTATTCACTTACGCACAAATACCCTTGGGAAAGGTATTAATCAATCTCTTCCCTCATGTTATGGGTTAAATAACAGGACAAATTGGGTTCTATAGACTTGGTTAGCAACCACTCTACCGTAGAAAGCAATAGCAACCTACTGTAGGATAATCTTCTGCCCAGTCAGTCATGTCTCTTTTGAGACATGATCGCTCAAAGCGTGTATCATGTCTGACACTTAATTGACTGACAATATAATAGTTGGAAATATGATTAAGGCTTCTAATGGGCATAAAGTGGGGGATCGTTTCTCTATTGATATGAAGTAATAAACTGATCCCCCACTAATTACTACATAATAATATAATACATCACTTCTCCCTCTAGCTATGAATCAAATAACAGGAAAGGTTGGGTTCTATAGCCTTGGTTGGCAACCACTCTACTGCAGAAAGCAATGGCAACCTACTACAGAACAATCTTCTGCCCAGTCAGTCATGTCACTTTCGAGTCATGTCACTTTCGAGACATGATCACCCAAAGCATGTATCACGTATGGCACTTAACTGATTGTTAATGCTATTAACTATTTTTTACTTCAATATTAAATCGAGTCCACTTATATCGTCGCTCAGATCTGGTCTAGTTTGAAACGCCACCCAGTTAAGCTGACCAATCAATTACCAGGATTTTTGTAACCTTATTTCACAATGTTATATCATGAACATATCTGTTAATTTCCAGTGGGACAGGCACCAGGTTTTTAACATATTCTTCTGGCTCAACTCTCCCAACTATTTTTTAACATTTAAACCAATATACTTAAAATTAACCAATTCTTTTTTATTTAACTTTCAAAACTTTCTGATGCTGATCAAAATTGTTGGTATGAAAATTCTATGATCCAGCAAAAACAGTATTCAGGTAGTAAGGAATTTTAAATGTAAGCTGGAAATGTTGATTACAAGTAAAAACATTAAGATTAGGAAGGGAAATTAGCAAGAGTAGCAACATTTAATTCTTCCCCCACTGGAAGTAAATTAGTTATTTCAGCAGAAATCTATATACTTAGATGGTTTTAAAGAATAGCAAAAGGTGACTGGTATAAGTAGTTTAGCTTTAATTTTCAGAAATGGGATTAGCTAAACAATGGCGAATATAGGTAGTTTCGATAAATTTTTGGGAAGGGTATAGCTAATAGTTGAATAGTAAAATTTCGTTCAAAAATCTGTGTTAAATAGAAGTAAGAAAGTATAATTAGTATTAGCAATTCAAAGTACAGGGGTAAATTTAGTGAAGAAAGAAAAAATGGATGAACATACCAGAAAGAGTAGCCACGATTAAAGATAAAATAAAACAGGTGCAACTCGAATTCGTTATTAAATAGGGGATGGCGGGAAAATGAACGCTTCCTATTGGCTAGAGTTAACAATAAAAAGTATGAATTCTGCCAAAAAGAAAATTTAAATCCAGACAAGTAGCACAAAAGCAAGGAGCCAGCTTGGTACTTCTGAACTGAAAGTCGGGGTTAATGCCGGAGCCAATATGATGTTTAAAAACCCGAAAACAGCAATGAAGGCAGGATATAACTGAAGAGCTCCTTTAAGCACCAAAAAAGTATTGAACAGAAATTGTTAATGTTGGTAGTATTGATGCAATGTAATTGATAAAACGACATGTCAATTTGGCATAATCACACTTTGAATGACCTGCTCCTAGCATTTTGAAATCCTTTCTGCCCATTAAATATGGTGAAAAAAAGACACATGACAATCTATAGATACTATGACAGATTTCAAAGGAAACTTTGCAGCATATCAACCTCCAACAATGTAGCTTAGCAGAAAAACAGTTTTAATCTCTGCTGATTTACAAATTTGAGTATATTATTCTTATTACAAAAAGAAAATTGTCCTTGGTTAGGACATGTAGGGAAATGACTTTTAATGTTGTTTACTCTAGTATCTTGAAAGCCTCTTTGTTACTTTGATCCACCACTAATTACTATGTACTTTTTTTTTTTTTTTTAATCATTTCACCCCGAGCAAGGCAGAAACGCCACTGATGTGCAGGGGGTTACATAAATGTAAAAATATTAATTAGAAAAGAGTGAGGAGTACAAGCTAGTTAGAAAGGAACAATAGAAAGCTGAGAAAGCAGGTGCAATGACAGATACATAGGAGGAGAGAAAGGGAAGGTTATACAGGGGAGGGGAGAGAGCTAGAGGCCAGTGGTTAGTAGATGAGTATTAACTTTGCATTTAATACATCACTTCTTCCTCTAGCTATGAGTCAAATAACAGTCAGGAATTAAATATGGTAAAAAAAAAACAGTTTATTACTTCATAACAATAGAAAACCGATCACCCACTTTATGACCAGTAGAAGCCTTAATCATGATTTCAACTATTATATTCATTCAGTCAGTTAATTGCCATACGTGATACACGCTTTGGGCGATCATGTCTCGAAAAAGACATGACGGACTAGAGGGAGAAGCAATGTATTATATTATTTTGTAGTAATTAGTAGGGGATCAGTTTATTACTTCATAACAATAGAAAACCGATCGCCCAATTTATGACCAGTAGAAGCCTTAATCATGATTTCAACTATTATATTCATTCAGTCAGTTAAGGGCCGTACGTGATACACGCTTTGGGTGATCATATCTCAAAAGAAAAACTAAAATAAAAGGGCTGAAAAAAATACAGACATATAGGCAGATAAACAGACACACACAAACATTTTGCCTTTTATATATATATATATATATATATATATATATATATATATATATTATCGATTTTCTGCATTATTGTAAGAACTGCAACCTTGAAACTTCTGAATATCATTTCTGATGTCCTTGTCTATGAGTGTATCAAATTTGATTAAAATCGCACCACTCCTTCTATAACTAGATTTTTTCGATTATTGATATTTATCGGGGGTTTTATTGACACAAAACCTAGCTAAGAACACTCGCAGACGCTTATAGTACAACTGTGTAAATTTTCACAAAATCTGGAGTCTATAGGTAACGGACACACACACACACACACACACAGAGTTCCATTTATATATAAGTTTAGATAGATTTGCACATTAGCCGTACTAATCAAGAGATTCTTGTAGTTTCTTTTCTATTGCATCTCCTAATTCATGGCTGCTAACATCACATCTGCACCTTCAAATAGATTCTATGGTCTGTCAGTTTTACAGTAAACCATAATAAAAGCAAATCTGATATCATACAAAAATTATAAAGATTTGTGTGAGCAACTTTCAAGATTCATTTGAATTTTCCTGAAACAGTATCAATTTATTGTAAAACCTCACAAAAAATAATTACAGACTAGACATAGTAAAAATAAATTGGCAAATAGGGTGTCAATATCTAAACTTATTTATAAATGGAACTTTGTCTGTGTGTATGTGTGTCCGTTACCTATAGACTCTGAAATGGCTGAACCGATTTTCTTGAAAATTTACACAGTTGTACTATAAGCGTCTGCGAGTGTTCTTAGCTAGGTCTGTCATGTTACCTCCGATAAATATCGAAAATTGATAATCGAAAAAATCGGGTTATAGAAGGAGTGGTCCAATTTTAATCAAATTTGATACACTCATAGACAAAAACATAAGAAACGATATTCACAAGTTTCAAGGTTGCAGTTAGCGCAGAAAATTGATAATATATATAAAAGGCAAGATGTTTGTGTGTGTGTCTGTTTATCTGTATGTCCTTTATACAAATTCACAATTTTTATCCAGTTTAAGCTGCCTTTAAGTAAGCAGTAATAGAGAGTAGTGTGAGGGCAGAATACATTGGAGTGGGAGTGGGGAGCACTTCAAAGCCATGTGTCCAGTTAGCAAGGGAGAAAGAGAGAACAAAAAAAAACAAACAAACATGGCCGGTCTTTACTCAGAATTCCTACAAGAGCGACTAGTAGAGAACTTAGGTTAGTAACAAAACAGGAACAAAAATTAGACAGAAAAGATAAGAACCAAAGAAATAAAAAAAAAAAAATTTAAAAAAATACAGCAAAATAAGATCACACTGGCTAAAACTTACCAGTTGCAGGCTGACTGACAGAAAATTTCCCCTGCGCAGTAGTGGCAGTGACATGCCTTGCTCAGGGTGAAACACTTTTAAAAAAAAGATTCTCACCAAACTTCACACAAATATTCTTTAGGCTGAATCTGAGCTCCAGGACCATGGATTAGTTTTAAAGCTTTCATTATACCCGAGCAATGCTGGGCTATACTACTAGTATTTTGATAAAATCAATGTCACTGCCACTAGTGTCTAAGCATTCAAAATTTTACTGAACTAATTTTATCAATTCTTACAAAATGTTGTCTTGTTCTCTAATGATTATTATTTGTTCCTGAGATATCACAAATATAATATTTATATCATTAAATATCCTCAAACATTTAAATCAATAACCTCTCTAGAAATTATGTAAGGCTGAGTTTCAGCCTGTTTCTTAATTTTCTATATAATGTTACAGATAACCACAAATCATAACAGATAAAAGATCATTAAACATCAACATTAGTGATATAAAAGTACTCCACACAGATTACAAACCTCTAATCAACAACTTTATTATGACCAAATGGCAAGAGTTGTGGAACTCCTGCAAAAATAATAAACTCTACAAAATTAAACCTATCCTCAAAGAATGGATAGAAGTTTAAATTTTCAATTGGAAAATGTCAAGAAGAGAAGAAGTAGTAATGACTAGACTTCAAATAGGCCACACCACTGTCACCCATTCACACCTACTAAAAGGTGAGGAGGCACCAATTTGCATTCCATGTCAGAAGCTCTACACAGTGAAACATATACTAACTGCATAGATTTTGAACAAATACAATTAAGATACTATCAAGAAAACAATCTGAAAGACATCTTCAACAAAGCTGACCCAAACAACCTTTTAGAATCTCTAAAAGCAACAAAATTATATAACAAAATATAGTTGCAAAAGGAGATAGCATATAACCATCACACATCAAATCACAACACCTCTACTTATATCTCGACAGCAATACTCACAAAAGATCAACAAGCAGTAAACAAAAACCAAACAAATTCTTCAGCATTAAATTACCCAAAAGGGTAGATATGCTGGTAAAATAAACAACTAAACTAAACTAAACAAATAATAATGTTTTTTTCAGAGAATACTTTTTGAACAAGGGTTGCCTTACCGAATTGGCCTCATTGTCTGGAGACCATTTACATTGCACTTGTTCCTTAAGATTTTTAAAGACCAGTCGCATCAAAGCAGGACATTTGCTATGAGAGTTCAGAATTGTATGCATGATATGTGTAATGTAACTGGTTACTGCAGTTTTGCTGTGTTCGAGAACATGTCCATTGGAATCCTTAATGCTTGACCAATGTCGCCTAAAATACAAAAAATATATATTACAATATAAAGTAAAAAAAACAAACTTTATTAATGTTTTTAACAGGTGTTATAATCAGGTAATCAGGTGTTATAATCAGGTAATGCAGGTTTTTTTCCATGGTTTAAACAAGTGAAAGAAAAATAATGAAACTTTTAGAATATAATTGATGTCCTGGAAAGGGATATATATATATATATATATATATATATATATATATATATATATATATATAATAATAAAATCGACTCTGTACGTATCCAAATCTTAAAATCTTACACAAGTAATTTTTAAGGACCACGAATAACCGGCAGAATCTAAGCCCTGACGAGCCGTTGTGCGAAACCGCGGTAGGTCTTGGCGATTTTGCGATTTTTTTCTCGTGTATATATATATATATATGTAATTCGAGGTAGCTAAGCAGTTTAGGCAAATGTAACCGAGTAGGACAAACTACTATGTACATGTAATGGACAGTACTCGTCATATATAGTATCTTGAGATGTAGGCGTAGTCAACAGATATAGACCAATAGTCATAGACCTCTAGTCAAAGACCTGTAGACCTCTAGCTGTAAACCTCTGGACGTAGACCTCTATGTGTCCTCGCCTTTGTCTGTATTTATGGCTGACATCAGCCAATCACATTACTGTGAGGGGGAACCAAGGTGTATACATATTCATTACATCAATAATCCTATCCCATCACAATCTTTGTGATTTCTGGACAAGAAGTGAATTTTTGCAAATTTATGCAACTTTAAAAATTTTCCCTTTGCATCTTTTCATGTGATAAATATGCAGATTGTGAATTTTGTGAATTTTAAATGTTTTTATATTGAAGGGAAACCAGGAGAAAATAAGATGCATTTTCATAATTTTATGCCAATTTATTAGTAGAAATTGCAGTTACATTTTATCTATTCCACTGTAAAAGAGTGAGACCTAGTTGCTAATCTAGTATCTTGTGCAAATTCATACCAGTGATCTAAGTTCATCAAAGCAGAAGCTGTGAAAGTATTTATAGAAAAGGCACAGGGAAGCCACATCATGCTGGTAAGAGAGTGATTGCAGTCAGGAAACTATTCTGAAAGATGACATTTCAGTGCATCTTTTTTATGTGATTAATATGCAGATTGTGAATTTTAAATGTTTTTATATTGAAGGGAAACCAGGAGAAAATAAGATGCATTTTCATAATTTTATACCAATTTATTATCAAAAAAGTAAAGAAAAAACAAATTGTACAAACATTCATGGCATTGTACAAAATTCTACTCTATTAATAAAATAGAATCTTCTTCTTCTATGTGCCATGTCTCTTCAAGATGTCAATAATCATGGCTCTCCACAAAGTCCTGTCTTTTGTAGATCTTAATAAATTTTATCTTTTTGTTATCTCTCCTAAACCTTGCATTCCTTTGCAGGCCTTTGATTGGGAGGTTGTGAGGAGCATGAAACCACCTCTTAATTGCTGTTGTTCCCAGGTCTGCCCTGACCCAGAGTGGTAACACCTGTTAGGGTCCCAGCTATGGGTAAATAGTTAACTCCCCCACCTCCAAACTGGGGTCAAAACACTATAAAAGTATAAAAATTGACTTTTATAGAAGTATATATATATAGAAATAAACTTTTATAGAAAAATATATATTTTTGAAAAAAAAATATTACCAACAATACATTTCTGAAGGGAAAAAATTATAACCAGCAATAAATTTTTAATACAAAACTAGAAAACATCTTCAGCTTTCTAAAATAAAAAAAAAGAAAATTCATCAGAAGTTATTTTGAGCATCACAATTCATTTCTTAAAAATACACTCTTAATATTTGCCTATATTTTTGAGATGAGGTAGTATTTACAGTATTTATATTATTCAGACTATTGCCCTCATCTTTGTTGCCATTTGTACAATGTTTCGACAGTTGTATGCTCCAGCCTTCTTCAGATGCTAAGAATTTCGAACCTAACCTTTTATTACAATCACTGAGGTATAGGAACTCCATTCCTTGTGTAAAGCCTCGATTGGAAGTCATGAGTTATCACCCTCTAACCCTGCACTCTTAATATTTGTTTCTCCATTTATGTAATTAATAAAACATATTAAAATCATCGTTACAGCATAAGTCTTCTTCTATGGGCCATGTTCCTTCAGGACATTAATGAACATGGCCATTCATATCTCTCTATCCCTTGCAGCTCTTAATACTCCTTCTCTTGTTATTTCTTCCAAACCCTGCTCTGAAGTATCAAGTATGTCACATGTTGATTTCCCCTGTCTCTCTTTCCCTATATCTGTCCTATGAATATCAGATTCTCTAAGCCCTCCTTCCTCATTACGTGTCCCATGGACTTCAACTGTCTTTTCCTGATGTAAAGTATAAGTTTCCTTTTTTCTCTCCATCCTCTCCGAAGCCTCATCATTGTTCCCATTTTCAGTCCATGAATACTAATATTTCTTAAATAATATTTTAATGTAAAAGTAATATTATGAAATCGGTAAATTTTTGTTTTGTTCCCCGAAGGCCTTTCCCTCTTCAAATCTTTCCAAAACATCCTTATTTCTGTGCAAATGTAAATGCTGAACTCAAATCGATAATTGTTTAGTGATGAAACCTACCTTTTTTCAAGTTTACAACCAGAAAAATATCGAACTTCTTTTCGCTGTTTATCTCACCCTGTAACCATGCTTCAAAAATGTTATTCACTGCAGAATGAATTCACGCGTAGTTTGCTGATTTTTCGACCAGTTTACTTCCTTTTTGCAATTACTACACAGAAATTGAGTTCCGAAACCAAACAAATCACGGAGTAATTGCTCAAAGGAAGTAAATCGGCCAAAATAAGTATCCTATGCCTCAAGTCATTCAGCGGTGAATCAGATATGAGAATGGTGGTAAGGGGTGAGATACAGTCTGATTTTTTCTGGTTGATAACAGGAAAAAAGTTTTGTTTCTTCAATAAACAATTACTGATTTGAGTTCAGCATATACATTTGCATGTAATTAACAAAGTTTAGGAAATATTTGATGGGGTAAAGGCCTTCAGGGAACAAAGCAAAAATTTATCATGAAATCTGTATGTTTGATCTTTTCTTCTTTCTTAGTTTTAGCATATCATACTTGATGGACAGTATGCTTCATAATATAATTCTTGGGAATTCATGGTACTGTACAGCAGTATTCTATTCTAATTTTGCTAGAAACAAAGAAAAGAGTCTGTTAGTTAAGTGCCATGCGTGATACACGTTTTGGGCGATCATGTCTTGAAAGAGACATGACTGACTGGGTAGATTATCTCGCAGTAGATTACCATTGCTTTCTGTGGTAGACTGGTTACCAGCCAAGGCTATAGAACCCAATCTGTCCTGGTATTTGACTCATAGCTGGTGGAAGAAGTGAAGTATCATTACTATGTAGTAATTAGTGGGGGATCAGTTTATCACTTCATAACAATAGAAAACTGATCCCCCACTTTATGACCAGTAGAAGCCTTAATCATGATTCTAACTATTATATTCAGTCAGTTAAGTGCCATACGTGATACACACTTTGAGCAATCATGACTGACTGGGCAGAAGATTATCCTACAGTAGGTTGCCATTGCTTTCTGCAGTAGACTGGTTGCTAGCCAAGGCTATAGAACCCAATCTGTCCTGTTATTTTGCCCATAACTGGAGGGAAGAGATGGATTAATACCTTTCTCAAGGGTGTTTGTGTGCAAGTGAATGCAAGGAATTCAACTGGAATTCAAACTTGGCTCCTCGATTTGTCGTTCTGAGTTGATATCCCTCACACCACAACATACATCCTAAGAAAAGAGTACTGAACTGTTATGTAATATGTCTTCCTATATGGCAGTGTATATGAGACAATCTCTTCAAAGATGATGAAAAGAGCAACAGAAAGATTGTCCTACAGAAGGATGCTGAGTATACCATGGGCTGAGCATGTGATCAATGACAAAGTTTTAGAGAAAAAGGAAACAAATAGGACACTTAGTTTTAACAGCAGAAAAAAATAGCTGAAAATTTCTAGGGTATATAATGAAGAAAGAGGGCTTGGAAAATTTAATACTCACAAGAAAGATTGTAGACAAGAGGAATAGAAGAAAACAATTCATGACCTACTTAGTGAGCTTGAGTAAATGGATTACAGCAAGGTTTACGAGAGTTTGAGTTTTTATTTAACAGCATATCAACACCTCTGTGGGTTATTTAATGCCAAAAAGGTGGGGTTTTAAGGTATATTTTTTAAAGTTCAGTTATAAAGAGAAGGTTAATTAAATCAGATTTTGATGAAAAGTTTTAAAAATTTTCTCTTTTTTATTTTAGAAAACTGAAGATATCTTCTAGTTTAGAAAACTGAAGATATCTTCTAGTTTTGTATTAAAAATGTATTGCTGGTTATAATTTTTTCCCTTCAGAAATGTATTTTTGGTAATATTTTTCTTTCAAAAATGTATATTTTTTTGATGTGGCCCTGGGCAAAAGGTCACACGAAAGACTCGGACATGATATACGGTTGGAATCAATATTATATTACAAAAGAGGAACAGGGTACAGAGGAAACAGAGTATAATAGTATTTAGAGCTGGAATGGCATACTAACAAATGAGTATCATAGCTGCTGCTACTTACTAGTACCCCCAAGAGTAGATAACTCTTGGTATTTATGTAGTTCGGTAGAGTTCATATTAGTGTGTAGGTAATTCCCCACAACATTTTTCTATAAAAGTTTATTTTTAGATATATATTTCTAAAAAAGTTTATTTTTATACTTTCATAGTGTTTTGACCTCAGTTGGGGGGGGGGTTAACTAAGAGGTGGTTCCATGCTCCTCACAACCTCCCCAATCAGAGTTTACTATCATACCCAAAACTGAACGTTTAGGAGAGATAACAAAAAGATAAAATTTATTAAGATTTACAAAGGACAGGACTTTGTGGAGAGCCATGATCGTCAACATCCTGAAAAGAAATGGCACATAGAAGAAGATTCTATTCTATTAATAGAATAGTATTTTGTACAATGCCATGAATGTTTGTACAATTTGTTTTTTCTTTACTTTTTTGATAATAAATTGGTATAAAATTATGAAAATGCATCTTATTTTCTCCTGGTTTCCCTTCAATATAAAAACATTTAAAATTCACAATCTGCATATTAATCACATAAAAAGATTTACTGAAATGTCACCTTTCAGAATATGTTTCCTGGCTGCAGTCACTCTCTCACCGGCATGATGTGGCTTCCCTGTGCCTCTTCTATAAATACTTTCACGGCTTCTGCTTCGATGAACTTAGATCACTGGCATGAATTTGCATGAGATACTAGATTAGCAACTAGGTCTCACTCTTTTACAGTGAAACAGATAAAATGTAACCGCAATTTCTAATAATAAATTGGTATAAAATTATGAAAATGCATTTTATTTTCTCCTGATTTCCCTTTAATATAAAAACAGCTTCTTTTCACGCACTTCCTGCTTGTGGAATTCCCTTCCATATACTTGCTTCCCCGACAGCTACAATCACCAGGAATTTAAATGTAAGGTCAATAGACACCTCTTATCACACTAACTCACATCCATTCTTTCAAACACTCTTCCCATTTACCCAACCCCCATCTTTGGTATCCTCATCCGTCTATCACCCTCCTTCCGACATTTCCTATAACTAACCACTGTTTTTCATCACTTTTTCTACTGCGCAATAGTGGCAGTGGAATGCCTTATTTGGGGTGAAATGATTAAAAAAAAAAAGTCATAAATTTTGGTCACTGTGAAACAAAATTACATATTCAAACATTTATTAAAAAAGGCTGAAAACTTTTTTTTCTAAACTTATAGTTATGGAAATAATTTATTCTAACCAATAAATGTAAATCTGTAAATCATTTTTTTCCTTATGAAAACAGCTAAAATTGCTACAAAACATATTTTTAAATAAAAAATGATAACATGGGTTCGTACAGAAATTTTATTACCTGAATTTCAAAATCAAATTGAAAACAATATCAAAATAAGAAAAAAACAAAACAAACAAAATGCAAAAGTAAAAATAGTTTTAAAAAGATAGGAAACCCAAAACCATCTGCGGTGCCACCTCCACCAGTTCTGACATTTGTTACCTCTTCAAGTTGAAACAAAAGGTTTGTTGGCATTGATAATTGCTTTTTTTCATCACTGGTGGCCTTTTTCTTTGTCTTTTCACATACGTATTTTCTTCCCTGCAAAGTTATTTCTTATGAAAGTAAATTCTTCAAAAAAAAAGAAACTTTTCTATTTGGAAATATAAAAAATAAATTCGAAATAAATTTTGATTTCTACAGATGACTTGAAATATTGTCAATTTCACATGTTGTCAATTGGTGATGTAACAAAAGCAATTCATGTTTCATCAGTAGAATTGCTGTAATGGTACCAAACACTTGAACAAAAGCATTCAGAAAATACCAATGACCCCCCACCTTAAAAAAAAAAAAGAGAAAAAGGTTTAGAAAATTGTAATATAAACGTAAGAATAGTTAATACTACAAGACGATGATGATTATTCAGCTCATGTTAAATTTTTTTCTTTTACAAGATAAAGAAAAATATGTCATTTTTTATTATCTGAATGGTAAATAAAAAAATTTTAACATACAAAATTAAATAGTTTTTCTTGGTTACTTAGATTTAGTAAGATGTAGAATCACTTTTACATGCATGTACATACTAATATACATATCGCCATGTACACACATATACACACATACTCTTACATTAGTACTGCACGTGAAACCTCTTTTTCCCGCGCTTCATTCAGAAATATATAAGCTGATGTTCACACGTGTATAGACCAGTTGGAAACTGCTTTTCAGAGATAACAGTCTAAATGCCGTTAGTTCTTTTCCAACTCACATACTGCGCTAATTGCATTTAGCAATTAGTTACACCAAAAATATTTCTCTCTCTCTCTTACAAGCATACTTCACTACATATATAGTTACATTCAACTACTGATTAGTAAAAACATCATATTTCCTTTTTTTCAGAAACTCTTCTAGTATTGAACATTGATACATTTTCTTCAACATCCAAGAGAGAACTTTCTCCACTAAATCTTGCATGCACAAAATAATCAATCCTGTAACTATGTTTAATACATTGTTATTATTCTTGTTATATTGTTCTCTAAGTTATTTTTATTATCAATGTGGTGGATTGAACAACCAGTCTACTTTATAATGGTGACTCCACTTTCAAATTACTACCACGTTGTCCAGTCGACAACAAGGATTTTAGCAAATTTTCATAACTAATTTCCCATCAAATTCAAATGGAAACTGAGCAAAAGTATGAAAATGAATTGGTCAAATTGAGACTTTTCAGCACCCCCATATATATATATATATATATATATATATATATATATATATATATATATATATACACACATATTGATGCATGTTTCATTAAATAATATAGGCAAGTTTTGTCGACTTATTTTATGTAAATGTTTTTCATTTCATCTGGTAAGTTTAATGGCATTATCATTGAAAGAGGAAAGAAAATCACAATATTGATACATGTTTTTTATTTAATCCTTTCTGAGTTTTCGGCTTACATCAACCATTATCAAAGATGACAATTGTATAGGTTGTATTAAGCAGTTCGGACAAACGATAGTAGTACATGTCTATTTTGTTTGTATGGAAGATTGGTGAACACGTGCATGTGTGATGAAAGTGAAAATCACACTACAGCTTTTGGCGTCTCACATGACTATTCGAGAGTAGTAATGAATTAGAAAACATTGAAACCATGGTAACGTAACTGACTGATCTTTCCTATATATATATATATATATATATATATAGAAATAGTAAAAAAAATAGAAAAATAGTAGACTTTGATAAACAGTAGCTACTCTGGCATGTACACATCGCTCATTCAGTGAAATGAATTAGAGCGCTCTAGCTATTGAGTGCGTATAATGATATGCGCTAAAAAGTCTGCCTACTTCCACTGAACACCCATAGCCCAGGGGTAGAGTCGCCGACTGACGCCATTTCGGTCGGGTTTCAATCCTGGGCAAAAAAGCAATCAGTCTAACCAGACTGATGAGCTGTGATACGGCAAAACAGATCTGTCTATTAATGACAATATATATATATATATAAGCATCCAGAGGCATAGCCACCATTAAAAGTTACAAATGTTGAATCAACTTACCCGGCACGTTTTTTTGTCGGGTAAGGACTCAAATCATCTCTCAGTTGCGTCTCTGTTCTCGAAGACATAATGCAGCTCAGTTGTAGCTCCGTCCACGAGAACAGGGTTGCTTCTGAGAAAAATTACACTAATAGATGCCCGGTCCTGGAAAGCAGTGTCCCGCGGCTGCGCCATCCCATTGTAGCAGCGGGGTGGACCAGGTGCTTGTCACTGGGACCAGCTCAACCAGCAGTTGAGGGGACTGGGGAATTTTTGTCCCTGTGCCCATCCTTATGCAGATGGGTCCCCACCTTAAAAAAGACCTTGTGTCACATCTCACTCCAGTGGGGGAATAGGGTTAATATTATACAAGAAAATCAACAAAATTCACTGCAATGTTGACATCCAACTTTGATCACTTGAAAATGACAAATACTTTCCTATGACAACATCTGACTACATGTCATAAAAAACTGGAGTATAAACTTTTTGAAGCTACTGCACAATTTCAGAACTTAATCATTAACAATTTACATTCTCTGTGGGGAAACTGTCATAACATATTAGATATTGAAATTAACATATCATGTACTAAACAAGAAATTTATAAAATAGGGTTGGAATTAATTCTGTCTAAATATACACAAAATTTGAATGTAAAATATTGGAGAAGACAATAAATATAAACAATGAAATTTCTTACACTAAGTTTATTAACAGCAAATAAGAAAATATTTTCTAAAGTAAACTATATCTTAAACATTAGAATTTACAGTAGAAAATCGGACTTTATTTTGAATTGATAAAAACCAATATTTATGCACTCCATGACATGGTGAATCAAAAAAGCAGAATGATAAATATTGATCATTGGTTTAGACCAAGCTAGATTTATAGAGAAAATAAACTTCCATTATATCTAACTATATGTCTACGGCTATATCATGTTGAATACACCGGTTCCTGTCCGACCACCGAAGTTAAGCAATGTCGGACCTGGTCGGTATTTAAATGGTTGACCATTTGGGAATATCAGGTGCTGTAAATGTAAGGACCAAGAATGGTCCACTGGTCCTCCAGGTTTGGGATTTGGGGGTTGGGTGCAGGGCTAACAACCCTGCCCTGTAAAAAACAGTTTGTTACAGAAACAGCAACAAAAAGTTGCTGCCCTATGCACCATCTGGGTGTGATGGATAAATGATGATGATGATGATATCTAACTATATGCAAACAGTCTTGTTAAAGTCATTTTATACATACATAGCTACAAAGAGATTGATCTATTTTGATAAAAGCAACAAATATGAAAAATTCCTCATTAACATGACAGACATGGAATGAATAAAATAAGTAAAAGTTCACAACAGTAAATAAAAATCAAATATACCTCTTCATACTGTCCACTCGAGTTGGATCAAGCTCAACAATTCTACGATCGCCATAGACTTGGTCAATGACTCGTCCAAGAGTTTCCTGTAGATAATGAAGTCCAACAAGCTGAAAAATAAAATTATAAATCCTATTAAATAAAAATTTAAAAAATGAATTATATTTTTGGTATTAAGGCCTTACATGAATATTACTCATCATACAGTGTGATTGTTTGTGTATTTAAATATATATATATATATGTATGTATGTATCAGCATGCGTCGTAGTTATAGAAGAATCCAAAGGAGTATCCTGTACATACAGTGGTAGGATAACTCTCTAAGAGAGCTCTAAATATATATGTATATAAATACATATAGAGCAAATATAAGAAAAATTAAGGTAGACACGTTATTTCATGGTAAATTGGAAGTATAGGCCTATTTCAGGCAAACTATCATCAGCTTCCATCTATATTGTACAAAATATTTTACACGAATAAAATTCACAAAGACCTAAAAAAGAACCCGAATAAAAATAAAGGTCACTCCCTTAAAAGAAAAAATTTAAGAAAAAATACATCATTACATCAGTTCGGCAAATACACACACATATTCATACATAAACAGATATATATATATATATATATATATATATATATAGATATACAACATATAATCAAAGAGCATGCATAATATATATATATATATATATATATATTAGTCATCCACATACAAGCCTGTTTTGCTGTATCACAGCTCATCAGTGTGGCTAGACACATTCACTTGCTTCTGGCCAGGACCAAAACTCGACCGATTTGGTGTCAGTCGGAGTTGCTACCCCCTAAGCCATAGACACATGGAATCAACAAAGGGAAATTTTAACGTGTTGTATATAAGTCATGTATACACATACCAGTCACTGAAAGAACTCAATTCATTTGAAGAGTAACGCATATATCGCAAAAGTGAAAACTGTTTTTAAAACTTTCTTCTCTAGAGAGCTCAATTGTTATGAGAGCATATATATATATATATATATATATATATATGTTGCTGAGTAGGTGTGAGATCTCTCTTAGGGATTTCATGTTGAAATGTTCATTCAATATTTTTGAATTTTGAAAATTTATTTTAATTTATATATACATATATGTATACATCTGCATATCTCAATCTGCATATGGCATAACACATACTAAACAGTGTTTTGGCATTGCTGAAGGCTTTCCTTCTGGATGCACAGGATGTATAATTGAGGATGTCTTCATTGAGTTTGTGCATATCCTCAAGCAGGGCTTGGATAGCCTTATTGTTGTCATTGAACCAGAAAAAAAACATGATCACTACTTAAAAAATATACTTAAAAAATATATATAAACGCAGGGCTTTTTGACATTTTGAATGAAGGTGTTACTGCCATGATCATTAACAAAAATCTGCCACCAATGTAGTTGAATTCCTTGCATTCACTTATGCACAAATACCCTTGGGAAAGGTATTAATCTGTCTCTTCCCTTCAGTTATGGGTTAAATAATAGGACAGATTGGGTTCTATAGTCTTGGCTGGCAACCAGTCTACAACAGAAAGCAATGGCAACCTACTGCGAGATAATCTTCTACCCAGTCAGCCATGTCTTTTTCAAGACATGATCACCCAAAGCATGTATTATGTATGGCGCTTCACTGACTGACTGAATATAATAGTTGGGACTATGATCAAGAATTCTACTGATCATGAAGTGGGGGATCAGTTTTCTATTGTCATGAAGTAATAAACTGATTCCCCACTAATTACTATGTAGTAATATAATACATCGCTTCTCCCTCTAGCTATGAGTCAAATAACAGGACAGATTAGGTTCTATTGCCTTAGCTAGCAACTAGTCTACCACAGAAAGCAATGGCAACCTACTGTGAGATAATCTTCTGAACGGTCAGTCATGTCTCTTTCGAGGCATGATTGCCCAAAGTGTGCATCACATTTGGCACTTAATTGAATGACTGAATATAATAGTTGGAATTATGATTAAGGCTTCTACTGGTCATAAAGTGGGGGATCGATTTTCTATTGTTATGAAGTAATAAACTGATCTCCCACTAATTACCACCTAATAATATAATACATTGCTTCTTCCTCTAGCTATGAGCCAAATAACAGGACAGATTGGGTTCTATAGCCTTGGCTGGCAACCAGTCTACCGCAGAAATTAATGGCAACCTACTGCAGGATAATCTTCTGCCCAGTCAGTCATGTCTTTTTTTTTTTTTTGGCATTTAATTGACTGGTATAATAACCTTCAATATATGATTAATGTTAAATATCAGTAATTTTGATGTTTCTGGTCTTGTTTGTTCCTCTTATCTGTCTAAATTCCTGGGATGAGCAGTTTTCATTATTTACATTTACAGTTAGATCAATGCTGTCCAATGAAAATAGCAAAAATGATGAGGATATTAGTTGAATGTAAATAATGTGTCAGTTTTCTTATCCTATTCTCCTCCGATTTGATTTTAACGACTCTTAAAGCAATCAATATCATAGACAGTTTTTAGGGATGTTTACCACTTTGTTTTTCTTATAAGAATCTTGTGCAGATTATTTCTTTGTTAAAAAAGATTTAACCCTATCTTTCATTTTGTAAGATATTGCTTTTTTTTTTTTTTGTACAGTAAGTGAAAAAAGAAAAAATGATGGTGACTCTTATATGTATTCATTTATTTATATTATGAGGAACATAAAATATCACACAACCTAATAAGTTATTTTAAATATTTCTAATAATAAGATTAAATCTACATGTATTTATCATATCTTGAAAATTTTACCAACATTATTAATACCAATCTTATTGTACAAACACTGATGTGCAAAATAAAATCTGTCATTGTGTAGAAAAAAATAATTTCACTTACTTTCATAAATTGGTCCATTGATTTGGTAGCCAAAGAATTTCCTCTAAATAATGTGTTTGGGTCAGCTGCAAAATATACAAAAATTGACATCTTAATTAATCTAACATTGGTTAATAATAATATTGTGACAATGTTGGATAATTCGTTTAATAATTAACAGAAACATTCTCAGTTCCTTTAAGTTTTTTATAGTATGCGCTAAAATCTTTTTCTTAACCTTTTCTAAGTATTTAAAGCCAAAATGTATCTGGTTTATTTATTTTTCCAATGAAATAAAGAGAAAATATACCTTTATTTAAAACTAGCAGTATAGCCCGGCGTTGCTCAGGTGTAATGAAAGCTTTAAAACTAATCCATGATCCTGAAGCTCAGACTCTGCCTAAAGAATATTTGTGTGAAGTTTGGTGAGAATCGGATAAAAATTGTGGATTTGTATAAAGGACATACAGACAGATAAACAGATACACACACAAACATCTTGCCTTTTATATATATATTATCGATTTTCTGTACTATTGTAAGAACTGCAACCTTGAAACTTCTGAATATCATTTCTTATGTCTTTGTCTATGAGTGTATCAAATTTGATTAAAATCGGACCACTCCTGTAACCCGTTTTTTTTATTATCAATTTTCGATATTTATTGGGGGTATCTCAACACACAACCTAGCTAAGAACACTCACAGGCACTTATAGTACAACTGTGTAAAGTTTCAAGAAAATCGGTTCAACTGTTTCGGAGTCTATAGGTAACGGACGCACACACACACACACACACACACACACACACACAAAGTTCCATTTATAAATAAGTTTAGATATATCATCTGTTACTTGAAGACCAGACTTATCTTTAAAATGCCTTAAAAATGTGCAGTAAAATTCCACAAAATACCTACACTGTATATATTTTAAGTTTAATCATTTGATCAGGTTTTGGGAAGTGGGTTGGTCTGAGAACTTTTCAAATATCTCTTATCTTTATCATTGAATTTACACATCCAGTAACATAAGAGAAGATTTCAACAGTAAAAGCCCCTCCCCCATCATAAATATCAATGTATGTTAATAATTCATTAATCGGAAGGAAGTAAAAAATAATTTTATTCTATTAACAAAATTTTTTTGTATACTTTCTGTATATTTTCGACTTTTACTAAGTTAAAACTTTGTAAGCCTCAGTCACTTTTTCCTTTTTTTTTTTTTTTTTTTTTTTTTTTTTTTTTAATTGGAGTAGATAGTTTCTACTATCGCCCGGTCTCACACTCCACCCCCTTCTTTTGAATGAGTTTAGAGGTGATCACCTTGTTTCTTGTTTAGGAAGGGGTTTCCGGTTCATCCCCTTTCTCTGGTCTTGGTGTTAGTTCAGCTGGAAGCTCTTTGCAGTTACGGAGTATGGTGGCAACGTCTTTACATTCTGAGGGTACCGGGTTGGCAGTTTCCTGGTTGCTGCTTCCGACTGGTAGTTAGGAGCCCGAACTCTTGCGTAGCGTCTTGAGAGGCTGCTCTGATCAACAGTTGAATAATACCGGGGTTCTTGTAGTGCCATATCGCGCATGGACGGGCGTCCCTGCATGAACGTTCGGTGGGCAACCCCGAGGCCACATTATGTTGTAGGCCGCGCCAGTCTCCATCCTTCACAAGTTGCAAATGATTGACCGACTGATTCTATTCTAAGACCACTCCTTCACTGAATTACTATGGAAAAAAGCAAACATAATAACAAAACTAAACCAGCTCATTTGAAAACGCCCAAACCTGTCTGCATCTCTTTCACTAACATTCGCGGCATCCGCACCAACTTCCCCAGCGTAGATTCTTTCCTCCATAATAACTCACCTGATATATTAGCCCTATGTGAAACTAATCTTAACCCTTCTATCCCCTCATCTGAGTTCTGCGTTCCTGGCTACCTTCCCCTCTTCAGGAAGGACTCCAATGTTCATATGCATGGGCTTGGTGTCTATGTCAGCGAACACCTTCCTTTAGCTAGGGTGTCATCTTTTGAATCCCTAGATCATTCTTTCATGTGCTTCCGCCTCTCACTTCTCAGCTCGATTAGCTATCTCTTCTTTCTGTACCGCTCTCCTTCCTCCCCTGACTGTTCGTTACTTGACATCATTTCTGACAATATTGACAAAGCCATTTCTACCCATCCCTCTGCCCATGTATTCGTGTTTGGTGACTTTAACGCCCACCACACCAAGTGGCTGAAGAACGCTGTCACTGACCCTGCTGGTGTCCACACCATGAACTTTTCAATCACCCAATCCCTTACGCAAGTAGTGGACTTCCCCACGCGTTTATCCGACAACCCTAACGGAAGCAACTCACTTCTAGACCTCTGCTTCACTTCCATCCCAGACTCTTGCACTACCAGACAACTCTGCCCTCTTGGAAACTCTGACCACACTGTAGTGTCCGTCAATATTTCACTCCACTCCCGCCCGACCCATGAAACACAGACAAGTAGAATATCATACTGCTATCAAAGAGCAGACTGGGATTCGTTCCGAGACTTCCTCTGTGACATCCCTTGGAACAACGTCTTTAGTCTTCCCATCGAAGAATGTGCATCCGAGGTCTCCTCCTGGGTTAAGGCTGGCATTGATGCCTTCATCCCTGCTAGGAAATTCCAGCTTAAATCTCATTCGTCTCCATGGTTCTCACCTGCTTGTTCGGCTGCCATTGCCCACCGGAATCATTTCTTCCGACTTTATCGTAACTATGCGTCGGAAGAAAACAGGCGCCTTTTCACTTCAGCTCGTAATAAGTGTAAAAGGGTACTTAACGAAGCTAAGATGTTGTTTGCTGCCAGAATGAAGCAACGCATAGCATGCTCTAAATTCGGCTCTAAAGACTACTGGCGACTCTGTAAAAGAGTACTTAACAAGAGCAAGTCCACAATACCCCCGCTAATCAATAAATTTGAGGTCCTCACCTCCCCAGCAGATAAGGCTGAATGTTTTGCCCGCAGATTCTCGAACAATTCGAGTCTGGACTCGTCTGGAGTCTTTACACCCGATTTCTCACCTAGAACCGAGGCACAACTGAATGATGTCCACATTACACCTTCGCTTGTCTCTAAGATAATCTTAAAACTTGACCCTCACAAAGCGAGCGGTGGTGACGGAATCCCAACCATAGTCTTAAAGAAATGTGCCCCTGAACTCTCCTCTATCCTTTCTAAGCTCTACAACCTCTGCCTATCTGCTTCCTGCTTTCCTGCCTGTTGGAAATCTTCCTCTATAGTTCCCATATTTAAAAACACTGGAGAACCCTCTGACCCTGCAAATTACCGCCCTATCAGCCTTCTTCCGATCTTTGGCAAAGTGTTCGAAGCCATTATCAACGCCGAGGTGGTTCAGCATCTCACAGCACACAGGCTCCTCTCGGACAAGCAATATGGTTTCCGCTTCACCAGGTCTACTGCTGATATGCTAACGACCATCACCGAGTACATATACCAGGCACTCGACAGGAATGGCGAAGCTCGAACCGTTGCATTGGATATATCTAAGGCGTTCGACAGAGTTTGGCATGCTGGCCTTCTATGTAAACTGCGGAGCTATGGTATAACTGGACATTTGTTTGAACTAATCCAGTCATTCCTCTCTAACCGCACAATGAAAGTGGTATTAAACGGACATGCCTCTCAGAACTACCATACAAACGCAGGTGTCCCCCAAGGCTCCATCTTAGGTCCTACACTCTTCCTGATATATATTAATGATCTCCCTGATTCCATAAGAACCCAAATAGGTTTGTACGCCGATGACACCACAGTTTACTCTCGCCTCCAACAAAAATCTGGTGTAGGCGTCAAAGCTAAACTTGCAGCCGAGATTGAAAAAGACCTCCAATCCATATTGGACTGGGGTAAGAAATGGCTAGTAAATTTTAATGCTTCTAAAACGAAGCTACTCTCAATTAACCATCATCGACAATCTCACCTACCTCCCATTAGCATGGACCAGGCTTGCCTCCCAGAGAGTAAAACACTACGCCTCCTTGGTCTCACACTTTCAGCGGACCTCAAATGGAATGACTATATCGAATCCATTGCTAAATCCGCTGCTATGAAAGTCGGTTCTCTGTGTAGGGCCCGGAAGTTTTTTCCGTCTAAATCTATCCTGCACATTTACAAATCTACCATCCGCCCGTGCATTGAATACTGCTGCCATATCTGGTCGGGTGCCCCTGCTGTTCTCCTCGGGCTTCTCGATAAGGTTCAGAGGAGGGTCTGTAATGTGATAGATACCGACTTGGCAGACCGCCTGCAGTCTCTCTCCCACCGGCGAGACGTGGCTTCGCTGTGTCTCTTCTATAAATACTTTCACGGCTTCTGCTCCGATGAACTTAGATCACTGGTGCCCCCTAAATACGAATTTGCACGAGATACTAGATTAGCAACTAGATCCCACCCTTTTACAGTGAAATCGATAAAATGCAGCCGTAACTTCTACTCCAACAGTTTCTTTCCTCGCACTTCCCAACTGTGGAATTCTCTTCCAAACGATTGCTTCCCCGACGGCTACAATCTCCAGGAGTTTAAATGTAAGGTCAATAGACACCTCCTAACACACTAACCTGCTCCCATTCTATCAAACACTCTTCCCATCTGCCCGACACTTATCCTTGCTATCCTTACTCATCTATCACCTTTCTCCTGACATTCCCTATGTCTATCCACTCCTTCTCTTTACCTTCCCCTATGTAGCCCCATGCGCAATAGTGGCAGTGGAATGCCTTGCTTGGGGTGAGATGATTAAAAAAAAAAAAAAAAAAAAAAACTTCTTTCTCATTAATATTTTTATACTCCCTCCCCATTTATATTTTTATGTTTTATGATTAATATGCAGTAAAAGATGTTAATTTTATCAAATGTTTATATGCTTTATACAGAGTGCGATGGATAAATTATCACCATTTTATATTTTTTATTTTGCACTTGTTAGTTGTTTGTTTTTGTTGCCTGCACAGTATAGTAGGGTTAGTTGGGAACTGTCTGTAACCATGACACAATTCACTCTGAGTGAAATTTGGAAATGGCATGCTATACTGCTTAGCATTCATGCTAAAAGCTCCAATATGTACATTTCAGAGTGTTTGTTACAGAGAACAGTACATAATTTTTGGAAAGAGTTGGATGAGTCTAATGGTGATTACAAAGAGGTCTAGAGTGATCACTAGTGTTGGTGACATTATGTCTCCATTTATCTTCCCACAGGGCCTCAGACTCAACATGGAGGCCTACATCAAGTGCTTTGAAGAGGTAGTACTGCCACGGGTCAAGAGGGTGGCTGCTAGAAGACCCTATGTCTAGCAATAGGATTCTGCACCATGCCACACAAGCAGGAAGACCAAGTCATGGTTGTCAGACAATTTCTGTAGCCACATCATCCCTTGCTTCTGGCCATTTAACTCCCCAGGCTGCAAACTCTTTGTGGGTCACAGTTGAGTGAGAGACTAATAAAACTCCTTGTAGCAACAAAGATGAACTGAAGACAAGGATTATAGCAGCATTTACCAACTTAGACTGTCCAGAAGAGTTGCAAGAGATTCCAAAGTCATCTGAAGACTTTAGTTGAAACTAAGGGTAATCTTATTGAATAAATTTACTCTTTAGATATTTTTGTCTATATGTCTGAGATGAGGTAGTATTTACATTATTCGAACTATTGTACTCATTTTGTTGCAGTTTGTATGACATTTTGGCCATTGTATGCTCCGGCCTTCTTCAGGCGCTAGAAATTTTGAACCGAACCCTTTATTACGATCACTGGGATATATCATTCTCATTCCTTGTGCAAAGCCTCTTTTGGTAGTCTTGAGTTATCTCCCTCTAAACTGACTCTCTAAGTTACTTGTTCACCACTGCTGTAGCCTGATATTGAACTCACAACTCTTTAGCTCAAGTCACTGGAACTAACCAATGCCTATATCCTACAGCAGTGGTGAGCAAGTAACTCAGAGAGTTGAGTTACAGAAAGATAACGCATGACTACCAAAAGAGGTTTTCCATAAGGAATGAAAATAATATACCCCAGTGATTGTAATAAAGGGTTCAGTTCAAAATCTAGCACCTGAAGATGGCCAGAGCGTACAATGGCTGAAACATCATACAAATGGCAACAAAAATAAGGATAATAGTCCAAATAATGTAAATAATGTAAATCTTAGTTTATATGCTTTTAAAATCACCAACAACAAGGTAGCTGTGGTGAACAGGTAAGCTGTCAACATCACCACCAGTGACTTTGGTCAATCAACCCAATAATGCATCAACTTCAGGTGCTACCAACTCTAACCTTTCTGGAAGTTACTTCTCTTACCCACAGAGAGACATTCTGCCAACATCCTTTGTATTGGCAATACAAAGAATTTTATATTAACAATTCTTGTCTTCATTTCTTTCTACCTGACTAGTGGTACTAATTGTTTTCTCATGTTACCATATGTCTGTTTATAGCATAATGAAGCTCGGAAAAAAGGTTTAGGATCCCTTGTTCCCTGTTTAGGATGTGGTTTCCGGTTTTCTCTTTTCTAATCTTTTCACTCCTTTTTTTTTTTTCTCAATTGGAGTCGATAGACTAAACTATCGCCCTTTTCACACTCCACCCACGTCTATTGAACAGGTGAAGAGGCTCATCCCTTGTTCCCTGTTTAGGATGTAGTTTCTGGTTTTCTCTTTTCCAATATTTTTACTCCTTTTTCTCAATTTTTTTTTTTTTTTTTTTCAATTGGAGCAGATAGACTAAACTATTGCCCGGTTCACACTCCACCCACGTCTATTGAACAGGTGAAGAGGCTCATCCCTTGTTCCCTGTTTAGGATGTGGTTTCCGGTTTTCTCTTTTTCAATCTTTTCACTCTTACGTAGCCCCCTGCACATCAGTGGCATTAACACCTTGCTCGGGGTGATATGATTAAAAAAAAAAATGTTTATTATAAGTGGTGCACTTAGAACCATGCAAAAGAATTAAAAAAATAGGAACCAACAGTAGAAATGGAAGATTCAAGGAAGGGTTGAGATT
This sequence comes from Ascarosepion bandense, assembly GCA_037127315.1. Classification (NCBI taxonomy): domain Eukaryota; kingdom Metazoa; phylum Mollusca; class Cephalopoda; order Sepiida; family Sepiidae; genus Ascarosepion; species Ascarosepion bandense. The sequence continues at coordinate 584,474 of JBBBDQ010001548.1, forward strand.
ATCTTAAGCTCAGCATTGTTAGCAAGAAGACTGAAGATGGTTCTGAAGATCATTGTTTTTTTTTACAGAACAATTAAAGACTACACCATATTACGATAAATATGAGCAAACACTATTCTAAATGGATAGGTTTTATATATTTAGATTTCAAACAATTGCAAGGAAATAATGAAACCCACTTACAGGTATTTTTAATCTCTTCGGCTGTGATTGAACTGAGATAATCCGTGATAAGTCCTTGATTAAGATAAAGTCTGACTAAGCAATTGGCAAGTTCTGTGAGGTCAAGGGAGCTAAGCTCCTCTAGTAAATAGAGAGCACTCAGATCAGGTGGTTCAGAGCCCTGGAAAATAAAACAAATTACATTTATAAAAAAACATTAAATATTTATTTTGGTATATTCCTATTCACACAGCGAAAGAAAAATATGTATGAACTGATAAACCTTTATATATATATATATATATATATATATATATTCTAGCATTATAACCTGACATTGCCTGTGCAACTCAAAACATTTTAATTTCTTCAGCGGATGAAACAAAACGTTTAAATTTGCTGCAGACATTTAGAATATAATCTATATATATATATAAAAAGCAATCTGTGAGTTTGTGTGTGACTGCTCCCTATGCACGCCTACATTTTTCAATATTTCTTTTGATTCAAAATTATGGGGAATATTCAGATATTCAATATTTTTGGGGTGACTAAATGAATTTTTAAAACGTCAGAATAAAAATTAAATATAAAAGCTCAATTTTTTTTTTTTCAATAAAAAAATATTTTAGTCACGTTTGACTTGTGTGATTTGATTTCTGTGATGTAAGTCAGCAACCATCTTAGATCTTAGATGTTTTACGGAGCAAATGTAAACAATCGTGTCTATTGGCCAAAATGTGCGAAAGGGAAAACTGCTGAACTTAAAACTCAAAAATGTAAAGGAGAAATGCTACATTGTAATATCATCTTTTTTTTTATGTTACAATAAAAGGATATATAGCGGTTGCTATGTGCTTTTCTTACCCACATTCGACCCATACAATTTACTCGTCTGCGATTGGCTTATAAATAACTACTGTTATCATATAGGACAATTTAACAATCGCAGTCGCCTTAACCTTTCACCTCAGAAGCAACTTTCATGTGTGTTTTGTTGATTGGTTAATTTTTAAGCCAATCACAGATTTTTCTTGTATAAACAAAGTTTCTCCTGCGCTTGCTCGTGGAGTCACCTTCTACACATAAATACACAGCTTTTCTCAAGCTTAATCAGTAGAGACCCACAGGCTGCCTAAGACTACTACATCACATGTAAGTCTCTCTCTACGCACCTCTACCTAATGCACACACAGACAGAACTTTGTCTTCTGTTTGACTTTCTTGCCTAATGCACACACAGACACAGAACCGTGTTTTCTGTCTGAATGATTTCATCAAGGACTTTTTATCTTTGAACTCTTGATGATAATCTTAACAACTGTTACAAACCTTTCTTTCAGCTAAAAAAAACGTCATACATCTTACTTTATTCTACGAACAGACAAAGGGGAATAACTTTCCTTTTTACTTTAATTTACCTTGCTGTGTATGTACTGCTATTATATGTATTGTTGTTTGTTCAATATATTTTCATTTGTTGATTACAAATTGGAGTTGTTGTTTTTATTATATCTTGTTGGACGAATCAGAATATAAATCGTCAGAGGACCCAAAATCCTCTACAACATCAACCTTTTTAAAAATATTTGCAATAATTGGATTACTGAACCTACTTTAGAATTAGTTTTATTCTGAAGGCAAAAAAAAAAAAATGAGAGCAAAATTTGAAATTGTAAAAGGTCTTTTTGAGTGTGAAGCTGTTGAAACTAACTGATATAGCAGTTTACGCAAAACCTGTTGAGCAACAAAATGTATTTTCATGGTAGCTACAGTTTGATCACAAAAATCTTTTAAATAATGGTTTAAAAGCTTTTTTGTGATCCAACTGTAGCTGCCATTAAAACACACCCATTATTAAATGGGGAAGATAGTGCAGAAACAGTTAATTTCAATGATAAAGTTTAGGAAAATGGTTTATCATATGGTGATACTAAGAAAAATGATCCACTGAAAAAAGTGTTATCAGATTTACAAGATGAACATCTATTATTTCTTTCTAATTCTGGAAAAATGACAAAGAATGGGAGAAAATCAAGGAAAAATTATAAAACCATTAACAAAAGATACTAGTTTAACTACTCAACATACATGCAATGGTAAAATTGATGTTTGCAGATATCCAAATTGTAGGTTTAATTTTGTTATGCATAGTGAATTTACCACAGACTATTTAGAAAATGGATTTAGAAAATTAAGACTGTTGGATTTTTGTAAGATTCAATTGCACAGAAAATCTGAACTTAGAAACACCAACACCTTTTTATGGGCCAATAAAAAATGCATATACATTTATACATTCACCAATAGAAAAGTTCTTTTCAAACGACATTTGGCTCAGTAAATTTTACCATGTCTTGGATATTTATTCATGTAATGATACATAAATTGTGGCACAAGGCCGAAAAGTGGGGGGGGTAGAGGTTGGTCTACACTAGCTATCCTATACCTAGCTAAACACTATCACAACCCAATCACACATTACAATTTGCACATTCACCACAAGAACCCATCCATCACACCCCATAATACCACATATTTACAAGGGACACCTAAAAAAGGGGAAATAAACCCATGACAATAACAGTGCATTTATATACAATAATATAATACATACTTTAAAACATTTAATGAAAAATAAAATGATGGGAGGGGGATGAACCCAAAAAACAAACTAAAATACAACATAATTTCAATTTTACCATGTACTGACATCTGTAAAAACAAAATAAACCCAACCTCTTATTTTTTTTGGCCAATCAAAAACAAAGAAAAAATCTTAAAAGTTGATCCATTTCTATTCTCTACAAATGTATAAAAATGTATAAATTTTGCTTTTCTTGACAGAGAGCCATGGGTCATCTGACCGATGTCCAAGTCTGGGAAACCTGTATTTTCTTACTCTTTTCCATTCTCCAACTTCCTCAACAAAGAAGGATAAAAAATTTGAGAGTGATACTGGCTGCCAACTGTATGTTTCATGTAGCCTTTTTGACACTCTTTCAAATGCACTAATTGATTCTCCCCCTTTCCTCATTGACTTTTTAACAAACAAAACAAAGAGGAACAAAGACCTCATATCCATTTTATACTCAGGACAAACTTTTAACAGTGACATCAGATCTTTGCTTTTCTTGACACAGGAAAGACATCATGCACATTAGTGACCCCATTTTGCCTTTTCTTTGCAAAAGAAGAATTTCATCTGACCTTAAAAACTGAACTCTTAAAACACACAAGAAAACAATTTTAAACAGGAATCTCCAACATATGTGTCACTACAAAACAACAAAAACTATAGTCATTCTAGTCATTAAATAAATCTACACTTATTTATTCAAACAAGAACCTTTTGTCTTTTGAGCAACTTTCAAATATGGGGGCTGGGCTAAATTATGTTTGACACAAAGCCATTTTGCAAAATAGTTGATGCATTCTACAAGACAAAGTTCTGGAGGCACACATTTTATAACAGTTCAAAGTTATTGAAAACTTCCATACTGAAAAAACTAAACTACTCCTTAAATCAACTTTTTATATCAAAGAATATAGCTTTGCTGAAAATGTGGACACATGCTTGATGCTAAACATTTGATAATTTACCAGAACTTAGGATCTCTAAAGATATTAAAATGTCACCTTTGCATATAGCAGGCTATATTACAAGAAAAGAGTGTCTCACAGAAAAGGAGATAGTCAATATTATTAGTTTTAATTTTCAAGAATATGAACATTTTTTAAAGAAATGGATTCTGGTAATTTAAAATTTCTATGCCACAGAGATACCAGATATTTTTTATTTTCAATTTCTCTCATTTTTACACATATTTAATTCATTTATTCCCCAAATTATCCTGTTAATTTGTGTTCTTGTTTATGTCTATGTATACTGGTAATATCTATTATTATATCATAGCAAAATAAGTATTTTCTTAATCTTCTGTGAAACAAATTGTCCTTGTAACAAAAATTCCCCAAAAATCTTTTAAAGATTATCAAAATTGTTTCTCTGAAATTCATATTTTTTGTAAAATATTTTCAGGCTTTGTTGATACACAATTTTGTAAACTGCTGAAATTACTTTCTGATTGTATTATACAATTATATTTTCTGTGATCAACTGGTGTAAACAAACAACTCATTATTTTTTTTTTTTCAATATTATCTAAAAATGTCTAATTTATAGTCAATAAAGTAATTTTTGTACATTTAGTTATTTTATGGTATTTTTGTTCTGATTTTGTAGATTTGCATTTATGGAAATAAGTCAATAGTTGTAAGATGCTTTCTAATATTATATATCGTTGCTAATTAACTAATTACTCGACATTACTAACAAGTTCTTTGTTAAAAATGTTCTCAGTAATTATTATTTAGTAGTAATTTACGTCTCCACATGTCCAACCTCAGTTGCATGGTTCCCAGGCCTGGTATAAGGATTGATTTGCATCAAAACCCAAATATTTGGTTGTCCCAAAAGTTTATAAACACTTGCAAAAGATTGAAATTTTACTCGCCAAGTAATCTAAGGTTACCAGAAAACACTTGCAAAAATTGAAATTTTATTCACAGAAACAAAAAAAATTATTGCTCAAAATAAAGATCATCATTTTCCAAAACTTTCTGCCATTGATCTGCAAGCTTTTGGATCTGGTCAAAGTACCATTTTGCTGGCTTTGAATCAAAGAATTCTTGACACACTTCCTCGACTTCATCAAACGAGTTGAATCAGTGGCCCTTCAGAAAGTGTTGCATTCAGCAGAAAAGGCCATAATCTGATTGAGCAAAGTCAGGACTGTAGACTGGATGTGGCAGAACCTCAACGCTATCCAGTTCTTCAAACTTGTCTTTGGTCTTTCTGGCAGTGTGTGGCTTGACATTGTCCTGCTGCATCTAAGTGCGCTTTTGGTTGATCAGAGCCAGGTACTTTTGCTTCAACTTTTCGTAGACCCGCTCAAGTTGCTGACAGTAAAGTTCGGCACTGATGGCACAACCATTCGGAACCAACTTAAAATGCATGATTCCTTCAAAGTTCCACCAAACGCACAACATGACTTTCTTGCCGAATTGATCTTATTTTGGAACCGATGGTGTCTCTTACTCTTTCTGAACCCATTGCTTGTCTCGATTGTGCTGGACCAGATAGACCCATTTCGCAAATGTTTACAAACTTTTGGGACAACCTAATATATTGATTTTTGTTTCATCTGACTGCAGTTCCAGAACTTTTATTTTCTTGTAAAAACTTTAAATGAACCGTGTTTTGTTTTAAAAATTCAGTAGCCATTTCATACATAGTCATTGACCATTTAAGCCTATCATATTCAGAGAATGTTTGACTGTGATAAGTGAAACATTCATTTCCCGACCTTTTTTTATTTCATTAGCAACAGCTAATCTTTTGTGGGGAGGTCTTCATCCACCAACAAAGAAGAATGTATCAATGAACATACTCATTTTGTACTTACCTTAGGGAGAACAGCTTCGTTAAATATTTCTAACATTGGGTTGTAACTAACCGTAGGCAATACTACTTCCTGAGTCAGACGAACTTTCATTCGTAAACTGCCACGATTAGGAGCAGGTTTTGGACACATAGGATCTACTCTGTAATCAAAGAGAAAATATATACATCACAAATCTCATTTTCAGTGCAATTTATAGTAATATGGACTGTGAAAATACAATATTATTATATTTTTTTAGTGGCATTAGTTACTTATTAGAATCTGAAATTATTTTCAGCATTGGAAAAAGAAGAAAGCATTAATTAGTTTTTTGCTGTACACTACTACATCTACGTATGATGTTCCCATTCAGGATATGGGCAATCATGGCTCTCCACAATTTCCTTTCCTTTGTAGCTATTAATTCTTGTTGTATAGAGGATGAAAATAAAAGGATAAGTAAATGTAAAAAAAAAATGAATGCAACTAATTTCTTTGTTGTTATCTAATCTAAACTTATTTATAACTGGAACTTTGTATGTGTGTGTGTGTGTGTGTGTGTCTGTGTCTGTGTCCATTACCTATAGACTCCAAAATGGCTGAACCGATTTTCTTGAAAATTTACACAGTTGTAATATAAGCGTCTGCGAGTATTCTTAGCTAGGTTTTGTGTCGAGGTACCTGCGATAAATATTGAAAATTGATAATAAAAAACAATCGGGTTATAGAAGGAGTGGTCCGATTTTAATCAAATTTGATACACTCATAGACAAAGACATAAGAAACGATATTTAGAAGTTTCAAGGTTGCAGCTCTTACAATAGTGCAGAAAATAATATATATATAAACCATTGCCGTTGCCAAGCGGAGTTTTATGTCAACACAAAATAAAATCGTCGGTGATGGTGGATTTTATAATATTTCAGTTGAAACAACCTCTCTGAAGATGGCTCATGTGAGCCGAAAGCTTAGAAGAAAACTAATAAATAATTATCCAAATGTTGGAGAATTTTTGTCTTTATTTTCAACTGAAATTAAAGCAAAAATACGACGTTTAGAACGGCTCATGATTAAACATAATAGACATTCATTGTCTCTTATATTTAATAGCATATGTTTAGAAAATAATATATATATATATATATAAAAGGCAAGATGTTTGTGTGTGTGTCTGTTTATTTGTCTGTATGTCCTTTATACAAATCCACAATTTTTATCTGATTCTCACCAAACTTCATACAAATATTCTTTAGGCGGAGTTTGAGCTCCAGGACCATGGATTAGTTTTAAAGCTTTCATTACACCTGAGCAACGCCGGGCTATACTGCTAGTATAGAATATTTGAAGCTGGTTACAGTAGACTGATTTTTAACAGTTTCTAACATTATTAAAAAATGGTGTTTTTTTTATAGACAATTTATATCACTCTGCTACAAAATTACCAAAACCAAATAAAACTAAGATGACAGAATTGAGATTACAGTAATCAAAATTTAACGTTATTCCCATTTGTTACAGTATGGAGCAATTGTTAATAAGGTTAGTCTGGTTAACCATTATTACAGAACTGTGATTTTGATCCTCACTGAGTATCCCATACAAAGATGTCATTGAAATAACTCCAAAAGAGTTGCCATATTGTAAAATCAATTAGCCAATCAAGTAGCCATTCATCTGAAGCAACAAAATAAAGCAGAATATGAACACAGATTTTTGTTTAATGTAACGGACATGAATACAAAACATAAAAAATTAATGTGTCTTATTTGTACACTAGCAGTATAGCCCGGCATTGCTCAGGTGTAATGAAAGCTTTAAAACTAATCCATGGTCCTGGAACTCAGACTATTTGGATGTTGGCACGAAAGACTAAAAATCAATAGTTGTTTCCAGTTAAAGTGAAACCGTAGACTGACAGAAAAATGAATGGATGTAAGTCAAATTTTGATTTCCTGGTATCAATGTCAAATAAGTTTTTTCATCGTAAACTGAATTTTGAAGGCTAAATAAGTCCTCTTAGTAAATGGTAGCATGGCTGAGACTAAGAACTACAATTATAGCTACTTAGAGCCAAACCCAAAGTAAAAACTAAAATAAAAGGGCTGAAAAAAATACAGATATACAGGCAGATAAACAGACACACACACAAACATCTTGCCTTTTATAGATATATATATATATATATATATCTATCTATATATATATATTATTGATTTTCTGCACTATTGTAAAAGCTGCAACCATGAAACTTCTGAATATTGTTTTTTATGTCTTTGTCTATGAGTGTATCAAATTTGGTTAAAATTGGACCTCTCTTTCCACAACCCGATTTTTTTCGATTATCGATTTTCGATATTTATCGGGGGTACCTTGACACAAAACCTAGCTAAGAACACTCACAGACGCTTATAGTACAACTGTGTAAATTTTCAAGAAAATCGGTTCAGCTGTTTCGGAGTCTATTGGTAACCAACACACACACACACACACACACACACACACACACACACAGACAAAGTTCCATTTATAAATAAGTTTAGATTTAGATTTAGATAAATAAAATTAAATAAACCAGAATGTTCCTGTTAGTCTACAAACCATTTGAGAAGTTGTTACACAGATATTATTAACTTTCCTTGGACGATCACCAGTTGTAGAAAGAAAGATGGTTTTCTTTTTCTAATTTGTGACAAAGAATACTATGAAACTGCATGTCCTAAAAGCAATTTTTATCATGAAAATCTTCAATTATCTTTTTCTTGGAAAACAAATTCATTTTTAAAATAACTATTCAAAGAATCTGAATAGTGTTACTGAAAACATTTTAAGTTCAAGACTTGCAGCAAATTTTCACTCTAGTTTTACCATGTGACAATGTTTATCTCAAAAAAAGGTTATTTTGGTAATGAGGGATACTTGAAAGTTTCGAGCCTCAGTCACTTGGTCAAACCATTGGAATACTGCTGTCATATATGATCAGGCACCCCCGCTGTTCATCTCAGTGTTCTTGACAGGCTCCAAAAGAGAATCAGTAATGTGATAGGTACCGACCTGGCGACTTGACTCCAGCCGCTTTCTCACCGATAGGATGTGATTTTTTTCTGTCTGTTCTATCGGTATTTTCATGGCTTCTGCTCCGACGAACTTAAGTCCCTGGTGCTCCTGCCACAGGAGTTTACTCGTGCAACCATACTGGCAACTGGGTCCCACCCATTCACAGTTAGATCAACCAAATGCAGATGACAATTCTACTCCAGCAGCTTCTTTTCTCGCACTTCCTACCTGTGGAACTCTCTTCCATATTCTTGCTTTTTTGAGGGCTACAACCTCCAGGAATTTAAATGCAATGTCAATACTCATCTCTTAACCACTTGACTCTAGTTCTTTCTACACCACTCTGTATATCTTTTCCTTTCTCTCTTTCTTTGCAACTGTCATCACACAGGTATTCCCATCCTTCTCTTGCTCTTTTCTTTGACACCTCTGTAACTGGTTCGTCTTTCTTTTTACTCTCCCCCATTTAATCTTTTACTCTTATGTAGCCCCCTGTGCATCAGTGGCATTACTGCCTTGCATGGGGTGAAACAATTAAAAAAAAAAATCTCCCTAAATCCCATTTTCTTTAGTATCCTCTATACCTTGTTTTTTCTCTCTCTCTCTGTAATCCCCTGCAAATCAGTGGCAGTCCTGATTTGCTTGGGGTGAAATGATTATAAAAAAAAAATTCCCAAATTTGACCATATAAACATCAGAATTTATTTTTTTAGAATGGTTTCTGGGATGGAGTGAGAATTTTTTAGTACACTTTATACATTTTATTGGATGATTTTTTAACAGTGACAAATGTTTTATTCTTAATCAATTATAAAGACATAACTTCTCAATAATTAGGTTAAATGAATTAGGTTAAATAAAGCAAATGTTTTTTTAAGTGTAGCAGGAAATGTCTGGACTGAAAAATAACCATGTTAATTTTTTAGATATATTATTAGCGATATGCTGAACATTTTTCAGGTAAAAATAAACAGTTTGTTAATTGATAATTTACTTACTTCCCTTGACCCCTATAAAAATATAAATATAGAATAACACTAGTCATATTTTCATAGTGGGTTGTGTCAAAATTGCAAAAGAGTAAAATATTTATCTCAAAAGTTAAAAATATATATGTGCAAAGTTCATTGTTATGAAACTCAAACTGAAAACAACGATACCCAGACAATTCTTGTTTTTATTATTAAGTATCAGTTAAAAGTAGATAATTTGTTTTTAGAAAAACAGATCAAACTAATTTTCACTATGAAGACTGATGAGGTAAAATTTCTCTGTGTTGATCTTAATTTTAAAATTTCCTTTCATTTTGATGTGAAATAAATATAATTTTTTTTAAAGGTTTTACTGCAGAATCAAGCATTCAGTTTCAAAATTAGGTCAATGAAGTTAATTAGAAATACTATGTTAAGGAATGTATGTGCAGTATAAACATTAGTAACTCAGAGGGAGAAATCAATGAGCTGTGTTTAAAGTTTGGCTAAGTTTGTTACGTTTGCTTTTTCACAAATTCGGCTAAGTTTGATACGTTTGCTTTTTCACAAATTCGGCTAAGTTTGATACGCTTGCTTTTTCACAAATTCGGCTAAGTTTGATACGTTTGCTTTTTCACAAATTCGGCTAAGTTTGATACGCTTGCTTTTTCACAAGTTCGGCTAAGTTTGATACGTTTGCTTTTTCACAAGTTCGGCTAAGTTTGATACGTTTGCTTTTTCACAAGTTCGGCTAAGTTTGATACGTTTGCTTTTTCACAAGTTCGGCTAAGTTTGATACGTTTGCTTTTTCACAAGTTCGGCTAAGTTTGATACGTTTGCTTTTTCACAAATTCGGCTAAGTTTGATACGTTTGCTTTTTCACAAATTCGGCTAAGTTTGATACGTTTGCTTTTTCACAAATTCGGCTAAGTTTGATACGTTTGCTTTTTCACAAATTCGGCTAAGTTTGATACGTTTGCTTTTTCACAAATTCGGCTAAGTTTGATACGTTTGCTTTTTCACAAATTCGGCTAAGTTTGATACGTTTGCTTTTTCACAAATTCGGCTAAGTTTGATACGTTTGCTTTTTCACAAATTCGGCTAAGTTTGATACGTTTGCTTTTTCACAAATTCGGCTAAGTTTGATACGTTTACTTTTTCACAAATTCGGCTAAGTTTGATACGTTTGCTTTTTCACAAATTCGGCTAAGTTTGATACGTTTGCTTTTTCACAAATTCGGCTAAGTTTGATACGTTTGCTTTTTCACAAATTCGGCTAAGTTTGATACGTTTGCTTTTTCACAAATTCGGCTAAGTTTGATACGTTTGCTTTTTCACAAATTCGGCTAAGTTTGATACGTTTGCTTTTTCACAAATTCGGCTAAGTTTGATACGTTTGCTTTTTCACAAATTCGGCTAAGTTTGATACGTTTGCTTTTTCACAAATACTTTTGGAAAATATATGAGCCCACCTCTTCTCCTTCTAGATATGGGTTAAACAGAAAGTGTAATTGGACTCTTTTGCTTTGAGGTAGTAACCAGTTAACCAGTCTAGAAGAACACAACTTCTGCTATAGCTGCAGTATATACTTCTAAACCTCTAAGGATGTTACACTAACATTGACTTGATATTTAGATTTAGATGTACAAAAAGGTGCAGAAATGTTCCCAGCTTGGTCCACTTCCCAAATTGACCAAATGAGCAAACATGTTTTTTTTTTGTTTTTTTTTTTTCTCGGGTTTATAACTTTTCAGCACCTACTCATGTTGACTCTTTCATATCAGTCAGTCAATTAAGTGCTATACATGATACATACTTTGGGCGATCATATCTGGAAAGAGACTTGACTGACTGGGCAGAAGATTATCCTGCAGTAGGTTGCCATTGCTTTCTGCAATAGACTAGTTACCAGCCATAGCTATAGAACCCAATCTATCCTATTATTTAACCCATAACTGGAGGTAAGAGATGGATTAATACCTTTCCCAAGGGTATTAGTGTGCAAGTGAATGCAAAGAATTCAACTGGAATTCAAACTCGGATCTGCAATTTGTTGTTCTGAGTCGATATCCACTGCACCACAATGACTGAATCAAAATTATTACTTGATGGATATGTATTCTTTATTAATCAGAACTACTCACAGATCCTCATGTGCAAAACTGAAATGCAATTTGTAAAGTTTCCAAAGTTTAATTTCTAACAAAAACATGAATGTTAATTCCAGAATTGAGAAAAATCCAAAATTGAAAAGAGAAGTATCAGCTTACTGAATGTATTATCATGAAGATTGTGTTCTGGATGGACATTTTGTAGACAGAGTTTTATGTAAAATATTAACCATAGAAAGTGAAAGAATACAACCATGCTGCCAAATTAATAACTCCAAGAAAAACATTCTGTAAGGCCACAAGATTGGAATTGGTTGATAGCATTTTTAATTGTGCTGAGACAAGCGTAAAGAAAATTCAAACTTAGCAAGTAAATATCAAAAAGCAAAGGAAATAATTAAAGCAAAACAAAAACCAGAAACAGTAATGGAGAAATACAGAAGAAAGCAACATTATAGAGTCTCCAAAAATAACAAGTAAAACTTGTGTAGCTTTTTCATGAGATAATATTAAGAGATAAAAGATAAAAGGAACTAAAAAAACAAACATACACTAGGTAAGCAAAATTTGATGAACAAGCACAAAAATGTAATTAATTTTGAAGAAAATTAACCACCTTTGCCTGTAAATCAAAACAGATTGCTTACACACATACACACACACATGTGTATGTATATATATATATTTGGGTAGCATTCTCTCTTTCATGCAGGTTTCATTAAAACTGACAGATAAAGTATTATAAAAAAATAACTTAACCATAATGCTTTGGCTGTAATTTTTAATTAAACCTGTATACAACACGCTGAAGTCCGCCTTCCTCTATCGAGTTCCCATAGCTCAGAGGTAGAATCGCCAACTGATGTCAATTTGATCGAGTTTCAATCTGAGCTAGAAGCAATTCGATGTCTAACCGTACTGATCTGTGATACAGCGAAACAGAACTGTCTGCGGATGACTATATATATATCAGCATGCAGTGTGGGTATAGAAGAATCCAAAGGAGTATCCTGTACATACAGTGGTAGGATAATTCTCTAAGAGAGCTCTAAGCATATATGCATATAAATACATATAGAGCAAATATAAGAAAAATTAAGACAGATATGTTATTTCATGCTGAATCAGAAGTATGGCCTATTTCAGGCAAACCATTGTCAGCTTCCATCTTTATTTTACAAAAGATTTTACACAAACCTATATATGTGTGTGTGTGTGTGTGCAGGTGTTTTTTTTTTTTTCAAATTAGATAAAAGCCAACAATCTTTATACAGAACAAAATTTTGAAGCAAAGTTACTATTACTTTAGTCTTCTCTCTCTCTTTTCTCAATTGTGGAGAAACAGTTTTCATAAAGTTAATGTGGGAATTTGGTTATTTTTATGACTCTGATGGCTACATAGCTTAATGAATAAAACCAGCTTGAAATAACGATACCTATAAAGCAGCTATAAATTCTAGCTCTTGACAAATGATGATAATTATTATTAAGAAAAGACAAACATTCTATTCTATTGACAGCCATTATTTGTCCAAGTTTTAATAATGTTGTATCATGAATAGACAAAAGAGGAGGAGGCTTCATGAAATTTTCTACATTTTAATCCAATATTCATAAGGGAAATATGCAGAAACTAATTACTATAAATATTATATTTAGCAGTTATGCATGTTTGATTAGTCATCCTTGATTCTTTTTAAAAATAAGAAATTAATTTTTAAAACAGTGAAGCTAAAGAAATTCTCTAGGCTGGTTGACATTAATTTCACTGTTTAAAAACACACAAACATAATGTTGGATTATAAAATTTATTAATCACTTTTGAATTATTTTCTTTATACTTTGAGTATAAATATAAAATCAGCAAATATAGACTTTGAAAGGTTCTTACAAGAAATGTGAATAAAGTAGCATAATTGAGCCTTGTTTTGTTGCGATTGCTTCCTGTAGTTTAACTGGTAAGGCACACTTAGCTTAAAAGTGGTTTCTTGATAGAAAAAGAAAATACAGGTTCGAGAGGAAAAATTTTCATAAGACTTTTCTTGACCAGTTGACATTAATTTCACTGTTAAATAAAAACAGTGATATCTACTCAATCATATGAAGTCACTAAATATATCATATCAGAGGTGGTTAAATTGTAGCCTGTGAGCCACATGTATCCCTTTTATTTTTAATATGGAAATATGTTGGCCGAGATCCTTTTTACTTGGCATGAATTGAGACCCCATTGGATTAAAATTTACTGGTTATGAATTGAGACCCCATTTTATGTTAATGTGTATGTAATGCTGTAAGCGTTGAGTGACAGATGTGCGTTGTGGTGCAGTGGATGTTGGCTTGGAAAGAGAAATCGGTAAGCCGAGTTTGAATTCTAGTTGAGTACCCTGCATTCACTGAAGCACTGGTACCCTTGGGAAAGGTATTAATTTGTCCCTTCCCTCCAGTTATGGGTTAAATAACGGGATGGGGCCTGGAGGCAACCCATCCAGTGTTGGTGTCACAATAAAAACACCCTTGGTAGTCCTGGTGAAGCATCAAGTATTCAGCTATTTGACAAGATTATGAATTTTACTATAAACTGCATCAGGGTTCCTAATGCACAGGGAATACTGGAGGGGTATAGTGAGTTCTATCTTGGCTGAGGCCGCAGGACGACAGCATATGTAACTAAAAAAAAAAATGAATAATACATGTTAGGTCAAATTTTTGAGAACATAACTAATTAGCCTTTTTCAAGTAAAAAGAAAACAAAATAGAAAAAAATTTGGTTAAAATTCAAGCAAGAAAAAAAAAAAAACAGAAAACATCCTTTTAAATTATTTTCTCTCTCATTACTGTGCAATTTATTTTAATGTTGATTATCATTAAATCAAATACATGGTCTATGTTCTATACAAAGCTTATTAGATAATACAGATGTCATTGTTAGTAGTTAATTATTAAACAAAACCAACTTTGGTACAAAATTTATGGGACATCTCATAATGACTGAACTTACTTGTGATAGTAATTCTGGAACCTCTGCTCTATTCTCGGTCATTTTAATAATCAACTTTTTCCCTATCTTTTTTTATACTGTATAGTTAAGGATACTGAAGTTTCCATGGACCGAACATGTGAGCAACGACGAGGTTTTGGAGGGGATGGAAACAAAAAAGAAACTTATACTTAACATCAGGAAGAGTTGAAGTTTCTGGGACATGTAAAGAGGAAAAAGGACTTGGAGAATCTGATACTCACATGGCAGATAGAGGAAAAAGAGACAAGGGAAAACAATGTATGATATACTATAGGCTTGAAAAAATGGATAGCAGAGTAGGGTTTGGAATAACAAGACAAAATTATTAAGAGCTACAAGAGACAGAGAGATGTGGAGGGGTATGATCGCTTACATTCTGAAGAGACACAGTGCATAAAAGAAAAACTTTAGTTAGTTGCAAACCAGTGAATATTTGGAAATCTATATATATAAAAGGCAAAGATGTGTGTGTGTCTGTCTGTCTGTCTGTATGTATGTCCTTTATACAAATCCACAATTTTTATCCAATTCTCACTAAACTTCACACAAATATTCTTTAGGCATCTGGTCAGGTCATGAGCTACTTATTTTTTCCAATTTCCCCCACCCCAATATTGGAAATTGATACTCCAATATCCTATTGGGTCTGATCAAAATCAGGCTTTTAGCCCTTTTATTTTGGTTTTTGCTTCGGGTTTTGCTCTAAGTAGATACAATTGTAGTTCTTGGTCTTAGCCATAATACCATTCACTTAGAGGACATATTTAACTTTCAAAATTCAGTTTGCGATGGAAAACTTACTTGACATCAGTACTGGAAATCATAATTTGACTTACGTCCATTCATTTTTCTTTCAATCTATGATTTTGCTTTGTCTGGAAACAATAATTGCTTTTAAGTCTTTCGTACCAATGTCCAAAGAGTCTGAGCTCCAGGACCAATTACACTCGAGCAATGCCAGGCTCTACTGCTGCTAGTATTCTATAAGTTACATTGAACTTTATGAGTTTGCCAGTAACGAGTTTTACAACAGTATACAAAGCTACTAACTCACAACATTCTTGCAACATTGCAGATAAATTGTATTTTGGTGGGGTTATGTGACATGGTGGTGATGTTAGTGTAACATAGCAATCTATTATTTTTTTGACTACAAATTGACTACTCATCTCCGGCATTGTGAAGCACTGTAACTGAAAAATTCTTACACTTTATATACATAAAAAGATATAAACCATTTTTTTGATTTAATACATTGTGCAAAGTGGAGTAATACCTAGAGGCTTCCTGCTGCTCATTTCAGTGTTCTTGACAGGCTCCAAAGAAGAATCTGTAATGTGATTGGTCCCAACCTGGCAGCTCCATTCCAGCCACTTTCTCATTGGTGGGATGTGGCTTTCCTCTGTCTATTCTATAAATATTTTCATGGCTTTTTCTCTGACGAACCTAGGTCACTGGTGCCCCCTCCACAAGAATTTACTCAGGCAACCAGACTGGCAACAAGGTCCCACCCTTTTACAGTTAGATCAACCAAATGCAGGTGACAATTCTACTCCAGCAGTTTCTTTTCTCATGCCTCCTGCCTGTGGAACTCCCTTCCATATATTTGCTTTCCTGATGGCCAAAACCTCCAGGAATTTAAATGCAAAGTCTATTCCCATCTCTTATCCACTTAACTCCAGCCGTTTCTATGCCACCTCGTGTATCTTGTTCTTTTCCTTTCTCTCTACCTATGCAACTGTCTTGCCTCTTGTGTTCCCATCCTTCTCTTGCCTTTTCTCTTTCACCCCCTATAGCTGGTTCATCTTTGTCTTCACTCTCCTTCTAAAAGTTTAACTCTCTTATGTAGCCCCCTGCACATCAGTGGCAGTACCGCCTTGCTTGGGGTAAAATGATTAAATTTTTAAAAAATTCGGGAATTGGAGAGCCAAGTTCACATTCCAGTTGAGTTCATTACATTCACTTATGTGCTAATACCCTTGGGGAAGGTATAGATTCATCCCTTCCCCTAGTTAGGACAAAATAGGAGGGCAGACCGAGTTGTATAGCCTTGTGTGGCAACTGGTCTAGGAGAAGGGTTAATAGTAGGACAAATTGGGTTGTATAGCCTTGGTTGGAACCAGTCTACTACAGAAAGAACTGGTTATCTACTGCAGGAAATATCCAAATACTCTTTTCCAACATGTCTTGGAAGAGTAGGCTCAAAAAATTAACATGAGAATAATATCTCACACTGTTGCACAATCTGCAACAATTCGGAGTAAACGACTGATGATGGTTGTGCAATTATAACATGAGAATATTTTTATTTACTTAGCAATACATAAAAAAGTGATAAAATTTCTTTCCTTTTTTTTAAAAAAAAATGAGAACAAATTTAGATTATTGTCCCTTCTAACATCTTTCAGAATTATACCAAACTAGCAGGATAGCCCGGCGTTAC
Organism: Ascarosepion bandense; assembly: GCA_037127315.1. Taxonomy (NCBI): domain Eukaryota; kingdom Metazoa; phylum Mollusca; class Cephalopoda; order Sepiida; family Sepiidae; genus Ascarosepion; species Ascarosepion bandense. Next base: position 601,685 of record JBBBDQ010001548.1, read on the forward strand.
TTGGGTGTAATGAAAGCTTTAAAACCAATCCATGGTCCTGGAACTCAGACTATTTGGACGTTGGTACGAAAGACTAAAAAGCAATAGTTGTTTCCAGTTAAAGCGAAACCATAGACTGAAAGAAAAATGAATGGATGTAAGTCAAATTTTGATTTCCTGGTATCGATATCAAATAAGTTTTTTCATCGTAAACTGAATTTTGAGGGCTAAATAAGTCCTCTGAGTAAATGGTATCATGGCTGAGACTAAGAACTACAATTATACCTACTTAGAGCCAAACCCGAAGCAAAACCTAAAATAAAAGGACTGAAAAAAATACAGACATAGAGGCAGATAAACAAACACACACATAAACATCTTGCCCTTTATATATATATTATCAATTTTCTGCACTATTGTAAAAGCTGCAACCTTGAAACTTCTGAATATCGTTTCTTATGTCTTTGTCTATGAGTGTATCAAATTTGATTAAAATCGGAGCACTCCTTCTATAACCCGATTTTTTTTATTATCGATTTTCGATATTTATCGGGGGTACCTCGACACAACCTAGCTAAGAAAACTCTCAGACGCTTATAGTACAACTGTGTAAAGTTTCAAGAAAATCGGTTCAGCCATTTTGGAGTCTATAGGTAATGGGCACACACACACACACACATATACAAAGTTCCATTTATAAATAAGTTTAGATATTTTCTGTTAATGCTTAATTATAAGGCAACATTGCTGTGAAGAGTCTCCAAAATGTTTTCACAATCTCTATGCAACATTGCAGAAATGTTATAGCAATATCATTTTTTTAACTGGAGAAAAAAGATATTTATTAAAAATGACCTAGGATAGAGAAGTGATTAGTAGAATCTATGCACTGGATGACCTTGCTTAGCAGATTTAGACTTTGTTTCTGTTAATAAGTAATAATAAAAAAAAAAGGATAAAATTTCAGACTGCTTTTATGATTACAAATAATGTTCACTTTCTGATTTTCAAACAAGAGTATAGACCATTTATTTATTTTTAATGTGCTAGGTGATGAAGAAAGTATATTCTGTACAAATTACTGAAAGAGATTGGCACATTAACCAAGAACATTCAGATTGAAAGTCAATAAAATGAACAGATAAGATCTGTCCTAGTTTCCTTTCATTATTCATTGGATAACCAAAGAATTATATATTGAGCATATCTAAATGGGAAATAAAATTATTTGCTTTCAGAGTTCAAACTCATAGGCTTGGCAGTCACACAATTGACATTTTCTATGATTATAAATACTCTCTCTTTCTCTCTCTCTCTCTCTCTCTATATATATATATATATAGTTATGAATTAATTGTACATTGTGTCTATATATATATATATATATAATTTTATAGTTATGAATTAATTGTACATTGTGTGTGTGTATATATATATATATATATAATTTTATAGTTATGAATTAATTGTACATTGTGTGTGTATGTATATATATATATATATATATATATATATAATTTTATAGTTATGAATTAATTGTACATTGTGTGTGTATGTATATATATATATATATATATATATATATATATATAATCATGTAGTTATGGATTAAATGTTCATTGTGACAGAAATTTCTATGTTTCAAGATAAAAGAGGAAAAAAGTAAAATAAAATTAGGTTAAAAGCAGGTTGACATCTTGACCTTTAAAGGAGAGAAAAGAAAAAGAAAAGAAAAGTAATACAAGGGAAGGAAAAAAAGAGAAAAAATAGTATATATTCTTTGGGGCCAAATTCAAAATGAAATTTTCACTCTGATTAGTTAAAAGAAGCACATATGTAAATTTTATATCTTCCCACATACATCCACAGCAAACCAAAGGTTTTTGTATTTAAATGTAAATCATCTGTAGAACAAACATCAAGCATTGCCTGATGAAGAGAATCTATCTCGAAACATAGAAATTTCCATGTCGCAATTTACAATTAATTCATAAATATATATATATATTAAGCGCTATAATATTTATTGTATTGAGCACTGTTCATAATAAAATAAATGCCTGGGCACTCAAAATAGTAAAACCTTTAGTTCTCTTCACCAGGAAAAAAAAAAATTATATATATATATATATATAAAATGAGAAATTTGTCACTTAGCTGAGCAGTGTTATTTCAGTCATGTCGACTTTGAAGTTTTGTGAGGGCATTATTGTAACATCTTCACTCTTCAGGGCCATTTGATTTTACTGCTGCTGTTTTCCAATTTTTTCTGTATTTATATGAAATTTAGTGTAATTTGGTATTTTTGTGTGTGAGTGATTTCTATTAATGCTCTATCCTTATCTTGATATTGAGCACTTTATGACAAAAAAATCTGCTTACCAAAAATGCCTTTCCACTAATCAACTACTGAAAAATACAGCAATTTTGGCATCAAACATTATTTAACACTATATATATATATATATACTACCGGCCATAATTATTAGACCACCACAGTGTTTTAAAAGAAATGATGTATTTTATATTATTTTTTAGTATTTATTGCTAAGTAAATAATTGTAAATGAAAATAGAATGATTCTTTTGTTAAAATATGTGCATCAAATGAATTTATAAATATTTAATAATTACCTATATTGCAGTTTCATGAATGAAAGAATGAAGAAAATTTAGGGTGATTTGGCCGAGTTCTTCTTTGCTTCCTTACCTTGTAAAATCTTGCAAAGTAATAACAAAAGAACCATTCTATTTTCATTGAGAATTATTCACTTGGCAATAAATACTAAAAATCATATGAAATACATCATTTCTCTTAAAAAACTGGGGTGGCCTAATAATTATGGCCAGTTGTGTATATACTCACACACATAGGTTCATTTGTGGTGATACCGAGCAAAAGCAATGTACTGGATGTTTGCATTTTCACGACCAACAAGCAAATGACCAAAAGTTGTCGCTGTGTCACCGGCTCCGTGCAGATGTTCCGGTTGAAAACTAAAAATTAATTAAATATTAAATTTCCAGTTCGCGAGCCTACACATATTTTATTTATCAGCCAATGGGAAGCCCAAAACCAAATACAAGTGTGAAATCCAAAATGAGCTGCTGTGATCCAAAAAGAAGATATAAAAAGCGGATACAGAAAGCATCACCAGGCAGACTGACTCAAGGAGAAGAGAGTAATTAGTATCCCTTGACCAAAGTCAAGTGGCTTACTACACTCGCCTCCCTTACCTCTTTCCTTCTTCCCTGCCTCAAAAACTACTTACTGACCTAAAGAGCGAATGCATTAAAGACATTCCTTACTTACACGCTCCCAAATTCCTAAGCATTAATTCTTTTTCAGCATTTTATTGCCATGAACATTTTAACCTCTGTTGGACCTATACTTCCTGTATTACTTCAATTGTAAAAACATTAATTGATATGTGTATATATAAAATGTTATTTTTCTACTCAAATTGCCTTTCTTGATTTGTGATCAGTTTATGACTTATAGTGGGCTATCTACAACAAGGCCAAATTCTGTTAACCTGCAACAGTATACAACTTCTTTTCACTAGAACAGACTCTCCACTACTAACAGAAATGAATAGATAAGCAACCCACTATACATTAAAGACAATCAACAAGGTACCATTATTAACCTTTTTGATATCATTTTCTTGTGTTCATACAAACATTTTGTTTTATTTTCTAGACATAAAAAGTGTAAAAATTTTACAAATGTTCTTTTATCTAATTTCTTTTGTCTATTCATTTAACCATTAGATAGGATGATTTTTACTTTTTATTTTTAACTGAATGCATGAATTTTCTTAATTTGTGTATGTATCAAGGAATATGGGAATGTTTTATATTCCAAACTTTGCCATGTCCAGAGTTGATTGTTATTGAGTGTTGTTTTTTTTACTATTTTATTACTCGTGTTTCCATTATTGTTAGTCTATTTTACATATGGATGAGGCTGTTATGGTTTATAAAATGGTGAGTGTCCTCAATATAGAAAAAGATAGACACACTGACGCCAAGAATTCAAAATTGGGTGGCAAAAGAAGTAACCATTTCTTTTGGTAGGAGTAGGAGTAAGAAGTAGGAGTGAAGGACAGTAGTTTGGTGGAGAGATTTTGAAAAGAGGAAGAGGCTTGTCAGTTGACAACTAGACTCCAGAAGGGATAGACGCGTTTACTACTATCCTCCCAGAGTGAAGCGAATTCAGCTAGTCTGCTCCTGTACCCACACACGAAAATTAACGATTGTTAACTCAATGTAAAATCCTAAAGTTTTATATAAAAAATAAATGTCATTAATTCAAGTTTGTGTTATCTTCTAATTATACAAAACCAAGCAATACAACAGTGGTGACCTCGATGGTTTATAAAATGGCAAGTGTTCTAAAAATAGAAAAAGATAGACACACTGACGCCAAGAATTCAAAATTGGGAGGCAAAAGAAGTAACCGTTTCTTTTGGTAGGAGTAGCAGTAAGAAGTAGGAGTGAAGGACAGTAATTTGGTGGAGAGATTTTGAATTCTTGGCGTCAGTGTGTCTATCTTTTTCTATTTTTAGAACACTTGCCATTTTATAAACCATAACAAGGCTATTATCTTTAACTTTTTTACAAGTTTTGTTTTTTTTTGTTTTTTTTAATCATATCACCTCAAGCAAGGCGATAACGCCACTGATGCGCAAGGGGCTACGTAAGGGTAAAAAGAATGGAAAAGAGAAAGCCGGAAACCACATCCTAAACAGGGAACAAGGGATGAGCCTCTTCACCTGTTCAATAGATGTGGGTTGAGTGTGAACCGGGCGATAGTTTAGTCTATCTACTCCAATTGAAAAAAAATTAAAAAAAGGAAAGAGTGAAAAGATTGGAAAAGAGAAAACCGGAAACCGCATCCTAAACAGGAAACAAGGGATGAGCATCTTCACCTGTTCAATAGATGTGGGTGGAGTGTAAACCGGGCAATAGTTTAGTCTATCTACTCCAATTGAAAAAAGTATGGTATGGATGGAGTTTGGTAGGTTTCTATGTGTTTAAATGGATCTTAAGTCAGAAAAGTGTAAAGTGAGTCTTCTTAGTAGGCATTATATCCAATATAATTAATGGCAACCTACTGTGGGATAACCTTCTGCCCAGTCAGTTATGTCTCTTTCGAGACATGATCGCCCAAAGCATGTATCACGTATGGCACTTAACTGACTGACTGATTCCAATGAAATGAAATTAAAACACAGATTTAAAAAAAGATACACACACAAATATAAATTCACTTTATTTAAATATTTTTATTTAATTATTTGTGAAGCTCATTTAGAGTGAAACTTGTGCCTGGTGTCTTTTCGTGATTTCTCCAATGTTTGGTCAAATGTGCGATAATAAAACCCTTACTCCTTCTTTAGTTAAGCGTAGGTCTTTCTCGCTTCTAATTTTTAAAAATTTTTATTAGGGTTGAGAAACGTAATTCCCATAAATAAGTAGAAAATTGCAATGAAACTGATAAAGCCTTATCTAATGTGGGATAAACAGTTTAACACTTATTCATTAATTCAAATATTAATGCTGTACAATTACCACTTCCACGCACCCACATATATATGTATGCTGTGACACAGTGGTTGATAGTCACGATTCTAAGGTAATAAAAGGTTTTGATAACGATTCAAACGGTAATTTCTGATTTCTGCTTGACTTATAATTAAAAAAAAAAAAAGTCCTGTTAAATTCCTTGTTTGTCTTTTGCCTGGTCATTGTCCAGTTGACTCCACCACCCCTCAGCCAAAAGATAAAATAATTCTTTTTCTCTACTGGCGGTAGTACATATGCGTTTTCGGTTAGAATCAGCTTAGAAATATTCTTAAAAGTAAGTTATAATTTTGCTTTGATTTTATTTTGTTTTATTTTTTGTGGCTAATTTTCAAATAGTTTCATGGTTATTTGAACGAGTGTTCTTTATCTTTTTTCAAATAAATTTCTTTGACCAGACTTTAACTAAGTTAAAATTTAGTTAACTTACCACTATTACCTTTTTTTTCTTTCTTCTTCTTCAATTGGAGTCGATAGTTTAAACTATCACCCAGTTCACACTCCACCCACATCTATTGAACAGGTGTAGAGGCTCATCCCTTGTTCCCTGTTTAGGATGTGGTTTCCGGTTTTCTCTTCCAATCTTCACTTTTTCTTTTCTTTTTTTTTTTCAATTGGAGTAGATAGACTAACCTATCACCCGGTTCACACTCCACCCACGTCTATTGAACAGGTGTAGAGGCTCATCCCTTGTTCCCTGTTTAGGATGTGGTTTCCGGCTTTCTCTCTTCTAATCTTTTCACTCTTACGTAGCCCCCGGCACATCAGTAGCATTACTGCCTTGCTCGGGGTGATATGATTAAAAAAAAAAATTTATAAGTTTGGTTTGATCAAAAATGCAGTTCTCTAAGAGGCATTGGTTCTTTATAATTTAAATCTTGCAGGTGTGTTTTTATTGTTGACAAGTTTAGCTGTTTGAAATTTTTTATGGTAGATAATTTAATTTTCTTGTTCTGGTCGAATGGGCTTATGTCTGTTTCATATTATTGAGTCTTTTAAGAAAAAGTGGATAAGATGATGAATTCTCATGTTGAGGAAATTTTTTATAATACTTATTTTATATCTAAGAGAGCATTCACTTCTAAAATTAAGGTGGCAAGAATGTCAACTAGTGGGTTTTTTGTGTAATGAAGTTGTTAATCTGTTATTACTGAATTCTGTGAGAATGTTTAAGTTTATTTTTTTGACTAAGTTTGTAGGTGAAATTTTTCAAATATGGTTTTGAGATTATCAATTTCTTTTTGTTTTCACCAAAAAGAAAAAAAAATTATCTGCATAGTGGACATATTTTTGGGGTTTATTAACATTTTTAAATATCTTGTTTTATACATGGAACATCTTGTAGTTAGAGAATCATGGACCAAGTGGATATCTGTTATGTTTTTAACATGACAAAAAAATAAACGGTGATGGAAAAATGAGACACTCGCCGAGTATTGGAAATAATTAGGGAATTTATTATTGTAGAAACATGAGTACAGTGAACAGTTGTGGATGTTGAATAAGGACGTGCTTATAGAGAGCCTGAAAGAGTTCTGCCTGCCATGTTTGCTAGCTTCTACTGGAAGTCTCTTCTTCTTGCCTCCCAGCATGCACCTCTTAGCTGGGGAACTGACTTTCTTGAATGGTCCAGGGGAGATAACTTTTGACCATTTTTCATGGTGATCCTAATAATATCCCATCCTAATCCCATTAGTTTGAGTGAAGATATTGCCATTATAGTCATAGAAGGGGAGTTTAGTTGCACAGTCATGCATTAATCTTTTGAGAATATGAGGATTGATGAATGAAGGTGGGATGGAATTATTTTTATACATAGAGTTAATGATTGACAGAGACATTTGTAAATAAATTTTCTAGATCAAGTGATGCTAAAATGTCTTGTTTTCATTGTGTAATTTTGAGGATTTAGAGAATTTCATGAGTTGATGTGATGCTATAGTTGGTAGGTAGATATGGAGTAATGATATTGTTAACCCTCTAGGGCCATTCGTATCATATTTGATACAGTATGAAAACAAGCCTTGAAAGAAATATTTTCCTGAAAAATTTTTTAATAGAAATATTTTATAAATTTCAAATGAAAGCAGTACTGACTGCTCAGTCAATGAATACCAAATGTTTCCTTATAGGGAAATACTGTATCAAATACGAATGGCCCTAGAGGGTTAATGAATTTTGACAAGTAGTAAATAGTTGTTGGGATCTGTGAAATGATGGGTTGTAGTGGGTTTTTGGGTTGATGTAATTTAACATTACTGTATAGATATCTTGGTTGGTGATCTCCAATGATTTTGTTGATTTTCAAGGAAGCTGTCAACATTGTTTGATGTTATAAATTTGTTGACAGTTCTTTTTAGTGTCCCTCTGGAGTTTTTATTTAGTTTAGACTAGCAGTATAGCCTGGCATTGCTTGGGTGTAATGAAAGCTTTAAAACTAATCCATGGTCCTGGAACTCAGACTATTTGGACGTTGGCATGAAAGACTAAAAAGCAATAGTTGTTTCCAGTTAAAGCGAAACCGTAGACTGAAAGAAAAATGAATGGATGTAAGTCAAATTTTGATTTCCTGGTATCGATATCAAATAAGTTTTTTCATCATAAACTGAATTTTGAGGGCTAAATAAGTCCTCCGAGTAAATGGTATCATGGCTGAGACTAAGAACTACAATTATACCTACTTAGAGCCAAACCTGAAGCAAAAACTAAAATAAAAGGACTTAAAAAAATACAGACATACAGGCAGATAAACAGACACACACACATAAACATCTTGCCTTTTATATATATTATCAATTTTTTACACTATTGTAAGAACTGCAACCTTGAAACTTCTGAATATCGTTTCTTATGTCTTTGTCTATGAGTGTATCAAATTTGATTAAAATCGAAGCACTCCTTCTATAACCTGATTTTTTCAATTTTCAATTTTCGATATTTATCAGGGGTACCTCAACACAAGACCTAGCTAAGAACCCTCACAGACGCTTATAGTACAACTGTGTAAATTTTCAAGAAAATCGGTTCAGCCATTTTGGAGTCTATAGGTAATGGACACACACATACACACAGACAAAGTTCCATTTATAAATAAGCTTAGATTAATAATTTTTAACTTATTTTTAGACAGAAATATTCTTGAAGCATAAAAGCCCTTAATTATGAACATGACAAAACATGATCTTTGTTTGCTTTTTTTGCATGCATTCAAACTTGATCACAGTGTCTCCCAACTTCTGCCAATATCAACAGAGCATGGAGTGATGATCCCACAAGTGATCATTCCATACTGGTGATGAGAGCCTTGAAGACGAAAAAGGCAGAGGATGGTCATACAGTCTTGACAATAAACTATTGCCAGCAGTTGTTAAGCAAAATTCACGTCAAAGTATTGGAAAAATGTCTCAGGTGCTTGGTGTCTCACATCATTTGCAGGTTATTGGCAAAGTGAAAAAGCTCAATAAATGGGTTCCTCATTATCTCAATGAAAATCAAAAGCTTAAACGTTTTGAAGTGTGCTCAATGCTTTTTCTGTGTAGCACCAATGATTCCTTTCTTGACCAAATAGTCACTTGTGATGAAAAGTGGATCCTTTATGATAACCACAAATGGTCAAGGTCAGTGGCTTGATTGTGATGAGTCCCTCAAACATTTTCCAAAGTCAAAGTTGCATCATTAAAAGATTATGGTGACTGTTTGGTGGTCTGCAATTGGTGTTATCCGCTACAGATTTCTGGAAGCCAATCAGAGCATTAATGCAGAGCTGAAATGAATGCTGTTGGTAAAATTCGCCATAATTTATGGCTAAAGTGCAGGGATCAGTTTATGTATTGATTATAATAGAGAATCAATCTCCCGAATGTATATTATATAGCAACAACAGTCCATGATGGTCACAAAGCCAGGGATCAGTTTATGTATTGATCATAATAGAGAATCAATCTCCCAAATGTATATTATATAGCAACAACAGTCCATGAGGGTCACAAAACCAGGGATCAGTTTATGTATTGATCATAATAGAGAATCAATCTCCCGAATGTATATTATATAGCAACAACAGTCCATGATGGTCACAAATTAAGGGATTGAAGTTAATGTTGACAACATTCCTGGATATAGAGTATCCACTTGGCATCTGCTGACCATGTCCATCATCATATATGGATATAAAGTATCCTCGCAGCACGTAATCTGTTCAATGAAATAATGTCAAAGATTATCACTCCCAAATCAGACACTCTCCAGAATCGGATTTGATCTTCAATACTTGGAAAAATATGGCCACCTTTTATACACATCACATTGATTATTTTGAGCTTTCTTATTAGTTAAACTTTCAATTGGTGAACTATAAAATGGGTTGACCCATGGGGGTCTGCACAGTATACATGAGTACCAAAAAGTCTAACAAATGCATGCATTGGTGAGTTGATGTGGTCCAATTTTGCTCCATGATAATGTGTGGCCAGATGTTGCAAATGGCATTGCAAAACTCACAGACTTGAGATACAAGACTATACCCCATCTTCCATATTCTGCTGATCTTTCACCCACTGATTATCATTTGTAAGCACTTAAGCACATTTTTAAATGCGCAATCTTTTAGGTTCAAACCAGAGATAAAATCAGCTTTTAAAGATTTCATTGCATCACAGCCAATAACTTTTTATTACCAAGGAATAAATAATCTCATCGATCATTGGCAGAGGTGCATCGATGCTCAAGGCTTGTATTTCATCCAGTTTCAATATTTCTACAGGTAATTTTTCAAGAATAAAATTATGTTTCTGAAATCAGCCATTATTTTTGTAACAACCTCATATATAAAAACTGTTTTTCACATACAGACATAATGGTTATTAATAAGTTTGTGACAAAAATTTGTTTGCACAAAATTATCAATGAATGGTTTATAAATTCTTTTTCTTTGGATTTGTAATGAATACAATAATTATAAAATCCAATTGAGACTAATGAGAGTTTGCCCTTTGTAGCTAACTTAAAATTCTTGTAGCTTAAAAGTTACAAGAATTTTAAGTTAGGTACAAAGGACAAACTCCATCCTGAAAGTCAAATTTTAAGAAGATCATATTTCAAAAGATAGCATATGAGGTGTAGTGGAATTGTTAATTTCTTATATTTTGAAGAATTTTATTACAAATTAATTCTTAAGATCAGAAAGATATTAGAAATTAAACTGGGTAATTCAGCTTCTTTTTATATAGTAATTAGGGTAATGGCATTTTAAGGATTTCTGTTAATCTATCTCCCTTGAGTCTCAGAAGATAAATTCTTGTGAATGAAGCCTCAAAAGACTAATGGATAAAACTACTATCATTATTTTATCTACTCAGATCTCTTAAATAAAGTAGGTTAATTCTCTGTAGGGTATATAGTTAGCTTCTTAATAAATGACAGATACTTTTTCTATCAACCACTAATTACAAGTTATATCCAGTCCTAAAATAAGTGTCAGTCAGTTAAAGTGCTATACGTGATACATGCTTGGGCGATCATGTCTCGAAAGAGACATGACTGACTGGGCAGAAGATTATCCCGCAGTAGTTTGCCATTGCTTTCTGTGGTAGACTGGTTGGCGACCAAGGCTATAGAACCCAATCTGTCCTGCTATTTAACCCATAACTGGAAGGAATAGATGGATTAATACCTTTCCCAAGGGTATTTGCGCGTAAGTGAATACAATGGATTCAACTGGAATTCGAACTCGGCTCCCCGGTTTCTCATTCTGAGCCGATATCCACTGTACCACAAAAAACTCTTCAATTTTTTTTTCTTTAGCAAACAGAGGATAAATATTCCGTTTTTTCTGTTGATTTTACAAACTCTTATGCTATGTATGTGTTTACTGCATTATTTATGGAAATCTTTATCTTTTTCTGCTAAACTTTATAAAAAATACAATAAATTTAATTTTAAATATATTCATTTAGTCTTTCATGTAATCATAACTTATAAAAGCAATTTAATGGATAAGGAATATAAAGGTAGAAGAAACAGACATGACTATATTGTAGGATTACATATGCAGAGGCTTACTGCCATATTACATTGAATACATTGGTTCTTGCTCAATCACCAAAGTTAAGCAAGGTTCAGCCTGGTCAGTACTTAGATGGGTGACTGGTGCTGTAAGCATTTAGTGATGGATGTTTGTTGTGGTGCAGTGGATATCAGCTCAGAAAGAGAAATCGGTGAGCCGAGTTTGAATTCCAGTTGAATACCCTGCATTCACTTAAGCACTGGTACCCTTGGGAAAGGTATTAATCCATCCCTTCCCTCCAGTTATGGGTTAAATAACAGAGTAGGACTTGGGGAACCAGCCCTTAAAAACACAATCCCAATGAATCTTGATACTCGAAAAGAAAAAAGTATTACTGGACACAAAACTTATATAAAAACAACAATAAATTGTTGAAAGAAAAAGGTATTATCAGCAATAAATAAATAAAAAAAAGAATTTAGTTGGCAAAAAATGACCCGCCGAGGTTGATATGCCATAAAACAAACCAACCAACCAACCAACCAACCAACATTTGCAGATTACACTTATTAACATATAACAGGTTTTTTACATTATTATATTTATTACAATTTTACCAAATTTATTTATATATCAGTTAGTATAAAGCTGGTCTGTATTTGCTAAACATGGCTGAAACCTAGATTAATTTGTTATCGACATCTTTTCCTTTACTCAAACCTTTAAGAATAGAAGTTAGTATACGACATTCTAATATTAATATACAACATTCTAATATTAAAGACATGCCATTCTTATTCTAAAAAATAACAAAAGATCAATATATATATATATATATATATACTGACATGTAAAATAAATCAATGTATTGAATATGGGTACTTTGAATAAGAACAAAAACTGAAATAATTTTATTTAGTGTTGTAGAGGAATATCCTATACTACCCCATAATGGATATGGTCTGGTCTAAAAAAGACTGTGACTAGAGCGAACTAGAGAGCCATCATCACTAGACTGATGGCTCTATGCACTGTCAAGCCTTCTGCCTTTGGGTAGAGAGTGCTCTCTGCTTCCGAGCAGAGAGCACTAACCCAGTCGTGGTTCCGCCCAAGGGTAGAATCACAACTGGGGGAAAAATAGATATTTTTTGGCCTGGCTATATGGCCGGGAAGACCCACAATAAAAAGACCTTGTGTCACATCTAGCCTTACGTGGGAAGGTTGGTAAATACCACCATGGTCATTAGACAGGCAACGCTCGCAGTTGAAGCTTTATGCACTGTCAAACCCTCTGCCTTCGGGCGGAGAACATTGACCCAGTCGTGACTTCACCGAAGGGTGGAGTCACGACTGGGGTAAATTCGACAGAAATTTTTTGGCCGGGCTATATGGCCCCGGGGGATCCCACTTTAAAAAGGCCTTGTCGCATTTTGCCTTTAGTGGGAAGGCAAATAAATATTGTCATCGTCATTAGATGAGAGCATTCTTCACTAGACGGATGCATACGTCCTAGGCAGAGACATTTTCTATGTGATTGTTATACCTGTTACTATTCATTTATGTTCTTTTATGTCTATTGGTTTATTGTACTGTTGTATAATAAATCTCTATTAATCTATCTTCAGTATTATTCTTGCACTATTCTTTTCCCTGATTATCCCCTCCCGAGATATATCATTTAGAAAAGTCCTTTTGATGCTTATAATTATTTTATATATGTCAAGTTGCTATAAAAATACATTCCGTCAATCATTCTATTTCCAGTTGTAATATTTGGAAGGAACTGAGAGAAAATACGTCAAACATTTACTCACAAATAATTCACATTTTCTAAATTTTCAGAAAAAATGTTGTTCACATACACATCTCACTCAAATATGTGAGGACTGATTATATTATGAAAAAATGTCTTCTGCTACCCAAACTTCCTTTGCGTGAAGAAATAAAACAAACAAAAAAATAATTTTTCCTTACCCAGCACTTCTGTTTTCCATATGAGGAGGGCGTGGCATTAGCCTGTACCATTTTTTCACCTTACATCCTTCTGGCAAACTTCGGAAGTTAATATTCACCTGTTAAAATAAAAACCACAGCTTGAAAAGTAATCCTTTTTGTTTCAATGAGTTGAATGTAACTCTGTTGGAATTCAGATTAAAATCTGAAGGAAGAGTAATCTTTATCTTATCTCACTAATGCCATAACCAAATTCTTACTTCTTGTCAAGACCACTTCATCTCATCTTTACTGAAATTCCTGAAAGTACACCTCAAATATTTAGCATCAGAAACTTATGGTTTGGCCATTTTTCTTTTTAAATTATTCTTGATCTGAATAAGACTTACTTATAAAACTTATTTTGTTATCATCCAATGAAAATTGAAAAATCAAGGAGTACATGTGGGAGGGAGTAAGCCAGTGATGTCAATTCCTTTCTACAGTACAAAAGAAGATAAACCATTAAGCAAATGCTAGAAAAGGGCACCTCGGTGTGGTGTAATGGTTAACAAGCTCGTCTCACTAGAATCATTATAATTGAGTTGTGAGTTTGATCCACACTGAGTACCCCCTACTTTCGGCTGTGTGTCACGTCTAAGCTACACTTCCTCCAGGTTTGGGGGTTGGGTGCAGGGCTAACAACCCTACCCTATAAAAAAACAGTTTGTTATGGAAATAGCAAAAACGCTGCTCTACACACCATTGGGTGTAATGGAAAGGTTTTTTATTTAGATGCTAGAGACAAGTACAGATATACGTAAGTGTCACAGGGTTATAACGTGCACTAACAGACTCCTGATGAAGACATGCTGATCAAGATTCCTTTTAATGCTTGCTGATGAGAAAACAGAAGTAATTTTACCAACATTATTTTATGCCTGAACCAGCATTGCTCGGGTGTAATGAAAGCTTTAAAACTAATCCACGGTCCTAGAGCTAAGACTCTTTGGACGTTGGCATGAAAGACTAAAAAGCAATAGTTGTTTCCAGTTAAAGTGAAACCGTACACCGAAAGAAAAATGAATGGATGGAAGTCAAATTACGATTTCCTGATATTGATAACAAATAAGTTTTTTTTGTCGTAAACTGAATTTTGAAGGCTAAATAAGTTTTCTGAGTAAATGGTATCATGGCTGAGACTAAGAACTACAATTTTGCCTACTTAGAGCCAAACCCAAAGCAAAAACTAAAATAAAAGGGCCGAAAAAATAGAGACATACAGGCAGATAAACAGACAATCACACACAAACATCTTGCCTTTTATATATGTATATATGTTATTGATTTTCTGCACTATTGTAAGAATTGCAACCTTGGAACTTCTGAATATTGTTACTTATGCCTTTGTCTATGAGTGTATCAAATTTGATTAAAATCGGACCACTCCTTCTATCACCCGATTTTTTCGATTATGAATTTTCGATATTCATCGGGGGTACCTTGACACAAAACCTAGCTAAGAACACTCGCAGACTCTTATAGTACAACTGTGTAAGTTTTCAAGAAAATTGGTTCAGCCGTTTCGGAGTCTATAGGTAACGGACACACAGACACATATACACACACAGACAAAGTTCCATTTATAAATAAGCTTAGATTGTTTGTCACAGTCTTTAATTGTTATTCTTCTATGTTTTATCATTCCTGACCATTATATAATTGTCTTTATGGTGTTGCTCTGGGCCACTATTAGTATCAACTCACTTTCTCTTTTTAGATTTCTTTTGTGTTGTCATGTCTCTATCAATTTATTATCAGTAATAGTACCACTTTATTGATGTGGCTATTATTACTTTTATTATAATGATCATTAACATGGTTTCAGTGTTGGTTTTTACAAAGTAGCAGAATTTCATCAAAAAACCTAAATCTAACTTTATATGGAGATTATTTTAAGATGTGAAATATCCTTGGTACATAACTATTTTTCATTTTTTTGTAAACAGAATCTGCTTAAGATGTTTGCTAAATTTAGTTTTGTTGGCTACCATATGAAGATGGCATCAATTTCCAGAATTTGATACTTTAATATCTTTTTAGCTTTTGAGCAGATTATAATTTCTGAGACAGCAACATCAAGGAGAAGGTATATTTTTCTCTTATGGTAGGGAGCGTCGGCTATATTTGCAAAATGTCAAACGTAAATGTGCCCACCACATTTGAAAGTATCAGAAGGTTGCACAAAAGATAAAAGGGTCATTTTTGTATAAATAAATGTAAATTTATCTAAAAATAAGAATGACATCAATTTTTGTTGTTTTGAAGTGTTTTGAATGTTGGAAAATTCTGCGTAAAGTTTTTCTTTTGAATGTGGATTTTTTAGAGTTCAGTCAGACAGTTAAGTGCCATATGTGATACACTCTTGGGCAATCATGTCTCGAAAGAGACATGACTGACTGGGTAGAAGATTATCCCACAGTAGATTGCCATTGCTTTCTGCGGTAGACTGGTCACCAACCAAGGCTATAGAACCCAATTTGTCCTGTTATTTGACCCATAGCTGGAGGGAAGAGACCGATTAATACATTTCCCAAGGGTATTTGATTGCAACGAATTCAACTGGAATTTGAACTCGGCGCTCCGATTTCTCGTTCCAAGTTGATATCCACTGGATCACAACACACATCAAACGCACATTTTAGAGTTCAGTTGGATGAAATTATTTTTTTGTGAAGAAAAAGCAAATCTGATATTGCTGATAAAATATTGTTCCAAGTGTGAAATGAAAATGGATATGATGTCTATGTTTGTCTTTCTTTTGTGGAGAAAAGACAAATCTGATGTCGCTGCTTCTCTTTCTTTTGTTGCCAACAAATCAATGAGGAAAGAGGAGAAAGTACTGTGTGAAAGAGCGTTTGAGAGAGTGTGAAAAACGCATGTTGCCTAGATGACCAGTGTCTCTCTAAAGAGAAAGGCTACAGTCATGCATATTTATATGATTGTGGAAAATAGGATTGGTGCAACTTTTAAGATTTTTTTCCCTGTTTCTGATTGACCAATAAATAAGAGGTTGTATTTATTTTGTGTCTTCAGACGTCAGCACATAGTAAAATCTAGTGAGTTGACTGTCTTTTGAAAAGAGCTTTTCTACTGGTGAATGTATGAATGTTCATCTTTTTTTATTGGTTTATGATAAGTTGTAGGTGTGTGTAAGCTCAGAATTTTTTTGCAATCAAATCTTGTGAAATTGAACATTATCATACACACACTATGACTAGCAAGTTAAGCATCTTGTGTTAATATCCATATTTTTCTGAGGATGAGGTTAGTGACAATATTATTATTATTATTATTATTATTATGTCATTTTTCATTATAAATCTATTTCTACTATGGTTGCACTACCTACCAAGTCTGCAGGAAGACCTAAGGCAGGTCGTGGTGTGTTGTTGTGGCTCCATTTCATGTTTTTCATATCTCCCTAACATCCCTAGCATTACATAGACAAAGTTCTCCTTAGTGGGTGGGCTGTACTTAACAAAACACTTTTTTGTATCTAAACTTATTTATAAATGAAACTTTGTGTGTGTGTGTTACCTATAGACTTTGAAACAACTGAATCGATTTTCTTGAAAATTTACAGTTGTTCTATAAGCAAGTGTTCTTAGCTAGGTTTTGTGTCAAGGTACCTCCGATAAATATCGAAAATTGAAAAAATCAGGTTATAGAAGGAGTTTTTTAATCAAATTTGATATATTCATAGACAAAGGCATAAGAAATGATATTCAGAAGTTTCAAGGTTGTAATTCTTACAATAGTGCAGAAAATCAATAATATATATATATATAAAAGGCAAGCTGGAAATGTCAGGAAGGTGAGTCTCATGCTCTTGAATGTTCACCTTCCTACAGGGAGACAAAAGAAGACCACCATGTTGAAAGGTAAGTTATTTAACTTGTACAAAGAACAAATTCTGTCCTGTACCTAGGCTCAGAGCCGGGTTTGGAAGAAATAACGAGAAATCATGTAGAGCTACTAGGGATAGGAAGATGTGGAAGGGCCTGATTGCCTATGTCCTGAAGGGAGATGATACATAGAAAAAGTAGAAGACTTAGGCTTATTGATGTGCAGGGGGCTACATAGGAGAGTTAAAGTTTTAAAAGAGGGAAGAGTGAAGACAAAAACGAACAGCTACAGATTGGTGAAAGAGAAAGGCCAAGAGAAGGATGGGAACACAGGAATGAAGACAGTTGTGAAGGTAGAGAGAAAAGAAAAGACCAAGATACATGGGGTGATATGGAAAGGGCTGGAGCTAAGTGGATAAGAGATGGGAATTGACTTTGCATTTAAATTCCTGGAGGTTTTGGCCATCAGGAAAGCAAAGTATATAGAAGGGAGTTCCACAGGCAGGAGGCATGAGAAAAGAAGCTGCTGGAGTAGAATTGTCACCTGCATTTGGTTATCTAACTGTAAAAGGGTGGGACCTTGATGCCAGTCTGGTTGCTTGAGTAAATTCTTGTGGAGGGGGCACCAGTGACCTAGGTTCGTCAGAGAAAAAGCCATGAAAATATTTATAGAATAGACAGAGGGAAGCCACATCCCACTGATGAGAAAGTGGCTGGAGTCGAGCTGCCAGGTTGGGACCAATCACATGACAGATTCTTCTTTGGAGCCTGTCAAGAACACTGAAATGAGCAGCAGGAAGCCTCCATGCATTACTCCACTTTGCACAATGTATTGAATCAAAAAGATGATTTATAACTTTTTATGTATGCAAAGTGTAAGAAAAACCATGAGAAGGATGGGAACACAGGACTGAAGACAGTTATGAAGGTAGAGAGAAAGGAAAAGAACAAGATACATGGAGTGATGTGGAAAGGGCTGGAGTTAAGTGGATAAGAGATGGGAATTGACTTTGCATTTAAGTTCTTGAAGGTTGTAGCCATCAGGAAAGCAAGGGATTTCCACAGGTGGGAAGCATGAGAAAAGAAGCTGCTGGAGTAGACTTGTCGCCTGCATTTGGTAGACAAGTAGATTAGTGTCAGTTCAGTCAGTTAAGTGCCATACGTGATACACACTTGGGTGATCATGTCTCGGAAGAAACATGACTGACTGGGCAGAAGATTATCCTGCAGTAGGTTGCCTTTATTTTCTGCAGTAGACTGGTTGCCATCCAAGGCTATAGAACCCAATCTGTCCTGTTATTTAATCCATAACTGGAGGGAAGAGATGGATTAATACTTTTCCCAAGGGTATTTGCATGTAAGTGAATGCAAGAAATTCAACTGGAATTCGAACTTGGCTCTCCAATTTCTCATTCTGAGCTAATATCCACTGCCCCACAACACACATCCCACAATGCACAGATTGGTGTAGTCAGTCCAAATGAAAGACCAAGCTCTTGAATGATTTAATGGAGAGATATATATGTGAATAGAATCCACTCACGCAAATGTGTTGGGCAGGTCCATTATAGTAAAGTGAACTAACCCAACTGCTGCATTAGATACTCTCCTATAAATGAGGTAGACAAAAAGGGGACAAAGAGAAGGCAGCCATGTTAGAAGGTAACTTATTTGATTTCTACATAATGCTGACAAGAAACAAATTGCATCAGACTAGAAAATCAAAAATAATTGAATGCATAGAAGGAAGTAACTGACAGTTCTGACATAACTATAGCTTAATGAGCACTAAAAGTTTCATACAGGAACCAGTAGAAGTTATTATAGCAGTACTTTTATGAAAGAAATGAAATTAATGTCTTCTTTTCTATCCCATCATGCTGTAGAGAGAAGCAATAAATTACTATTTTTATGTGCAACACTGTATCAAAGAACCTGTCATAAACAATAAAGAAACATGCAATATTATTAGGCAAAAAAAATAAAAAGATCTGTAATGCTTACTTCTCCCAGAAAATCATTGCTGCTAACACGATCCCAGTCCCAGAGTTTGACTTCAATCATAGTCTTTGGTGGACAAGACATGGGCATATTAAACTCAAGTGTTTCATACCAGCTTGGGAATCGAGTCTTTTTCTGAGTCTGAAAATTAAATATAAGTATGAGTGTGTGTATATATATATATATATATATATATATATATATATATATATATATAAAAATATACTCAGTTATGATCTGAGATTAAGGACAGGATAGTTAAATAAAATAAAGACAAGAGGAAAACTTAATAACAAAAAAGTTTGAAAGAAAAAACAGTCGAATTCTCTTCATTTTAATATCTCGGGACTATGCACAACATGTGAAGAAATTCTAAAAACTAAAATATTCTGTTAATCTTTTGAAATGATTTGTGAGCATCTTTATGGTTGCCAACTCTGTTTATAGATACATAATTTAGAATAAAGCTCATTTTGTCTTTTTGCCTTGATAAAGTCCATCACAGGACAAAACGTGTAGGTGATTTAAAATACAGTTTTCCTCTTGTCTTTATTTTATTTAACCATATATATATATATATATATATATATATATAAGAAGATGAAACAAAGTGACACATTTTATCAAAGGTATGTTTTGTAAGAGAATGATTGTTATCTTTGGAATCATCTGTCTATCTAAAAGAAAGATAAACTATGTGTTAGGAAAATTTTTTTTGTAGGATTTTAATTCTGGGACTTATTTTTGTACACACACATGATAAAGTGGAAAAAAGTTTACTTGTGACGTGTTTCATCCTTCAAGACTTCTCCAGACTAAATTTGTCATGTTATACGACTACACATGCATGCAAACAAGGAGTGCCGAGAATTTTAGAATTATTTTTTTCTTTATCTAGCCAAATTAATTTAGAGCCATTTTTGTTTTCTTTCCATCAATTGGAAATGATGGAAAGTGATAGAAAGAAAAAGAAAGTGCCTTCAGGAGTTAGTGCTGCCTTCAAGAGTGTGGAAGACCATTTGTCTGGCAACTGGACTCTGTACCATGCCATACAAGCAGGAGAACCCAGTCTTGGCTGTCAGACAATTTCTGTGACCACATTGCCCCTTACATCTGGCCCCCTAACTCCCCAGACTGCAACCCCCTCGATTATTATGCGTGGGAATGCAGATGAGCAAGAGACCAACAAAGCTCCTTGCAACACCAACGATCAACTGAAGGCAGGAATTATGGCAGCATTCACCAACTTAAACAAGGAAACCCTGATTGAAGCTAATGGCAATTTTCTTGAATAAATTTACTCTTAAGTATTTCAGTATATTCTTGTGCAATTTTGATAAATATGTCTGTTAAAATGAGATGTCAGTATTATTTTCATTTTTACATTTTTTAAATGACAGTTTATCCATTGCACCCTATATATATATATATATATATATATATGTATATTTTCATTAAAACAACATTTAAAAGTATTATTAGAGATAGGTTTACATTTACAAATATTAAAAAACCCTATCGCTTTCTATGTTACGTGATGTAAACATCTCGTGGCGAATGCTTCTAGTTTAAATTTAAAATCATTTGTTTCTGATGAAAGGCGGAGGCCGGTCTGAAATATCAAATATATATATATATATAATAATAGAAATAAATAAATACTGTCAAAAAAATACATTTTTAAACTTACAACTTTTTAGTAGTTTTTCCTATATATATATATATATATATAAGGAAAACTCAACGTGTCATTTAAATTGGTTATAAATTATAATTCATTTCAATAAGCTAAATTAGCTCATTTCATCAGACCACACAATATTCACTCCATTTGGTACAAATATTTTTGTCGTAATAAGAATTTCTATTTGGAGTGAATATTGTGTAGTCTGATGAAATGAGCTAATTTAGCTTATTGAAATGAATTATAATTTATAATCAATTTAAATGAAATGTTGAGTTTTTCTTTATAAATATCATATTGCTCGAGATAACATCCATTGAGCTCTCTATATAGATATAACTGGACATTTATACCTATGTATGTATATATATATATATATAATTCCAGGTGAAGAGGACTCAAGTTTTATTTTTATTTTGAGTGCTCTGGCATTTATTTTATTATAAACAGTGCTCAATATAATGAGTATTATAGAGCTTAATATAATTATATAGCTATGTATCAATTGTACATTGCAACACGGAAATTTCTATGTTTCAAGATAGATTCTCATCATCAGGCAATGTTTATGTTGGTTGTGCAGATGATTTACATTACAAAGAATCTTAAAAGAAAAAATATATATAAGAGCAAAGGGAATGTAAATCATCTGCACAACTAACATCAACATTGCCTGATGATGAGAATCTATCTCGAAACACAGAAATTTCTGTGTCATAATGTACAATTGATATATATGTATATATATATATGAGAGAGAAAAATCAGCACATAATTAAACAGTTATGAATCCAGAATTTATTTTAGCAGTTGAAAAAATTACAAAGTGCTTTTCAAACACAAAAAAATAAAACCTTACATTTAAATCAGAATATTAAAAAAAAGTTTAGCCCAGAGAGAAAATAAGGTTAGGTGTAAACAGTTAAACATTGGAACATTATCATCATCCTGCGGCCTCGGCTGAGATAGAACTCACTACACCCTTCCAGTATTCCCTATCTGTCATAGCTCCTGTAAGGTCTTCCTTGGCAATAGATGTATCTCTATGTATCCTGTCTGGAAAGGTTAACTTACGAGATCGATTGTAAGATGATGGGGGCCTTCATAATACAAACAATGAAACAAGTTCATCTGTGGCACGTGCACAATGCCCAGCAAACTGGACACGTCTCTTTTGAACTAAGGTTGATACTCTTGGTAGGTCTCCATATGTCATTTCTAGAGTTGGGTGGTTTCACCATGAAAGATCAAGTACGCTTCTGAGAAAACGAGTATAGCATCCGTCTAAATGGCACTGTTGTTTTGCTGAAAGAGTCCAAGTTGTTTTTCTGAAAGAGTCCAAGTTTCAGATCCATAGAGTAAGATTGGTTCAATAAATGCGTGAAAAACTTGGATTTTGATCTTACGCTCAAGATTAGATTTCCAAATCTTATCCATTCTGTTACAAGCAATCCATGCTATGCCTTTTCTGATATTGAAGTCTTTTTCAGAATTCTTACGAGTATAGCATCCATCTAAACTTAGACTCTTTCAGCAAAACAACTTGGACTCTTTCAGCAAAACAACTTGGACTCTTTCAGCAAAACAATATTGCTGTTTAGATGGATGCTATACTCGTCTTATCAGAAGAGTACTTAATCTTTCATGGCAAAACCATCGGACTCTAGAAATGATATATGGAGACCTACCAAGAGTATCAACCTTAGTTCAAAAGAGACGTGTCCAGTTTGCTGGGCATTGTGCACGTGCCACAGATGAACTTGTTTCATTGTTTGTATTATGAAGGCCCCCATCATCTTACAATCGATCTCGTAAGTTAACTATCCTAGATACTTGTAGTCTTCAACGCATTTAAGGATGTTATTCTAGAGAGTTTTAATTTCATGATTGCTGCAAATGTTAATTGGCATACACTCAGTTTTGGTTTCATTCAGTTTTGGGTTCAATGGAACAAAAGACACCAGAAGTGTCACAAAAATAAAGAACACATGCACCAAATCATACATACACAAAGAATCTTAAAAGAAAATATATATATATATATATATAAGAACGAAACAGGGGAATAGGTATACAAAATAATACACAAAATAAGCACATACAACCATATAATTAAAAGAGATCATATATGTACACAATATAACACAAAACCAAAAATAACCAAACTAAAGAAGGAATATAAATAAAAATAAAATTTTAAAAAGAAAGAAAGTAAAATGGTATATATAAATATAACTGCAGTCACAAATAATTAGTGATCACAAAAAATTTTTAAAATAATAATTAAAGATTCACAAGGAAAATATTATACAAAAATAAAATGTTCACAAAGAAAAAAAAATTGCAAAAAAGAGCATGAAAACAAATTAAAAAAAAAATATATATATAATAAAGAATTACAGACATAAAATAAAAAGAACCAAAATAGTAAAAAATAAAAATAAAATAGTCACAAGTGGTTAACAAAAAAGCTGAGGTCTTAAATATAAATAAACAATAAAAAAATATAGATAACACAATAAAGTAAACATAAGAGAGCAGATTCACAATAGAGAAAGAACAGCTGAATTTTCTAGAAAATTATTGGTAAAGAAAAAAGTCCAGTCTCATTAAACAGGTAATTTAAATCTATTTTTGTGATAGCATTTAAAAATAATTTCATTACATTGATTTAAAAGCTGGTTGTTATTACTATATTTAATTATTTTTATTTTTTCATTTAAGCATAGATTACATCTATTTCTAAAGCTAATAACAGTTTGTGGTTTTCCTTTAACCATATGTTCAATCTGTGGAGAGAGTCCTTTGTCTTTTAATCCCCAGAAATATTTAGACAGAGCAGTCTGGCATTTATGGTGGGACATAGAGAAGGAATATTTATGATTATAATATCTATGTTTCCAAGGTTTGGCAGAAATTTCAAAATATACTTTTCTTTCTTTATTATATTTTATAGAAAAATACTTGCTAAGGATGTAATTTTTTTCAGACATATACTACTCACTGGACAGTTATTTTTAATTTTACAATTACAGGGGAGATTTGTATTTATTTGGTAATTATTATAAAAATTATCTAGAATTTTATTATTATGAGAATTAATGATGCTGTGGATATTGCTAGTGAAAGAATAACTAATTTTTAATGTTTTCTATTAAAGATCTTACTTAGTGGATCTTAGTTAAAATTGAAATGTTTATTGATGAATTTCAGAAAATATTGAACAAGATTAATTATAAACAATTGGTAAAAAGTGGGATTGAACCATAAAACTCTTTTTTTTTTTTAGACTTGTTAATAGCAGCTTCATTTAGATAGAATAATTCCTGTTTAAATCAACATTTTGAGAGCATTATCATAAGAGTTTTTATTATCATTAAATAATTTACTACTGGAGGAAATTTTATCTATCCTAGTATTAACAGTAGTGAGAATTTATTTTATCACTTGGTAGGGATGATTTTTATATATATATTCTTCTATGTGCATTGTCCTTTCAGGATGTAGGCGATCATAGCCTTCCACGTCTCCCTATCCCTGGTGGCTCTTAGCATGCTTTCTCCTGTAACATTTCACAGCCCCCATTCTGTCATCCACCTGCTCAGGCCCTTCAAATATGTTATCCGCTGCTTTCCCCTGTCTCTTTTTCCCTCTATCTGGCCTGTTAGTATCAGGTTCCCCAAGTCCTCCTTCCTCATTGCATGTCCCAGGAACTTCAGTTGTCTCTTCCTGATGCTCAATATTAATTTCCTTTTTGTTTCCATTCTTTCCAACACCTCGTCATTTTCGTCATTTCCGCAGCATCCTTCTGTAGAACCACATTTCAGCTGCTTCAAGTTTTCCTTTCATCTTTGTTGATATTGTCCAACATTCACTGCAATATTGAAGAACCAACATCACATAGCAATCCAGCATTCTCTTCTTTGTCTCTAGTGAAAGTTTCCTGTTTCTTAATATTTTACTCAGCTTCTGGAACACGTCCTTTGCCATGCCAATTTGCTTTTGGATCTCTGTGTTGCACGTTCCATCTTCAGTTAGAACACTTCCTAGATATTTAAATTTTTGTACCTGCTTGATTTTAACATCCCCACCTGTATTTGGCACTTTGGGCTGCTTTTTTTGCTGATGACCATGCATTCGGTTTTCTTGCAGTTTATTTTTAGTCCCTTCTTGTCATTCTTTTCAGCTATCTTCTGCAGGAGGTTCTGTAGTTTCCTTTCCGTATCTGCAATCAATACTGTGTCGTCTGCGTATCTTATCTTGTTCAGATTGTGGCCTCTAATGACAAATCCTGGCATAACATCTAGAGTCCTCAAAATATTCTCACTGTACAAGTTAAATAGATCCGGTGAAAATGCACATCCCTGTCTTATGCCCCTTTCTATCTTTGTATATCTGCTGAATTCATTACCTGTCCGTATGCAGGCAGTTTACTACCAGTAGAGATTCCTAATTACCCTAATGTCTTTCCCAAATATGTCGAGGCTGCTGAGCATCTTGATCAATTCTTTGTGGCATATTTTGTCGAATGCTTTCGCATAATCAATAAAGCACAGGTATAAGTTCTTCTTCATTTGTATTGCCCTTTCAGAGAACATCCTAATTATAAATATGGCATTCCTTGTCCCAGTGTCTTTGACGAACCTGCACTGTTCTTGTCCCATCTCTGGCCTGCAGATGACTATACATGACTATATATATATATATATATATATATAAATAATTTCTTTTTATTTCATCTAATTTTAAATATATTTATATTAAAAATATTAGTTAAGTATTAATGCCTTCTTGGATTTATTTCTAATCTAATTTCCTATAATTAATTTAAAAATTAAAATTCCTTAAAATAATTTTTTTTCTTCTCATTTAGCATATATTTTATTAGCAGCTTACTTTTCTCACACTTCCTGCCTGTGGAATTCTCTTCCGCATACTTGCTTTCCTGGCAGTTACAACCTCAAAGAATTTAAATGTAAAGTCGATAGTCATTTCCTGTCTCACTAACTTACATCCTCTCTCTCATGCTTTTCTACATCCACCCCACTCTCATCAGTACTCTCTTCCCTCTCCTGCTCTCTTCCTGACACCCCCTATAGCCTCTCATAACATTCCTTCTCGTCCACCCCACTCTCATCAGTACTCTCTTCCCTCTCCTACTCTCTTCCTGACGCCCCCTATAGCCTCTCATAACATTCCTTCTCGGCCACCCCACTCTCATCAGCAATCTCTTCTCTCTGCTACTCTCTTCCTGACACCTCCTGCAACCTCTCACTCCTCATAACATTCCTCCTCGTCCACCCCACTCTCATCAGTAATCTCTTCTCTCTGCTACTCTCTTCCGGACATCCCCTGCAATCTCTCACTCCTCAAAACTCCTCCTATGTAACCCTCTGCACAACAGTGACAGTAAAATGCCTTGCTTGGGGCGACATGATTATAAAAAAAAATTAACTTCCCATTCTTTTATCTCTTTTTAATCCTGAGGTAGATTTTTAATGTAATTTATTTTGATATCAACATTATTTGGGGCCCCGTTCAGATTGAAACTGAAATAATTTGAAAAGTCTGTGTGATGTCTGACCCCCTTCTTTCCTATATATTTTTCTTTTTTCTTTTATTTATTTTAATGTGTCTCTCTCAATATTTCCTTCCACTCTCACTCCCCCCAGGAGCCTCCTACCTATAGGACCTCCTATTGCTACCAAAAAACTGACTGGGACACCTTTCGCGATTTCCTTTGCGACATCCCTTGGGGAAAAGTGTTTGATCTCACAGTTGATGACTGTGCCTCTAAGGTTTCATCCTGGATGAAAGCTGGCGTTGATGCCTTCATACCTACCAGGAAGTACTGTCTAAAACCTCATTCCTTTCCTTGTTTCTCTCCTGCCTGTTTGGCCGCCATTGCCCACAGGAACCATTACTTCCGACTGTTCTAGAGACAGTCATCTGATCACAATAGGCACCTATTCACGTCTGTTCATAATGAGTACAAAAGAATCCTGAATGACGCCAAGTGGTTGTTTGCTGAGAGAATGAGACAGCGCATAGCTGACCGCAAGTTCGGCTCCAAGGACTAATGGCGGTTATGCAAACGGGTGCTGAACAATAGCAAATCCACAATCCTTCCTTTAATCAATGAATTTGAGGTTCTCACATCATCTGCGGACAAAGGTGAGTGCTTTGCTCGCAGATTCTCATCTTTTTACACTTATGTAGCCCCCTGCACATCAGTGGCATTACCACCTTGCTTGGGGTGATACGATAAAAAAAAATATCTATTTCAAATTCTACTTTTCTTTTCCATCAGCTAATCTGACTTGCTTTTTTTTTCTCTTTCCCCACTTTTCCTTCCCCCTCTTTTTTTCTTTCTATTTTTTCCTGCTTCCTTTTCTTTTCTTTTTGCTACTTCCTTTTTTTTTAACATATACACACACAAACGATTGTATTTTGTCATAATGATTTTTAATTGCCAATGATATGAGTGTTAGATTCACTCATTGAAATGGCAATATGATTTTGGAAAATATGAATTTTTTTTATATGTAATAAATATTGGTTCTGTAAATAAATAATGTTAATTATATTGAGTCCTCTGGTCAAATCAGTTTTAATATTTAATTTTTAATAGTTAATATTAACAGAATAATTTTGTGATTTTTACCTTCAAGCCGATTCATTTCAGATTTAATATATATATATATATATATATATATATATATATGTATATAAACACACTAAAAAGTCCGCTTTCTTCTACCGAACACCCATAGCCCAGAGGTAGAATCGGCGACTGATGCCAATTTGGTTGGGTTTCAATCTTGGGTCAAAAGCAATCGGAGTCTAGCCATACTGATGAGCTGTGATACAGCGAAACAGATCTGTCTGCAGATGACTATATATATATATATATATATTCTAAATTATATTTTAGAACATGATGGCTATATTTGCTATGGTATAGAAATGAAAATCAATTTTATTACTTACTGAAGTCGTTTTTGTTTGGTCAAGAAAAGCAACAGTCACAAAAGGATCTGAACTTCCAAACATGTCTTTCGGTGCCAAATCTCTGGAAAAAGAGAAAAAAGCAAAACGTTAAAATATTTACTAAATGTGTATAATCATATACAAATACATAACACTAATATAAGCTTTCTTTCAATGTTTTATTTTTTTTGTTTTTAGCAAAAAATGGATTAAAAATAATTGCTTATCTCATTTTTTGGTAAAGTTTTTTTCGGAATTCAACATTAAAAAATCCCCAGTGTGCATCAGAATTGTGTATTATATAAACCCCTGTTGTATCATTTTTAAGAACAACTGACAAAACATCATGAACAATTAAAGCTTTGAATATACTGGGGCGCAATGGATAAATTGTCATCTAAATTATGCAAAAATTAAAATAATACTAACATCTCATTTTAACAGATATATTTCCCAAAATTACACAAAAATATCTTAAAATACTAAAGAGTACATTTATTCAATAAAATTGCCATTAGCTTATACTACGGCCTGCGGATGACTTTGGAATCTCCTGCATCTCTTCTGGACGGTCTCCTCAGTTAAGTTGGTGAATGTTGCCATAATTTTTGCCTTCAGTTCATACTTGGTGTTACAAGTGTAGAAGTCAAGGTAATTTACTAAATAAGTTGTCCTTTGTCAGATTTTCCTTTGTGAAGGATTTGTGTAGATTTTCGCAGATTTGACCAAGATGCCAATCTTGGTGAATAGCTCTTGCCAATTAGTTGGTTCAGATCCTGTCCACAGCACTTTGATGAATACGTGGTTTGTATAAGCAAGGGTGTGATGGGATGACGTCTTGGAGTTGTCTGTGGAGCAGGAGTTGAGCGGGTGATTGGCCATTACCTTGTATTGGGGTATTGTGAGACTGGAGAATTGCTCAAGCTGCCATGTCATTGTCTAGGGATCCCTGGGGTCCTGTGCAATTATTTTTTCCAGCCACTTTGCCATTTTGACAGCTAATTCCACTTGTCCATTTGATTGTGGGTATGCTACCAAAGACACTCTGTGCCTAACGGCCCAGGTTTTTAAGAACAGGTTGAAAGAGTGTGCTGTGATGGTGGGGTCCACTATCAGTGCTAAGCTTCTCTGGTGCACTGTAGGTTCGGAAAATTTCCCTGCAGATAGATATTATCCTGGAGGCAAATGCATGTCACGGTTTAATATGTAGAAGTCAAGGTAACTTACCAGGAACATCATGGCTGGCACACCCACTATTGGAGTGTACTGGCACTCTGCATCCGTGCAGAATCTGCTACCTGCGAGTATTTAGTGCCAGCCTTCTGGAAAACAGACTGGGGCTTTCTCAAGGGTGCATTTACAATATTTTTGTAACAGTAGAAAACCTATTCCTTCTTTACTCCAATCGGGTATGAGACATGTTGTCCGGTTTTTGTCAAATGTTGCAACACTTTCTCTGACAAGGTGAATAATGACTTGTTTGGATTGGTTGAAAGCATTCTCGAGACTTTGGTATCCATCTCAGGGATGACGCAGTTCCCAAAGCCAGGCACAATCCCATTCCAATACCCTACCACTTGAAAGAACAAGTGAAAGAGGCTCTTTGGTGAGATGTCGATTGCCCCAGTACCTATCGGCACACCCACCAACTGGTGTAGCACCATGGTGATTACTACAAAAAAAGATGGTAAACCATGGAGAACTATTGGTTACCAATACCTCAACTCTCAGTGCAAACGCAAAACACATCACTCTAGTTCACCATTCCAGTTAGCACTACAAGGACCTCCAAAAAAAAAAAAAAAAAACAGTACTAGATGCCATGAATGGTTACCACTCAGTGCTATTAGACAAGGAATCCCAGCCACTGACTACATTCATTACAGAGTGGGGAAGGTTTATGTACTTGAGGACACCCCAAGGCTATCTAGCTTCCAGAGATTCCTTCTATCATACATTTGATTTCCTTACTCACTATGTAAAAAACGGGATAATGCTCAACAAGGAAAAATTCCAGTTCTGCCAGGGTAAATTACAGTTTGGAGGGTTTCAGCTAACAACCTCAGGGGTCACACCTTCCCAGTCTATACTTGACGCAATATCAAATTTAGCCAATGGCAGGCCAGCAAATTTAGCCAATGGTAGGCCAGCAAATGGATTGCTCCACCCTGGGCCTTTTCTGTAATAAATAGTCTCAAGTCTCTTTCTGGTGGTTAGTGGACATTTGTCGCTGACATTGTCGAACTACGTATTCGTCATGGCACTACAAACAGGATCTGAACTGATTGATTGGCAACAGTTATTCACCAAGATTGGCATCTTGGCCGAATCTACGAAAATCTACGCAAAATCCTTCACAAAGGAAAAGCTGACAAAGGACAACTTATCCGTGATGTCCCTGGTAAGTTACCTTGACTTCTACAACAAGGAATTTTGTTTGTCTGTCGCTCAACTGTGCCCCGCACAAAATAATCAAGGGGATTATAGTCTGGGGAGTTAGGTGACCAGATGTAAGAAGTGATAGGGTCACAGAAATTGTCTGACAGCCAAGACTGGGTTCCTCAGCTTGTGTAGCATGGTTCAGCATCCTGTTGTCAGAAATAGGGTCTTACAGAACAGCACTACCTCCTCAAGACACTTGATGTAGGCCTCCATGCTGAGTCTGAGGAAGATAAATGGAGCAATAACATCACCACCACTAGTGATCACCCTGAACACCATGATGTTGCCTAGATATATCATTTAACTCTTTCCTCTGTACTGTCCTCAGATTGACACCAAAACATTCTAAAATGTTCATATTAAAGCTTCTGGCATGAATATTATATTATTTCTAAATTTCTAAAGTCATAGAGTTGAAGTGTGGGGGTGCGTGTTCTTTGTATGTCGGGAGTCACCATTGAAGTGTAGGGAGCTGGTTAATGTTTCTTTTTGTTTGGCCTTGTATCTTTCTTAACCGAACTCCCTACAGCTTACATGATTTGTGTTGAATTATAATCATCAGAAGGGTTTTCATCAGAAGGTTGGTTGTTGGCAGTTAGAATGTGTATTAGTGATGAAGAGTGGAATAATAAAATATAGATTTTACATTTAAAATAGAAATTTATTATAAGAAGGAATAACAATTGGTAAGAGTTAATATACAATTAGAAACATTAAGAAGTTAATGATAGAGTTCGTATTCAATGATAAGGTATTAAAGAGTTCGTACAGTATGTTTGTAGCAGTAATCGTTGAGATAGGGAAGGAGAAAGAGAGAGGACAATGTCCGGGTCACTTGAAGTTAAGAGTTACATATTTGATGTGTGTCAGCACACCACCTTCTCTGAACTGACCGCTGTGATTGGTTCGAGCCGATATCCAATGCATGACAACGCACATCCTGAAAGTGTAATAAGCAATAAATTGCATTTACCAGCAAGAATATATTTTAAGTAGCTGGCATAGTTGAAGTGTAGGGAGTTGGTTAATGTTTCTTTTGTTCGGCCTTGTGCCTTTCTTAACCGAACTCCCTACTGCTTACATGATTTATGTTGAATAATATTTATCAGAATTATATCAGAAGGTTTTCATCAGAAGGTTAGTTGTCGGCATGTGTGGATTAGTGATGAAGAGTGGAATAATAAAATATACACTTTATATTTAAAATAGAAATTTATTATAAGAAGGAATAACAATTGGTAAGAGTTAATATACAATGAGAAACATTAAGAAGTTAATGATAGAGTTCGTATTCAATGATACCATTGTTTGTAGCAGTAAGCAGTAATTGTTGAGAGAGAGAGAGGACAATGTCTGGGTCACTTGAAGTTGAGTGTTACATCTTTGATGTGTGTCAGCAGCTGCCTCCTCTGAAATGACAGTGACCAGTTAGTGACCATCCTTACATATTCAGTCGAGTTCGTGGGGTGGTTCAGAAATGATTTTTTTCTTTAGCTACAGAAAAACTGTCTCTCTGATGTATTTTTAATTTTGCCATTTGTTGACCAATCAGGATCCAGAGTTTTGCTACAGGTCCGTAAAAGGAATTTGATATTTATTTATTTTTGGTTTACTTCTGAGTGGAGCCAGATGTGCAAAGACCAGTTTTGGTCATTTGCTTTCTGAATCTCTGAGGGCAAACATCCGGTCCCTCGCTTTGCTCAGTATCATCATACTCTTTTTTCCATTGACAGCACCCAACTGACCCTACTATACAGTACATTCAACAAAAACAATCAACATACATGCACAAAATTAAAATCATAAAATGGCAACAATTTATTCATCTCACCCTGTACATATAGTAGAATACTAGATTTTCATTTGGATTTAAATACCTCGGAAGTGTTCTAACAGGAGATGGAAAGTGTGAAGCAGAGATTCGAAGGTGAATTGGCATGGCAAAGAATGCATTCCAAAAGCTGAGCAAAGTACTAACACACAGGAAAATTTCACTAGAAATGAAGAAAAGAGTGCTGGATTGCTATGTGATGTAAGTTCTTCAATACGGCAGTGAATGCTGGACAATTTCATCAAAAATGAGGAAAAAACTTGAAGCAGTGGAAATGTGGTTCTACAGAAGGATGCTGTGGATATCGTGCAAGCAACAATGTTGGTGTTGGAATGAATGGCAACGAAAAGGAAATTAATACTGAGCATCAGGAAGAGACAACTGAAGTTCCTGGGATATACAATGAGGAAGGAGAGCTTGGAGATACTGACAGGCCAGATTGAAGGAAAAAAGAGACAGAGGAAGGCAGTGGATAAAAATATTTGCAGGGCCTGATCAGGTGGATGACGGAATGGGGGTTGCGAAGTGTAACAGGAGCAAACATACTAAGAGCCACCAGGGATAGGGAGACGTGGAGAACCATGATTGCCTATGTCCTGAAGGGACAGGGCACATAGAAAAAGAAGAAATATAAAGAAAAGAATTACAATAAGTGGAAATATTTCTTTATTAATTCCTATTTTTGACTTCTTTTCAAACAATAAAAAATAAATTTTCAAAATTAATTCCAGGTTAAAAACATAAAAATCAGACAAACACAATAAAACACATCTATATCACGATATAGATGTGCATTGTGGTGCAGTGGATATTGGCTTGGAATGAGAAATCAGGGAAACAAGTTTGAATTCCAGTTGAATTCCTTGCATTCATTTACGCACAAATACACACACAGGATATACCAAAGGCAAGATGGAGAGAGGAAAGCAGTGCATAACTTATATTACAAACTTGTATAAACGCTTGGCAGAACAGGTATTAGAAGAGATAACAAAAATACAAAAATTACTGAGCTACAAAGAATAAGAAACTGTGGAGAGCCATGATTGCCTGTGTTTCTTCAGGAGGTGAAAGATCTCAGCAGGTCAATTTTCATGGCACTGTCAAAGAAACCAGGTATAAATGAATTCGAGCTTCCTTTAACAATCAGCTTTACAATCTGCATAACAAAACTGATGTGCGTTGTGGTGCAGTGGATATCAGCTCAGAACAAGAAATCGGGGAGCCGAGTTCGAATTCCTGTTGCATTCTCTTACACACAAATACCCTTGGGAAAGGTATTAGTCTCTTCCCTCCAAATAACAAGACAGATTAGGTTCTATAGCCTTGGCTGGCAACCAGTCTACCACAGAAAGCAATGGCAACCTACTGTGGGATAATCTTCTGCCCAGTTTGTCATGTCTGTTTTGAGACATGATCACCCAAGCATGTTTCATGTATGGCACTTAACTGACTGACTGATATCACTTGATAAGGAGAGAAACAGATACCTATAGAATAAGACGTATTACAATATAGTACAAGATCAGACTTAGGGAGAAACCAATAATCAGTAATTTGTAATTAAGCAGTCTTACGGCCATATCACGTTGAATACACTGGTTCTCACTTGATCATCAAAGTTAAGCAACATTGAGCCTGGTCAGTACTTAGATGGGTGATCATTTGGGAATACCAGGTGCTGTAAGCATTTTGTGATGGATGTACGATGTGGTGCAGTGGATATCAGCTCAGAAAAAGAAATCGGTGAGCTGAGTTCAAATTCCAGTTGAATACCCTGCATTCACTTAAGCACTGGTACCCTTGGGAAAGGTCTTAATCCATCCATTCCCTCCAGTTATGGGTTAAATAACAAGGGTAGGACTTGGGGACCCTGCCCTTAAAAAATGAATCCCAATGAATCTTGATACTCGAAAAGAAAAAAGTATTACTAGATACAAAACTCATATAAGAGCAACAATAAATTGTTGAAAGAAAAAGGCCGATCATGTCTCGAAAGAGACATGACTGACTGGGCAGATGATTATCCTGCAGTAGGTTGCCATTAGTTTCTGTGGTAGATTGGTTGCCAGCCAAGGCTATAGAACCCAATCTGTCCTATTATTTAACCCATAACTGGAGGAAAGAAATGGATTAATACCTTTCCCAAGGGTATTTGTGTGTAAGTGAATGCAACAAGAATTCGAACTCGGTTCCCAATTTTTTGTTCCTAGCTGATATCCACTGCACCGCAACACACATCAGTTTTGTTATGCAGATTGTAAAGCTGATTGCTAAAGGAAGCTCAAATTCATTTATACCTGGTTTCTTTGACAGTGCCATGAAAACTGACCTGCTGAGATCTTTCACCTTCTGAAGAAACACAGGCAATCATGGCTCTCCACAGTTTCTTATTCTTTGTAGCTCAGTAAATTTTGTCTTTTTGTTATCTCTCCTCATACCTGTTCAGCCAAGCATTTATACAAGTTTGGAATACAGGTTATGTACTGCTTTCCTCTCTCCCTCTTGCCTTTGGTATATCCTGTGAGTGTCAAATTCACTAAGCCCTTATTATATACTTTGATACATGCTTGGGTCAATCATGTTTTGAAAGAGATAGGACTGACTGGGCAGAAGATTATCCTGCAGTAAGTTGCCATTGCTTTCTGCGGTAGACTGGTTGCTAGCCAAGGCTACAGAACCCAAACTGTTTTATTATGTAACCCATAACTGGAGGAAAGAGACAGATTGATACCTTTCCCAAGGGTATTTGTGCATAAGTGAATGCAAGAAATTTAACTGGGATTCGAACTTGGTTCCTTGATTTGTTGTTCCAAGTCGATATCCACTGCACTACAATGCACATCCATCAGTTAAGTGCCACACTCTTTGAGCAATCATGTCTCGAAAGAGACATGATTGACTGGGCATCCTTTTCCAGTTTTTGGTCTGATTCTGCTATGAGTTCTGTTCATGAAAAGCCTAATTGTCAGTTTGGTTAAGTCACTTAGGTGCCATATGGGATACATGCGTGGGCAATCATGTCTTGAAAGAAACATGACTGACTGGGCAGGAGATTATCCTGCAGTAGGGTGCCATTGCTTTCTGCAGTAGACTGGTTGCCATCCAAGGCTATAGAACCCAATCTGTCCTGTTATTTGATTCATAGCTAGAGGGAAAAGTGATGTATTATATTATTATGGAGTTATTAGTGGGGTATCAGTTTATTACTTCATAACAATAGAAAACCGATCCCCCACCTTATGACCAGTAGAATACTTAATCATGATTCCAACTATCATATTCAGTCAGTTAAGTGCCATATGTGATACATGCTTTGGGCGATCATGTCTCGAAAGATATGACTGACTGGGCAGATGATTATCCTGCAGTATGTTGCCATTGCTTTATGAAGTAGACTGGTTGTCAGCCAAGACCATAGAACCCATTCTGTCATGTTATTTAACCCATAATTGGAGGAAAGAGATACCCTTTCCCAAGGGTATTTGTGCAAAAGTGAATGCAAGGAATTCAACTGAAATTTGAACTCAGCACCCCGATCTCTTGTTCTGAGTTGATATCCACTGCACCACAATGCACATCCGATGAATAATCAACAGGAGAAAGAAATTTATTCTTCTTAGTTCTCCATTCTGATGAATGGAGTTTTTTTTCCATCTCTTGACCAATAACACCAAAATGGTGACTGAATGGAAAATTTTAAACTGCATCATCCACTATTTTAACTTCTTCTTTTTCATGTGCCGTGTCCCTTCAGGACGTTGGCGATCATGGACTTCCACTTGGCTCTGTCTCTTGTCACTCTCAGTAATTTTTCTCTTGGTATCTCTTCCAAGCCCCACTTTGTCAACCATTTGCTCAGACCTAACAAGTATGTATCGCACTGCTTTCCCTTGTCTCTTCTTCCATTTATCCAACCTGTGAGTATCAAGTTCTCCAGGCCCTCCTTCCTCATTACATGTCCCAGGAACCTCATTTGTCTCTTACTTATATTTATTATCAGTTTTCTTCTTGTTTACATCCTTTCCAACACCTCATCATTGCACACATGCTCTTTCCATGATATCCTCATCATCCTTCTGTAAAGCCACATTTCTGCTGCCTCAAGCCTCTCCTTCATCTTTTATGAGATCATCCAGCATTCACTTCTATACAGAAGGACAGATAATACGTAGCAATCCAGCACTTTTTTCTTAGTTTCTAATGAGATTTTCCTGTTTTTCAGTACTCGGGTTAACTTCTGAAATGCATCTTTGGCCATGCCAATGCGTCTTTGGATCTTGATGTCACATTTTGCATCTTCTGTCAAAATACTTCCCAAGTATTTTCATTTTTTTTTTTACTTGTTTTATTTTTTAGATTCTCCAACTAGCAGTTGGCATATTGGTCTCCTCTTTTTGCTGATGAACATGCATTCAGTTTTTTTGAGGTTTATGCTTAGTCCTTTTTCATTTTCTTATTTTAACTACTCCTGCTAATAATGTGTGCTTTTTGTGTATGTCTAATCTAAATCTAAATCTATCTAAACTTATTTATAAATGGAACTTTGTCTTTGTGTGTCTCTGTGTGTGTGTGTGTGTGTCCGTTACCTATAGACTCCGAAATGGCTGAAACGATTTTCTTGAAAATTTACACAGTTGTACTATAAGTGTCTGCAAGTGTTCTTAGCTAGGTTTTGTGTCGAGGTACCCCTGATAAATATTGAAAATTGATAATTGAAAAAATCAGATTATAGAAGGAGTGGTTCAGTTTTAATCAAATTTGATACACTCATAGACAAAGGCATAAGAAACAATATTCAGAAGTTTCAACATTGCAGTTCTTACAATAGTGCAGAAAATTGATAATATATATATATATATAAAAGGCAAGATGTTTGTGTGTGTGTCTGTTTATCTGCCTGTATGACTGGATTTTTTTCAGCCATTTTATTTTAGTTTTTGCTTTGGGTTTGGCTCTAAGTAGGTATAATTGTAATTCTTAGTCTCAGCCATGATACCATTTATTCAGAGGACTTATTTAACCTTCAAAATTCAGTTTACGATGAAAAAAACTTATTTGATATTGATACCAGGAAATCAAAATTTGACTTACGTCCATTGATTTTTCTTTCAGTCTACGGTTTTGCTTTAACTGGAAATAACTATCGCTTTTTAGTCTTTCATGCTAACGTCCAAAGAGTGTGAGCTCCAGGACCATGGATTAGTTTTAAAGCTTTCATTACACCCGAGCAACGCCGGGCTATACTGCTAGTAAATACATATAAGTCTGTATATGTAAGTTTATGCAGTTCTACAAATAGAAAACTAAACAAACAAAATTATGCAATGGTAAAGTAAATATGGTATGCTAATAAAAACATTATAATCTTATGGATGTTTCAAATGATCATCCCTTATGGAAATGAAGGGATGATACTCATTCCTTATGGAGATGAAATAGAGGTAGAACATGAAGTGTTTTCTATTTTGGCTTTGATTGAAAATAACTTATGTTTCAAAAGAAAAACATTTCTGTACTATACGTTTCTTTTTCACCTTGCTTTCAACAAGTTCAATTTCTTTTGTATAATATTAACTTCGAAATGAAAAAAGCTGAGTGACGTTTCCCTGTATAAACACCATTAATAGCTGCAGTGATCGTAGTTTTCCTCAAATTTAAAGAAAAAGAGAAACAAAACATCAAACAAAAGTAATAAAACCGAAACTACTACATTTTTCCTGAGCTTCAATAAAGATAATTAAGAGGCAAGTTGAAAACCGCATGGATATATTTTTATGAACTTATACTGTTAAATATAAGAGACAATGAATGTCTATTATGTTTAATCATGAGCCATTCTAAACATCGTATTTAAAGCCAAAATACAATGTTTAGAATGGCTCATGATTAAATATAATAGACATTCAGTGTCTCTTATATTTAACAGTATATGTTTAGAAAATTATCTGCTGCCTCGATACACTAAATATATATATATATATATTACTATACGTACCTACAATAAAGTAGCACTAATTAAAGACTAAAGTCCGAAAAACTAACGCTAACTTATCAGTAATGTAAATCGTCAACAACCCAATGAGGACTACCAAGTGGGTTAAAGGGGAAGAAAAAAAAAAGAAACAAACAAAGCCCAATAACAATGAGTCAAGAGCTGGTTTGAAAGAAAAAAAAAAAACCAAGATGAAAACCTTAACAGCAGAGTGCTCAATACGAAAGTACGAAAGCAGAGCAAAAATACAATACACTAAATCTAAAAGTGAGCTAAACGTCGACCCGCGGTTTCACACTACAGATCGTCAGGGCAAGGCTAACAAATTAGACAGAACCAGCAAAATAAATAGTACTCCATAGAAGAAACCAAAAAAATAAAAATAAAAAATAGGGTAAAACAACCTTTATTACCAATAACAACAACAAACACCATATATATACATATATATATGTTCACTTATCTTGCTTTTATCCTGAGTTTCATAGAAATTACATTTACTCTTCAAGAAGATTTGATTGGCAAATTGGATTCATTTTTCTTAAAAGATATTTTATAACAAACTTCATGAATTTTCTCTTCCTTAAAAGATATTATTGTATCATATAAACTAATTTCAGATTGTTTAATTATATGTATTAAATAATAATTAATTAGAAGTTAAATATTAATGCAACTTTTGATATGAATTATATATGTAATCAAGTATTTCAGTTTTTCATAGTCATTTTTTTTATAATCATATCACCCCAAGCAAGGCAGTTTACTGTCACTTGTGTACAGGGGGTTACATAGGAGGAAAGATATGAGAAAAATTGACAGGTTATAGGGTCTGTCAGGAAGTGGGTAAGAGAAGGATGAGAATACTGATGAGAGTGGTGTGGATTGAGAAAGGAGCATGAGAGAGAGAGAGAGAGAGGATGCAGGTTAGTGGGATGGGAGATGACTATTGACTTTACATTTAAATTTTTGGTGATTGTATCTGTCTGGGAAGCAAGTAAATGGAAGGGAATTCCACAGGCAGGAAGTGCGAGAAAAGAAGCTGCTGGAGTAGAATTTGCATTTACATTTTATTGGTTTCATAGTAAATGGACCTAGTTGCTAATCTTGTGGCTCGAGTAAATTCATATATAACATATGTGCAAAAGATTTTATAAGTAAATAAGTCCTGTTCTTTTCCAGGTTTAATATAATCTTAAGAATATGCATGCATTTTTCCATGTAATATCAAAATTTATTACCAAGTTTAAAAATCATTTGTCAAACTTGTTCAAAAATAAAAACGTGTTTTCATGAATTTCCAAACCATAACCTAATACCATTCTTGAAAATGGCTAATGCTCACTAAAAACACTAAAATACAGTGTTAGGGCACTCTCCACCATTTTAATGATAAATGAACTATTCCATGCACTACAAATAGTGGTAGTGTCAAGACCTCGGTGTTGTTGGCGGTAATGTCACAGTAGCGATATACCAGTGCTAGAGTGATTGGAACTGTGCTAACAAGTCAGTCGGATACTTCCGGTAGTCAACTGGAAGTGATTATAATCGGACTCTATATCATACAAAGAGACATACAATTAATACCTTGTTTCCTGTGTGATTACTAACCCCACTTTGTAAATACTATTTTCTTCTGTAATATATTTATTTAATATAATTTTCTGTTGTTCGTATTTATTACCGCACAACTCAACCTACAGGAACTGGCGATTTTTGTGAACACTGAAATCAAACATCTGTTATATTGCACAAAAGCAAAAGAAAATCATTAAAAGTTATTAAAACAAACTTTTTCTGTGGTATTTAATAAAACTTATGTATGAAATCTCATATCTATCATTCTCCACTTAAATATGTTCCTATGATATAAACATGCACTCATACACAAATATCTGGATGTCATTGTTTATAGAATCTTTATTATAAAAGGCTGACTTTATTTATGACTTGTAAATGTCAACTTGAGAAAATTTCTTAAGAGAAGGAAGTGAGTATGCAAATGCCTAACACATTTCATATTAGTTATTAGTTGAAAAGGAAAGAGAAAACTTGATTGAACAAGAAACAAGTAAAAACAAAATGGTAGGGAGGGGGAGATTTAATTGTGTTGCTATTTCTCAGTTGTCTTTTATTCATAATAAAGTCATCTCCACCCATTTCCTGCTGACCGACCGCTTGGATTTTTCCATTAACACAAATTTTATGCAAAACAAGAAGATTTAGGACAAAAATATGTTGTTTTTTTTTTTTTATATTTGAGTTAATATTAAAATAAATTGCTAAAACAGAATCTGTTTTAATTTGCTGTATATATATTTTTTCAAAATTTCAAAATGTTCATTTACTTACACACAATTACCCTTGAGAAGGTTGGAATCCATCACCTCTCCCCCAACTATAAGTAAATAGACAGACTGGTTCCTATAGACTTAGTTGACAACCAGTCTAGGAGAAAGTAAACTCTGAATTCAAACCACTCTTCTGCTTTGGTTACAATATAAACAGTGTTTCTATAAAAGTAATGGGTTATGAGGCTTGTAATTGAGTAGAAGTAGAAATATAATAGTCTTAATGTTTTCAAATTTCATAGATGAAATGTTATTGTTATTTGTAGTGTGCACAAATGAATTAATTTATTATAAAAATGTTATTTTTATAAAATCTTGGTAAAAATTTATATTTTATTTCTGCATCTGTTTGTGGTGCAGTGGATATCACCTTGCAATGACAAATCAAGGAGCCAAGTTTGCATTCCAGTTGAATTATTTACATTCACTTATGCACAAATACTTTTGGGAAAGGTAATAATCTGTCTCTTCCCTCCAGTTATGGATTAAATAATAGGACAGGTTGGGTTCTATAGCCTTGGCTGGCAACCAGTCTACCGCAGAAAGCAATGGCAACCTACTGCAGGATAATCTTCTGCCCAGTCAGTCATGTCTTGAAAGAGACATGATTTTCTAGTCATCGTAAGATTTTATGCTTTTAAAAACTACTACATTGCTTGGGTGTAATGAAAGCTTTAAAACTAATCCATGGTCCTGGAGCTCAGACTCTTTGGATGTTGGCATGAAAGACTAAAAAGCAATAGTTGTTTCCAGTTAAAGCAAAACTAAACTGAAAGAAAAATCAATGGATGTAAGTCAAATTTTGGTTTCCTGGTATCAATATCAAATTTTCTGCACTATTATAAGAACTGCAACCTTGAAACTTCTGAATATTGTTTCTTATGTCTTTGTCTATGAGTGTATCAAATTTGATTCAAATCGGACCACTCCTTCTATAACCCGATTTTTTTATTATCGATTTTCAATATTTATTGGGGGTACCTCAACACAAAACCTAGCTAAGAACACTTGCAGACGCTTATAGTACAACTGTGTAAATTTTCAAGAAAATCGGTTCAGCCATTTCAGAGTCTATAGGTAATGGATACACACACACACACACACACACACAAAGTTCCATTTATAAATAAGTTTAGATATGCAAAAATATGATCTTTTCTGCTCTTTATATCAATTTTATGTCATTTTCTGTAAGTGTTTGTCTGTTAATTTTTGAAAGTTAAAACAAATTTTCTGATATGAGCTTTACAAATAACATTTTCTAATATGAACGAAACAAATATGGCTTCTGATTAATGTTGAAATTTGCACAACATAATGCTTGTTAAGACAAAAGAAGAATTTCTGCAAAATCTCCAAAGCAAATTAAATTTGTCAAATTCAGCATGATAATGGTACATAGCAGATGAGTGTTGTGGTGCAGTGAATAATGGTTCGGAATGAGAAATCGGAGAGCTGAGTTCAAATTCCAGTTAAATTTGTTGCCTTCACTTATATGCAAATACCCTTGGGAAAGGTATTAATTCATTGCTTCTCCCTCTAGCTATGGGTTAAATAGCAGGACAGATTGTGCTCTATAGCCTTGATTGGCAACCAGTCTACCACAGAAAGTAATGGCAACCTACTGCAGGAAAATCTTCTGCCCAGTCAGTCATGTCACGAAAGAGGCATGATCACCCAAGTGTGTATCACGTATGATACTTAACTGGCTGAATGGTAAGTAGTTGCTAGTTATCAAGTATAACCTAGTTTCAGTGCAAGGTTAAAAATATGAAGTACACAGTGATGATCAAACAAAAGTGCCCTAGTGGTATATCAGTATATAATTGATGAAAAAGAAAGTAAAACTGATATAATTATAATAATGAAGGGTTTATTAGTTCTATTTATGTTATTAATAGTGGTATTAGGCTGTATTGCAATAGCAATACAGCCTAATACCAACAACAACATTAGTGTGTATGGATAGGCATTTTAAATTCTAGTTTATACAAATTTTCAATGCTCTGATGAACTTAACTCACTTGTAGTCCCTATACACGAATTTAGTCGAGCTACAAGATTAGCAACTAGTTTTACTGTGAAACCAATAAGATGTAAATGCAAATTCTACTCCCTCAGCTTCTTTTCTCGCACTTCCTGCCTGTGGAATTGCTTCTCTGACAGCTACAATATCCAAGAATTTAAATGTAAAGTCAATAGTTATCTCCTATCTCACTAACCTGCATCCTCTCTCTCATGCTCCCTTCTCTGTTCACTCCACTCTCATCAGTATTCTCATTCGTCACTTACCCCATTCCTGACATCTCCTATAACCTGTCACTCTTTATCATAACTTTCCTCCTATCTAACCCTCTGCAAAACAGTGGCAGTAAAATGCCTTGGTTAGGGTGATATGATTATAAAAAAAAAGATAGATAGCCTGAAAGCTACAATCTCTAAGAATTTAAATGTAAGGTCAATAGTCATCTCCTATCTCATTAACCTGCATCCACTCTCTCATGCTTCTTTCTCCGTTCACTCCACTCTCATCAGTATTCTCATCCTTCTCTTACTCACTTCCTGACACCGCCTATAACCTGTCACTGTTTCTCCTAACTTTCCTCCTATGTAACCTCCTGCAAAACAATGGCAGTAAAATGCCCTGCTTGGGGCGAAAAGATCATTAAAAAAAAAGATAGATAGATAGATAGCCCGACAGCTGCAATCTCCAAGAATTTAAATGTAAAGTCAATAGTCATCTCCTATCACACTAACCTGCATCCTCTCTCTCATGCTCATTTCTCTGTCCACTCCACTCTCATCAGTATTCTCATCCTTCTCCTACCCACTTCCTGACACCCTCTTTATTCTGTCACTTCTTCTCAGTTAAAGCATCAATCAGAATACATAATGAGTCGAAGTCATTGAAACAGAATGGTTG
The DNA here is from genome assembly GCA_037127315.1 of Ascarosepion bandense. Classification (NCBI taxonomy): domain Eukaryota; kingdom Metazoa; phylum Mollusca; class Cephalopoda; order Sepiida; family Sepiidae; genus Ascarosepion; species Ascarosepion bandense. The sequence continues at coordinate 645,316 of JBBBDQ010001548.1, forward strand.
CTTACAGCACCAAGTTTTGTTTTACATGAGATGAGTGAACTGTTTTTTTTTGTTTTTTTTTTTTAATTGAGAACTCTTTTTATATTATTTTGGCAAACTCAAGACCATGAATAATGATTATACTCCAGTGATAAAAATAAAGGGTTTGGTTAGAAATTTTAATCACCTGAAGAAGTTTGAAGCATACAATGGTTGTGAATATACAAATGAGAACAACAGTCTGAACAATGTAAATAGAGTACCTCATCTCATAGATAAAGATGAATATTGATTCATTGAATAATAAGGATTTTCTCCATTGACTTTTGATTGGTCTGAATCAGAGTTCATTTGGATTTATATTTAAAAATAAAAGTAAAATAGCAAAGGCAATATTTTGTGTGTGGAGGTACAGACAATGGGTACTTCCATGGGGGTCAGTGCAAACATGCTTCATGTTTCTTCTATTCACCTGGCTAAGAAGCTTACTATTTCTGAGTGGTAAATTTTCGTTTTAGGTCCCGAAGGCATTTCCCCCTTCAAATTTATCTCAAATAGCATTATTTCTGTGCAAATGTATATGCTGAACTCAAATCAACAATCAGTTATTGAAGAAAACTACCTTTTTTGATCTAAATGTTCAGAAAAAACCGAACTACATTTTGTCACCCGTAACTCTAACACAGTCATGTAATTAACTGCTGAATGTCTTTCGGCGTAGGACAACAAACTTTGGTCTATTTTCGGTTGATTTTCTTCCATTACTGAAACTTCCAGCAATTTACTTCCTGTAATGAAAGTAATACGCTATTGTATTTCTACTCTTATTACTTTCATTACAGGAAGTAAATTGCTGGAAGTTTCAGTAAAGGAAGAAAATTGACTGAAAATCAACCAGAATTTGTTGTCCTATGCAGTACGTCATTCTGCAGTTAATTACATGACTTTGTGAGAGTTACGGGAGAGAAAAAGTTTGAGATATAGTTTGTTTTTTATGGACTTTCAAATTAAAAAAGGTAAGTTTCTTCAATAACTAATTGTTGATTTGAGTTCAGCAGATACATTTGCACAGAAATAATGTTATTTTGGATAGATTTTAAAGGGGAAAAGCCTTCGGGACCTAAAATGAAAATTTACCCTCTGAGTTGTTATGGTTGATGGCTTATTCTATGAGTACGGCATGCTGATTTTTATTTCGTCTGTCAAATTAGAAGTGCTTATGTTAATATTCTGCTGTCTCTGAGTTGTTATGGTTGATGGAGTTTCTCATTTGAAGTTAAGATGAAATATTAAAGGAAACTTTCATTCACTAGAATTTGAGTTGTAGTCTTGTGACAATCTTGATAATTTTATTAATTGAAATGGTATAATTTATGATTATAAAAATTTTCACCTGGCTTCCATGACTGTGACTCTCAAAGTGTTTTCCTGTTTTACAAGGTCACGGATCTTTTCAACCTCAATAAGAATTTCTCCTTGAATTTCTGCATCTTTGTTTACTTTGGTCAGTGGTATCCATGTTTCAACAGCTGTGGAAAAAAAATACAACAATGATTTAAAATGCTTGAAATGATTTTTAAATTTTACAATTTTAACATACTGAATTAATTACAGTATTTACATTATTCGAACTATTGTTCTCATCTTTGTTGCCATCTGTATGACATTTTGGCCGTTGCATGCTTCAGCCTTCTTCAGGTGCGTGTGTTATATAGCAATATACAACAAACACGCATATATATAAAAATATATCAAGTGATATTTTTATTAATGAACGGTGGACCGTGTAGCCTAGTGAACAGAGAGTGAGAGCGCGCTTCCAGGGGTTGACGAATGCATACCCCACAATAGCAGCATGCTATTGGGGGCAGCTGTGAACTGCCTTCCTTCGTGTTCTGTGGTTCTGCTCTCACTTCTTCTGACTGCCCCGCGAATCCGTGTTTTCGCGGTCTTTATATATCTTCCAAAACCGGGACTTGTTTCTTCCGGCTTTGCCTTGATCACGCGACGCCCACGCGACGCCTACGTAATTCTCAGAGTCACCTGTCTGTTTGCCTCTGAGTTATTTCCGCATCTGCCGGAAATAGGGTCAAAGTGACATCCGTTACTTTTCACCAACCGGAAACAACACAGCTTGTATCAGCCTTTCTTGGGTGGGCCAGACCGTTATATTACACTAGGAATTTCGAACCAACACATGGCCCAGTGAATATAGATGTTGGTTAGTTCCTGTGACTTGACCCAAAGAGTTGTGAGTTCAATACCAGGCTACAGCAGTGGTGAACAAGTAACTTGCAGTGTTAAAGAGAGATAACTCATGACTTCCAATCAAAGCAACACTATGCAAAGAATGAAGATCATATACCCCAGTGATTGCAATAAAGGGTTTGGTTCAACATTCCTAGCACTTAATGAAAGCCAGAGCATACAATGGCCAAAACATCGTACAAATTGCAATAAAGTAAGAACAATAGTTCAAATAATGTAAATACTACCTCATCTCAGAAATATAGACATACGAATTAATAACTACTTTGATTTAAAATTTATATCAAGATTCATACTTACTTTTTTTAAAATAAAAAATGTATTTTATATTTAGAAAAAAAGAAAGGTAAAAAATTTATCAAATAATCTCATAAAACATTGCAATGCAACGATAACAGATAATAACCTTCAGATATTGGAGGCCATCTACATTAAATCAAAACAACCCACACTTAATAAAATCACATTTCAATCTGGTCACAACACATTACATTGCATTTAGACATATGGTTCTGTTAACATTTTGGTCCCTTACATGGTGTGATGTCATAAAACCGCATTACAAGTTTATGAACTGTGTCTGCTATTCCGTGACTGTTATCGTTACATAGCAATGCTTAATGTCAACTCAAGATAATACCATCTTTGATGGTGGATGTCTTTATATTAACATCCCTGTACCTCTCTGAAGATGGTTCATGTGAGCCAAAAGCTTAGAACCAGCATAATAAATAATTATCCAAATGTTGGACAACTTTTGTCATTATTTTCACCTGAAATTAAAGCCAAAATACGATGTTAAGAACGGCTCATAATTAAACATAATAGACATTCATTGTCTGTTATATTTAACAGTATATGTTTAGAAAATTATCTGCTGCCTCGATACACTAAATATATATATATATATATATACATATATATACCCATACATACATACATACATACACACACACACACACACACACACACATATATATATATATATATATATATATATATATATATATATATATACATATTTTCTAAACATATGCTGTTAAATATAAGAGACAATGAATGTCTATTATGTTTAATCATGAGCCGTTCTAAATGTTGTATTTTAGCTTTAATTTCAGTTGAAAATAAAGACAAAAATTCTCCAACATTTGGATAATTTTTTATTAATTTGGTTCTAAGCTTTCGGCTCACATAAACCATCTTCAGAGAGGTTATTAAGACGGTAATACAGTAGGCATCAGTTTGGCAATAGTTACCAAAAATAACAAACGCAGTTCTCGAATTTGCAATGTGGTTCTATGACATCACACTGCGTGATAGCGTGAAATGACAACAGAACCATGCAATGTAACGTGTTATGTCCGGATTTAAAGGTGATTTTATTAAGTGTTGGTTGCTTATGTACATGGCCTCCAATATATATATATATATATATATACACCATACATAAATACATACACACACACACACACATATATATATATATATATATATATATATACACCATACATACACACACACACACACACACACACATATATATATATATATATATATATATATATATACACCATACATGAATACACACACACACACACACACACACACACACACACACACACATATATATCAGTAATTATTATATATTAGTATGTACCCAGTTTATGGCATTCCCAACCTACAACAATTCCTCATTATGATCCCCTTAATTTATTTATAAAATCTTGTTCTGTCATTCCAACATATGGCATTTGCAATGTTGTGGCATTAAGATGTGAAACTACTTCTGTTAGTGGAGTGTATGAATACGTCATCACACGCTAGTATATAGGGAAGGGATGATATCATTGTTTGCTGTTGCACGTCATACATCATATTTGATTGTACTTCAGCTGCTTTCGTTCTTGTTTGTTTTTGTTAAATATTTTAAATCTTTCATTATGTCTTTAAAGTGTAAGTTCAATTCTTCTGGGGACAGTGCTTCAAAGAAAAGAAAAGCTATTTCCATGGATGCTTAATTGGATATAATAAAATGGTTGAAGAAGGGTGAAACCCCGACAAACCTTGGCAACATGCTGTATTTCAGTTGTATGATTGTCTTGACGATCATTGGTGATAAGAAACACATACTGAAGCATGTGAAAGGATCTGTTTCTATGCAATCAACTGTGATTATAGAGCAGTGAAGTGGTTTAATTATTGAGATGGAAAGATCATTAGTGCAATTGTTTTCTTTTCCTTATGTATTTGTTATTTTTAATGTGCAGTGGTTTTATGATACTAGATTATGATTTTGAAACTGTGTTAGCTTAGGTAAGGGACATAGTTAATTATGTGCAATATGTGAATTACGACTTATGTTAAAAATTGACTTAAGTTGTGGTCCAGGAATGGAATATCAACATAAATTGGGTACCCGCTGCATATATATATATATATATATATATATATATATATATATATATATATTAAAAATATAAAAACTTTAATCCAAAAGGAAAAGGTAAATCCCAAAGACCCGATCCTAATTAATATTAATATTTTAATATTAAAAAATGATCCAGGTGTAGGGCTCAATGTAATTAATATTTAAATTACAGAGCCAATTATAAAATAAAATAAATTTCGAAGTTCAAAACCGTTGTATGATCATTTCAACATGAAATTCCTAAGAGAGATTTCCCATTTCATTTCAGAATACTGATGAGAGTGGAGTGAACGGAGAAACGAGCATAAGAGAGAGGATGCAGGTTAGTGAGATAGAGAGGTTACAAGGACATTAACACAAAAACATCCACCATCAGCAATGATTTTATCTTGTGTTGACATAAAATTCTGCTAAGTAATGGCAACAGTTACTAAAAATAGCAAACGCAGTTTGCAAATTTGTAATTTCTGATCAGAGTACAATAACATTTCTCAGAAAAACATAGCCATGTAGGTAATATCAAACAGATTTTAGCCAACAATACAATAATCCTCACTCGTACACACAGTAAAAAGAACCTTCAGATATCGGAGGCCATCTACATTAAATCCAAACAACCCACACTTAATAAAATCACGTTTAAATCTAATCATAACACATTACATTGCATTTGAATATATGGTTCTGTTGCCATTGCTTAGCGGAGTTTTATGTCAACACAAAATAAAATCGTCGCTGATGGTGGATGTTTTTGTGTTAACATCCTTGTAACCTCTTTGAAGATGGCTTATGTGAGCTGAAAGCTTAGAACCAACTTAAAAAATTATTCAAATGTTGGAGAATTTTTGTCTTTATTTTCACCTGAAATTAAAGCCAAAATACGACATTTAGAACATTTAAACATAATAGACATTCATTGTCTCTTATATTTAACAGTATATGTTTAGAAAATTATCTGCTGCCTTGATACACTATATATATATATATATATATATATATACACACACACGCACACACAAACATAAAGTGCTGAAAAGTTCTAAGCCTAACCGAAAAGGGATTCTCAGAAAAATTCTGACGCTTAGTTAAATAAATCAGATTTTTGGGAGTATGCTAAGCTTGTGATGTAGACATTTCCTGATTTATTTACAAAAATAAACACAATTTGCTTATGAGTAATTTAATTCTGTTTGATTTGGGTGGGAGGGGCACAATCATGGGGAATTATATAAATTTTTACTTCTTGTTTTAGATATGCTGGAAAAAAATTAAGTCAATGGAGGTCGTTCATTAATTAATTCCCTTTTTTGTTTTCAAATTTTTTTTTCTCCCCCTTCTTTCTGAAGATGACCTAAATTTTATTTAAACTATTTCCATAAATTTAATCTTCTTCTTCCGATATATACCCATGAATAGTTGTTGGACAAAAGACTCTTTATTATTTTAAGTGGATATTTTGATCTTTTTTATATCCCTTCTTTCTGTGTGTGTTTTTTAGCAATATTATTAAAACTATTTGTTTTATAATTTGTCATTTTTCACCATCGTCCTCCTCCTTAAGTGTGTATTAGCACTGTACAAAAAACTTATATCAGCAACGAACGAAAACATTTTTGTTTTCGATCGTTGCTGATGAAGCGAGAATTTGCTCACTAAAATAGCCATTCAACAAATGTAAATTTCAGAATTTTTGACATACTCTATATATACATATATATATATATATATTAGAATAAAAGAATACTAACCACTTATACTACAATGGTTTCCACAGGTAAAGTTTTATCAAACAATAGAAGTTAATTGTATTTGGTCTGCACATTAAATTTTTTGCATTACATATCAAGTGCCCTAAGTGTTTTCTGAACAAGTCCAACTTTGACTGGAAAACAGCTGTTTTGTTAATATATATATATATATATATATATATATATATATATATGTCAAAAATTCCGAAATTTATATTCGTTGAATGCCCATTTTAGTAAGAAAATCATTGTTTTCGACTGTTGCTGATGATTTGAGAATTTGCTCACTAAAATGGCCATTCAACAAATGTAAATTTCAGAATTTTTTACATAATGTATATATATATATATATATATATATATATATATATATATATATATATTTTGCTCCTCAGGAAAATGCTTCTAATTTAAATTTTAAAATCATTGTTTCTGATGAAAGGCCAAGGATGGTCTGAAATATCAAATATAATAATAGAAATAAATAATTACTGTCAAAAAAATACACTTTTAAACTTACAACTTTTTAGTAGTTTTCACTATATATATATATATATATATATATATATATATATATATATATATTAAAATCAAAGAATACTAACCACTACAATGATTTCCACAGGTAAAGTTTTATCAGACAATCAAGGTTAATTGTATTTGGTGTGCAATTTTTTGTATTACATATTAAGTGCCCTTTTATATAAGTGTTTTCTGAACAAGTCCAACTTTGACTGGAAAACAGCTGTTTTGTTAATATATATAGATATATATATATAGGACAGAATGGCTGACCTGTAAAGATGAAGAGGATAATCCAAAAGATTTTATTCAATTTAATATAAATTATTAATTAGATAAAATTAGCTCAATGGTTATTATACAAAGTATTATAAAATATTTTGAGTGAGTTTATTTATTCTTCAATGGTCTAAACGAGTCAATATAAATAATCTTGCACTGTTGAAATAAATCTTGATTTAGAACCGTCTAAATATACATTGAGGTTTCCTCTCAATATTATATATATATATATATATATTTATCTAAATTTTCCCCAATTTTAATCTTCTTATTCTGACATATACCCATGAATATTTGTCTGACAAAATGCTTGGCTTAGGTTTTTCTCTTTATTTTTTTTTTTAAGCAAATTTTTTTAACTATTTTGTTATCCTCTCTTTCTGGTTTTTCAAGCAATATTAGTGAAACTTTTTTTTTAATCATATCACCCCAAGCAAGGCAGTAATACCACTGATGTACAGGGGGCTACATGAGAATAAAAAAGATTGGAAAAGAGAAAGCCGGAAACCACATCCTAAACAGGGAACAAGGGATGAGCCTCTTCACCTGTTCAATAGATGTGGGTGGAGTGTGAACCGGGCGATAGTTTAGTCTATCTACTCCAATTGAAAAAATAAAAAAAGAAAAGAGTGAAAAGATTGGAAAAGAGAAAGCAAAGCCAGAAACCACATCCTAAACAGATGTGGGTGGAGTGTGAACCGGGTGGTTTAGTTTCTCTACTCCTATTGAAAAAAAAAAAGAAAGAGCGAAAAGATTGGAAAAGAAAAAGCCGGAAATCACATCCTAAACAGAGAACAAGGGATGAGCCTCTTCTATTTGTTTTATAGTTTGTCATTTTTCACCATGTTCCTCGTCCTGAAGTGTTTATTTTTAATATCACTAAATTTTCTATAAATTCATAGAAAAGTCAAAGGCAGAGATAATGGATTAGAAATGGTCTCTTTGAGAAAATTCTTTCACCAAAACCAGGGCAATAAACTTTCCACTCTTATATATGTATTTCTTTGGACAATATTGGTTTTAGAATTTGTAGTGATAGCAACAAATAAATTACTAAATAGCCCCAACCTTTATTACTAAACTATATAGTAGTCTGAAATTAAAATAATAGTAAAAGAAAAATTCAAATTTAATCAATAAAAATATTTTGAAATACAGATAAGAATAGTAATCTAAATCTAAACTTATTTATAAATAGAACTTTGTCTCTGTGTGTGCGTCCGTTACCTATAGACTCTGAAACGGCTGAACCGATTTTCTTCGAAATTTACACAGTTATACTATAAGCGTCTGCAAGTGTTCTTAGCTAGGTTTTGTGTCGAGATACCCCCGATAAATATCGATAATAAAAAAATTGGGTTATAGAAGGAGTGGTCCGATTTTAATCAAATTTGATGCACTCATAGACAAAGACATAACAAACGATATTCAGAAGTTTCAACATTGCAGTTTTTACAATAGTGCAGAAAATTGATAATATATATATATATATATATATATATATAGGCAAGATGTTTGTGTGTGTGTCTGTTTATCTGCCTGTATGTCTGTATTTTTTTCAGCCCTTTTATTTTAGTTTTTGCTTCGGGTTTGGCTCTAAGTAGATATAATTGTAGTTCTTAGTCTCAGCCATGATACCATTTACTCAGAAAACTTATTCAGCCTTCAAAATTTTGTTTACAACAAAAAAAACTTATTTGATATTGATACCAGGAAATCAAAATTTGACTTACATCCATTCATTTTTCTTTCAGTCTACGGTTTCACTTTAACTGGAAACAACTCTTGCTTTTTAGTCTTTCGTGCCAATGTCCAAAGAGTCTGAGCTCCGAGACCATGGATTAGTTTAAAAGCTTTCATAACACCTGAGCAACGCCGGGCTATACTGCTAGTTTGGTAGAATTTTGAAAGATGTTAGTTATTTGATAAGGTAAGTTATTTGACTTCTACAGAATCAGCCTTGTGTCAGACATAACGAAACTCCCTACAGCTTACAAGTTTTATCCAGAATTATCATCATCAGGATTATCAGATGGTTTTCCTTGTTATCAGAAGGTTGGTTGTCGGTAGGTTGGAATATGTGGAATTGTGTGGAATAGTGTAAGAATAAAATATACATATTGCATTTTAAAATAGTAATTTATTGAAAGGAAAGAATAACATAAGTTGTAGGAGTTAATGTACAATTAGAAACATTATTAAGAAGTTAAGGAGAGAGTTCAAGCTTAATGATAGTTATGGGTATCAAGACTTGTACAAAATGTTTGTAGTAGTAATTGTTGAAAAGGTATATTCATATGTATGTATGTATGTATGTACGTATGTATGTATGTATGTGTTTGTTTGTTTGGTAAGAATGTCTTTGGATGGAGAAGAAGAAGTAAAGAAAAAGAGAACAAGGTGTGACCTGACCTTTTCTCCAGGTCAATTTGAAGTTGAATTTTACATTTTAGTTGAACTTCATCAGCATCAGTCAGTCAGAGAGACTTAGACTCCCATCTGAGTCTCTCTGACTGACTGAAGCTGATGAAGTCCTTTTATTATAATCTAGATTTTACTTACTCATGAAGTCTTTTTAGTCTTGCAAGTTTCTCCATTGATCAAAAATCAATTGTAAAAACTACTACAGAAATTTGGTTTTGACTTTTTTTTAAGCACATGGTCAATCCTTTTTCTACAACCATTACAGGCAACCTCTCCTGCCTCCCATAAGCATGGACCAAGTGATTCTCCCTGAGAGTAATACACTATGCCTCCTCGGACTTACCCTGTCCTCAGACCTCAAATGGAACCACTATATTGAATCCATAGCAAAATCTACTGCTAAGAAGGTTGGGTCACTATGTCAATCCAGGATGTTTTTTCCACCTGAATCCATCCTGCATATATACAAGTCAACCATCCGTCCGTGCATGGAGTACTGCTGCCATTTATGGTCAGGTGCTCCTGCCGTTCTCCTCAGTGTTCTTGACAAGCTCCAAAGGAGAGTCTGTAATGTGATAGGTACTGATCTGGCGACTCGACTGCAGCCACTTCCCCATCGTCAAAATGTGGCTTCCCTTTGTCTGTTCTATAAATACTTTCATGGCTTCTGCTCAGACGAGCTTAAGTCACTGATGCCTCCTCAACAGGTGTTTACTCGTGCAACCAGACTGGTAACTGGGTCCCACCCATTCACAGTCAGGTTAGTTAAATGCAGACGACAATTCTACTCCTGCAGCTTCTTCTCTTGCACTTCCCACCTGTGGAACTTGTTCCCGTATTCTTGCTTTCCTGATGGCTACAACCTCCAGAAATTTAAATGCAAAGTCAATACTCATCTACTAACCACTGGACTCTAGCTCTCTCCCCACCCCTGTATAACCTTCCCTTTCTCTCCACCTATATCGCACCTGCTTTCTATTGCTTCTTTCTAACTAGTTTGTACTCCTCACTCTTTTCTAATTAATCTTTTTACATTTATGTAAGCCCCTGCACATCAGTGGCCTTGCTCTGCCTTGCTCTGGGTGATATGATTTAAAAAAACAAAAACAAAAAAAAAACAGGATTTCACACATCAATGTGAATTTTTGTGAAAGTGAAGAAGAAGGTTGGTTTTAATTCCTAATTTCTTGTCCACTACAGATAACTTCTAGTTTTCTCATCCACTACAGAATCACTTTGCCAGAAGAAGCCCAGGCCTTTTTTTTTTGTTTTGAATGCAGCAAATGTATCTGAGAAAAATGAAAAGTTAGCAAGAACAACATGTGGAAGCTTGACTTACACTCTGATGAAAGAAACATTAAAGAAAATGTTTTCTGTTATTTCCTCACTGGAATACAAAACTGTTCCTGCTTTTAGAGAGGAAATTGAGACAATAAATTTTAATCAGTACAGAAGTAGCAGGGAAGAAAAAACCTATCAAGGAAATAAAACAAATCCAATGGACAGACAAGGTAAGATAATGCACTGTTTCAAATGTAATTCAACTAAGCATTTAGCCTGAGACTGTACCAGTTTTAGTTCTAGAAATATTAACTCTTATAGTGAAACTTAGTTGTGTATTGAAGCAGATTAACTGAATTTGGTCTCGTTAGTAGATAGCCCACTATAAGGGGAGTATAAACAAGAAAATCAATTAAGGTTTTTTTACAAATAAAGTAATGTCTTTAGGATGGGTTCAAAGGGCGTTAAAATGTTTATAGCAGTAAATGCTGAAAAGAGTTTGTGCATATATATGTGTGAGTGTTTGTCAGTTAGAAATGTCTTTGATGTCTACACTCCATTGGTCGAGTAAGTAGCTCAGGGGACAGTGAAGAAGAAGATGAGAGAGAAAGGAGAGGTGAGCATAGTATGATTGCTTGACGAGGTCAAGGGACATGCTAATTATGCTCGTACTTTCTCAACTGGTGATGCTTTCTGTGTCGGCTTTTTATTTTGTGTAATATAACGGTCTGGCCCACCCAAGAAAGGCTGATACAAGCCGTGTTGTTTCCGGTCGGTGAAAAGTAACGGATGTCACTTTGACCCTATTTCCGGCAGATGCGGAAATAACTCAGAGGCAAACAGACAGGTGACTCTGAGAATTACGTAGGCGTTGCGTGGGCGTCACATGATCAAGGCAAAGCCGGAAGAAACAAGTCCCGGTTTTGGAAGATATATAAAGACCGCGAAAACACGGATTCGCCAGTCAGAAGAAGTGAGAGCAGAAGTAGCAGCAGAACCACAGAACACGAAGGAAGGCAGTTCACAGCTGCCCCCAATAGCATGCTGCTATTGCGGGGTATGCATTCGTCAACCCCTGGAAGCGCGCTCTCACTCTCTGTTCACTAGGCCACACGGTCCATTGTTCATTAATAAAAATATCACTTCATATTTTTATATATATACGTGTTTGTTGTATATTGCTATATAACATTTGTCTTTGTGGGTCCCAGCAAGTCATTTGGGAATTCACACCCATATTTAATTCTGGGCTTCCCATTGGACGATAAATAAAATTCGCGTCGGCTTGCGAAAAGGAATTTGATATTTATTAATTTTTGGTTTCCTGCCGGAACATATGCGTGGAGCCGGGTGCGCAAAAACCAGTTTTGGTCATTTGCTTTCTGAATCTATGAGGGCAAACATTCGGTCCCTAGCTTTGCTTGGTATCACCACACTCTCTTGTGGATTCAGACCAGGTACACCTTAGATTATTTAATTTTAAGTCACATTATTGATAAACGACTCTAATATAAAAATGTCCACTCTTGTGAAAGAGACTCTGGGTATGGCGGTGTTGGACTGTACCTGTTCACAAACTGTTGCAATAGAACTTTGGTTCACTGTATTCTTTGATACATTAAATGACTAAGATAAGAGGTTAGTGAAAACTGCTGAAAACTGCATAGTCTAAAAGGACCTTTTGTTTTGGAGATGGAGTAAAAGCTATTAAAGCAGTTAAATTTCTCATAACTATGGGGGTGTAAAAAGTGTGAGAGCATATACAAATATGATATACCTCTGTTACTAAATCATAAATCAATGAAAACTGCTGGAATGCTACTGGATTTTAAAAATGACAGCTGCTGGATTTTAGGCAGATAAGATTACAAAGTACTACTTCTGGACATTATAGCCTTCTTTTGACAAATATACTTTTAGAGGTTGAAAAAGCACCAAATGTTGTGTTATATTGTGAGGCTTTGAAAAAAATGCTTCAGAGTGGAGCGAAGAAGAAAGGCTGAAAAATTACATAAGGAATTTGCTCATTCATTGAAAGAGAGAATTGATATCATTGGTGAAAAGCAGTAGGGCCTTTCATGATAAGGAGTTTCTGGATCTTATCAAAAAGGTTTGTGATTCTTGTTCAGTTTGTCTGAGGTTTAGAACAGGGGTTTTCAAACTTTTTGACTTACAGACCCCTTTATTAGAAAATTATCCATAGGTAACACTTGCACCCTGAAAAAAAAGTAAATTTGAACATCAAGCTCTTGGATGTGTAAAATAATTTTTTGTATAAATAACGTTGGCAGGTAATGGGTGATAGTGCAAGCTTTTCTCATTTGATAACATTAATAAGTAAAAATAAATATCCAGACATTGAAAATTTATACTCTGAATTTCACATGATGAGTTAATGCACGGACCCCCTATCTTATCCTTGCAAACCCCCTGTCAATCAATGCAGAGAACTCTCCCAAGTAACAGAGGGAGGGTATCAAGAATATGCAGTTTTACTCACATCTGAACAGTCAGTTAAGTGCCATATGTGATACATGCTTTGGGCGATCATGTCTCGAAAGAGACATGACTGACTGGGCAGAAGATTATCCCACAGTAGGTTGCCATTGCTTTTTGTGGTAGACTGGTTGTCAGCCAATACTATAGAACACAATCTGTCCTGTTATTTAACCCATGACTGGAAGGAAGAGACAGATTAATACCTTTCTCAAGGGTATTTGTGTGTAAGTGAATTCAAGGAATTCAACTGGAATGTGAACTTGGCTCCTCGATCTGTCATTTCGAGTCAATATCCACTGCACCACAACGCACATCTGAACTATAACAAGCAAAAGATGTGATTGATGCAAAAGATTTATCTCTCTCAAGGGTATTTGCCTATAAGTGAATGCACGGAATTCAACTGGAATGTGAACTTGGCTCTTCGATTTGTCGTTCCGAGTCAATATCCACTGCACCACAATGCACATCCCACATCTGAACAAGAACAAGCAAAAGATGTGATTGATGCAAAAAAATTGATGCAAAAATTGATGACGTATATGAATGTGTGCAGGTCAGAAATGTATATAAACAAGATGGGTCATAACAGTGAAATTTAAAGAAAATAAAAAGATAATGAAGGCTTCTCTTGTTGCATGTGATTATGAAAAAAATTCACATAATCTGAAAACAGATTCACAAACACGCATCTGTAAAGCTATGCATCTGGTAATGTTAATGACCTCGGTTATGAAGTGGCAGGTGGAGACTCTTGATTTCACCTCAGCATTTTTACAAGGTGATAGGCTGAAGAGAGAGGTATTTCTCAGACTACCATCTGAGTTATGACCTGAGTTACACATATGGAAGCTGAAAAGATGCATTTACAGATTCAATGATGCACCCTGTCCAATGGTACAAGAGAGTTAATCATGAGTTAACTAACCTAATAGGAATAGTGAGTGCATGTGGCAATACACTGCTTCTTTGGCACGATGCATCTGGGAACCTGATGAGCATTTTGGAAATGCATGTGGATGATTTTATATTTTGGGAAAATGATTCATTTAATAAAAATGTGATCTCACAGTTGAAAAAATATTCAAAGTTGGAACTCAAGAAAATGGAACCTTTAAATTTTGAGGATTGACTGTTAAGCAAGCAAAAGAGGGGATTATTATAGGCCAAATTATATATGCATCAGCTATATCCCCAACAGATATAAAGAAAGGCAGGTCCTTAAGGAAAAATGATGAGTTAAGTCAAGAAGGAAAAAATGATCTAAAAAATTAACAGGTTAAATGATGTGGGTATCCACTCAGACTTGACCTGAAGTATCATTTGATATGTGCAGGATGAGTAATATAAAAAAACTAGCAGTATAGCTCGGCGTTGCTCGGGTGTAATGAAAGCTTTAAAATTAATCCATGGTCCTGGAGCTCAGACTCAGCCTAAAGAATATTTGTGTGAAGTTTGGTGAGAATCGGATAAAAATTGTGGATTTGTATAAAGGACATACAGACAGATAAACAGACACACACACAAACATCTTGCCTTTTATATATGTACATTATCTGCACTATTGTAAGAGCTGCAACCTTGAAACTTCTGAATATCGTTTCTTATGCCTTTGTCTATGAGTGTATCAAATTTGATGAAATCGGACCACTCCTGCTATAACCCGATTTATTCAATTATCGATTTTCAATATTTATCGGGGTACCTCGACACAAAACCTAGCTAAGAACACTTGCAGACGCTTATAGTATAACTGTGTAAATTTTCAAGAAAATCGGTTCAGCCATTTTGGAGTCTATAGGTAATGGACACACACACAGAGATAGACAAAGTTCCATTTATAAATAAGTTTAGATAGATTTAGATTTCGATTAGATTTCGATTTCGATTAGATCTCCAAAAGCAAAGTTACTCTTTGAGACTAACAAGTCATTAGTAAAACTAAAATCTAAAACAGGTTCCATATCCTTTCCACAGTTGGGAAACCTTCAGATTTTAATTTACTATTCAGATGTTACTTATGCCAGCTTAGAGGATGGTTTGTCACAGGGTTGTTTTATCATCTTTGTTTGTGGTAAAAATAACAGATTGACTCCTATATGTTTGTCATCAAAAAAACTTGACCATGTAACAAAAAGTCCATTAGCCTTGTGTTCAGTGAAGCAACTGATGCACATGTACTGATAGCTGCCATGCTGCAAGAGATATTTAGACTAATCAGGTTACTTGAAGTTTTTTGTAAAAAAGGACAATGCATCTTTGGTAGAGACCTTAAAATCATCAAATCTTGTAAATGACCGCTGTCTGAGAGTCAATGTGACCAGAGTGAATGAAATGATAGTCAAGGAGGAGATCCAAGTTGAATGAATCATGGGGAGAGAACTAATTTCAGATTGCTTGACAAAGATGGGAGCCTCTTTGGAAATTCTAAGAGACTTTGTATTTATTTCTAAGATGAGTAATTTTCAATAATCTTGAATTATTTTGAACTTTTGTTCTCATCTTGGTTGATATAGGTGTTATAATAGACACAATGTTTCAACCAAGTACCCTCTAGTCATCATCAGATGTCGATAGATTGGCTGATGTGGATTATCTTGTTGATTATTGCAAAATATCTTGTGAAATCATATATTGTTCTTTCATGTTGGAATTTGGTTCATCACTACCAAGTCCAAGGATTGAACTCATGAAGAAGAAGATAATTGGGATAATCCACATACTCATCTAAGAAGTAAATACAAATTATGACAAGTGGCACAAACCCACTAACATAAACCAGTTGCCAAAATCCATCTGACACTGAATATAAAAGACTCCAAAAATACATCACTAAAGTTGTTCAGGACAGTCGCAGTGGATATAGTAGTTGATTATACATGTGTTAGTCTCATCTAATGGTCATAAGTTCAATCCTTGGACTTGGTAGTGAAGAACCATATTCCAATTTGATAGAACAATAAATGATTTTGCAGGATATTTTGCAATAATCAGTGAGATAATCCACATCAGCCAATGTATGGACACCTGATGATGACCAGAGGGTACTTGGTCGAAATGTTGTGTCTGTTATAACACCTATATCATCTAAGAGACTTATTGTATTAATAACTAGTTTTTTATTAGTACTCCAGCTTTCACAAAAAGACACCAGCAATGTTGAAGTTGAGTTATCTAATTTGGTTGTTTCCCTTGTTTTTATAGTGTCTTTCTGGAATAAATATGTAGCCACAGCATGTCACGTGTTGAATTGGTTTACAGTAGAATGTCACTAACAAACTAACATTTGTGTCATCAAGGGCCTCACTAATTCTGTGTGTAATCATAGTTAAGATATCAGCAGTTGATTGGGTTGATCAAAACCCATACTATTTGTCGCATAAGAGGTGGTTTCTATCCAAGTGCTCAATGACTTACTGGCACTGAGGAAAATAATGGGTTTGTACTGCTCTTGAAAACCAGGCATATACTTGTCACCTTCCATATGCTTGGGAAAAATTTCTCCTTTAATCAGCAGTTAAATCATCATCATCATCATCATCATTTATCCATCACACCCAGATGGTGCATAGAGCAGCAACTTTTTGTTGCTGTTTCTGTAACAAACTGCTTTTTACGGGGCAGGGTTGTTAGCCCTGCACCCAATCCCCAAACCTGGAGGACTGGTGGACCATTCTTGGTCCTTACGTTTACAGCACCTGGGATTCCCAAATGGTCACCCATTAAAGTGCTGACCAGGCTCGATGTTGCTTAACTTTGGTGATCGGACGAGAACCGGTGCATTCAACACGATATAGCCGTCGACTGCAGTTAAATAACTTTACTAGAATTAGGAATAATTCTCGGTTGATATTCTTTAGGATGACCATTGGAATTTTGTCTGACTCAGTGGCTCTTTTGATGTTGACTGCTCTTACTGAAATGAGTATATAACCATGATTGTGCCCAATGAGATATGGGAAGTTGAAGAAGGCATGTTCTTTGTCATCTAATGTTGAGGCAAAGAGCTTTGCCTTATCTGTTGAAGAGGATATGACTTTGGGCCATTTACCATAGTGGGTACAGCCAGTGTCTCTGTTCATGATTTAATTGATGATCATCTAGAATTGGTAAGATCCAATTTGCTTCTTTTCAAACTTGACCTGGACAGCTCACATTTAGCTGAACTTTGTGTTTTCTCTCTTTGTGTTTTTCTCTCTAACAGCAATTGCCAGTGGTTTTAAAGGAAGTAGTGGTTCTGGTGCAGAACATTCAGGGATGAACCAGGGCTGACTGTTTGTTTTTTGCTGGAATTGGGGAGGAGTATGAAATACTTCATTCCAGAAAGGATCTATTCAAAGATTAGGACAGCAGTTTTGGGTGAAGCATGTTTGAAGAAGGTTTGGAAGGAGCTTCTGTCATATAGGACTGAAAGCTCTCCCAGCCTGTCTTTGCAGAGGGAAAAATTGCTCTACGGAACAGTAA
The DNA here is from genome assembly GCA_037127315.1 of Ascarosepion bandense. Taxonomy (NCBI): domain Eukaryota; kingdom Metazoa; phylum Mollusca; class Cephalopoda; order Sepiida; family Sepiidae; genus Ascarosepion; species Ascarosepion bandense. The sequence goes on from JBBBDQ010001548.1 coordinate 663,211, forward strand.
ATCAGGCTATGTCATTGGTTTGGGGACAATCTGGACACTTTTGTTTAGAGAATGATCTGACATGCCAATTGGAAGGAAGATTTGTCAGGGCTGAATGTTAGACAAAGTTTGAAAAGGTTCACCTGCTGACTTGGACTACTGTCCTGATCTTTGTTGCCATTTGTACAATGTTTTGGCCATTGTACACTCTGGCCTTCTTCAGGTACTAGGAATTTCAAACCTTTATTATGATCACTGGGGTATATCATTCTCATTTCTTGTGCCAAGCTTCTTTTGATATTCATGAGTTATCTTGCTCTGACCAGACCCTCTAAGTTACTTGTTCATCACTGCTGAAGCCTGGTATTGAACTCACAGTTCCTGGGGTCAAGTCACTAGAACTAAACAACGTCTATATTCAATGGACCATGTGTCCTTAAGGACAAGAACAACTGAATTTTTGGGACTTATAAGCCTACCAAAACATTGTACAAATGGCAACAAAGATGAGGACAATAGTCCGAATAATGTAAATAGTGTAAATACTACCTCATCTCAGAAATATAGACAAATAGAACAATCTATTATTAAACATCGTACAAATGGCAACAAAGATGAGCACAATAGTCTGAATAATGTAAATAATACCTCATCTCAGAAATATAGACAAATCGAATGATCTATTATTAAACATTGTACAAATGACAACAAAGATGAGGACAATAGTCTGAATAATGTAAATACTGTAAATACTATCTCATCTCAGAAATATAGACAAATAGAATGATCTATTATTAAATATCATCCAAATGGCAACAAAGATGACGACAATAGTCTGAATAATGTAAATACTGTAAATACTACCTCATCTGAAAGATATACACAAACAGAATGATCTATTTTTAAACGTCGTACAAATGGCAACAAAGATGAGGACAATAGTCCGAATAATGGGAATACTGTAAATACTACCTTATCTCAGAAATATAGACAAATAAGAAAATTTATTGATAGTTTTCGTATTATAACTAAAACATCACATAAAACTGTCACAGCAGTCAACTAAATGATGACTAAAAGTAGTAAATATGAAAAAGAAAATAAATGCATAAATTTAAAAAAAAGATCAAAGTTTCATAATCTGTTTTCTTAATTAATCAAATCCTATTTTTCTTATTAATGACAGTTTTTTATTTTTTTAATTATCATTTCACTCTAAGCAAGGTAATAATGCCACTAAGATGCAAGACGTTATAGGAAGTGAAAGAGAATGAGAAGACTTTAATGAGGAGAATGAGCAATGAAAAAACACAATTTAAGAAGTTAGAATGTGGCAGTTGATATACCATTTAAATTTATATCTGACTTATCAAAAAAACACGCCGTAGAAGTTTCACTAAGCACATTTAATGTATACTTATTTAATAAGCTCATTCTTAAATTTTGTAATTTTATACATATGCAATATTTATCCTATAAAATAACAAAACTTATACATATGAATTTCATTGTTGCTTATAATTCACGAACTTTATTCATTGATTATATTCTGTTTTTTATAATTTTCAAAGGAAGAAAAATAAAGTCAATTTATTGTCATTTACAACTATTAAGTTGAATTTTCTACTAATATGATATTCTGTAAGTTCATAATTTGCATTAATCTCAACCTTCTCTGAAACTCTTATGCCTCTAGATTTACTACTACTTTTTGAAATTATTCCAAAATTTCTAAGAAAAATAAAATCATACCTACCTTTTTTATTGTTTGCAATAGCATCCCTTGATAGCGTCACTTTGCCAATTACATCATCTTCCCTATAAAAAAATAATATAAAAAAAATAGACATTATTGAAGATGTCATTCATCAGTTCATCAGTAATCATTTTATAACAAACGAATTCTGCAATAATAAGATTGTGGTTATAAACAAAGAACTTTTTCTTCTAAAGACAAATATAAACCATTTTTACTGATTCTCTCTATTTTTTATAAGTACTAGACACTTGTTCTTTGAATTCAATTTTCATTTTGTAATTTCATTACACAGTGTGAAATAATGAAAATACAAGATGCTATTGAAAAGTTCAAAGAATTTGACCATTAAAAAAGCCTACATTAATACCCAGTTTCTACTGTCTATTTCAAAGCATGCATGCATACTGTTTTTAGACTTCATGACATGCATGGTCCTGGGCATGACAGTAAACTGCATCCGGCACCAAGGTGTCTGATTGGGAGGTTGTGAGAAGCATGGAACCACCTTTTAATTGCTGTTGTGTCCAGGTCCACCCTGACCCGGAGTGGGAGCACCTGTTAGGGTCCCAGCTATGGGCAAATAGTTAACCCCCAAACTGGGGTCAAAACACTGAAACTATAAAAATTCTTTTATAGAAATATATATACATAAAAATAGACTTTTATAGAAAAATATATATTTTTGAAGAAAAAATTATTACCACAACACATTTTTGAAGAAAAAAATTCTCAGCAAAACATTTTTTAAAACAAAACTAGAAGACATTTTCAGTTTTCTAAAATAAAAAAGTATAAAAACAAAATGTTCGTTAAAATCTGACTAAATTAACCATCTCACTATAACCAAACATTAAAAAAAATTAAAACTCCACCTTTTTGGCATTAAATGGCTCACAGAGGTTGATGTGCCGTTAAGCAAAGCTAACTCGCTCACTCATGACATGCATTGTTAAAGTTCTTAATTATGACTGTGCCAATCATTTCCAATGTTTGAATCTCCTCAGTTGAGTCAAAAATATTTTCAGCCTGAATTTCATTTCTGAGTACAGGAAAAATTTTCAGGAAGTGAGATCAAGCAAATGAAGAGATGAGGAATGCCTGCCATATCTTGGGAAGCTAGAATTTGTACAAACAACAACTGATATAGAGCAGGGAGGGGGGTACTGTCATGTTGTAGAGAGAAGTCACTTTCACCTATATAGATGTTTGGGTGAATTCTCTATGTTAAATTTTTCAAAACTGCACAATATAAAAATGATGTTTATAACTTAAGAAAAGAGAATAAATTCTTTGTTTGCAGTATCTATATATATATAAAAAGGCAAGATGTTTGTGTGTGTGTGTGTGTGTGTGTGTGTGTGTGTGTTTGTCTGTATGTCCTTTATACAAATCCACAATTTTTATCCAATTATCACCAAACATCACACAAATATTCTTAAGGCTTCAGTTTTCCTGCAGGCAGTAGTTCAATATTATTTCTGGTCATCATTAAGCAGCTTTGACCCAAACTATACAGAAATGAATCTCATGTTCAAAATATCTGCCAAAATAGACTGAATAGTCCCATGCAACAATGTTACAACCACATAAACATCAGGAATACTTTTTTTCATAGTCTAATGCAGTATATACATTATTCAGACTATTGTTCTCATCTTTGTGGCCATTTGTACAACGTTTCAGCCATTGTATGCTTCGGCCTTCTTCAGGTGCTAGGAATTTCGAACTGAACCCTTTATTACAATCACTTTATTAAGGACACATGCCCTAGTGGATATAAACATTGTTTAGTTACTTACTTGACTCTTAGAGTAGTGAGTTTGGCTACAGCAAGGGTGAACAAGTAACTTGCAGGGTTAGAGGGAGATAACTCATGACTTCCAATCAAGGCTTTACGCAAAAAAATGGAGTTGATATACCCCACTGATTCTGATCATTTCACTGTTGAATTCCTTTTACTGCTGACTGATTTTCTGATCATTTCACTGTTGAATCCCTTCTACTCCTGAATGTTTTCTGATCAGTTCACAGTTGAATTCCTTCTACTGCTGACTGTTTTTCTGATCATTTCACTTTTGGATTCCTTTTACTTCTGACTGATTTTCTGATCATTTTACCGTTGAATTCCTTCTTTTGCTGACTGTTTTTCTGATCAGTTTGCTGTTGAGTTTTTTTTTACTACTTACTCTTATTCTGATCATTTCACTGTTGAATTCTTAATATTCATATCTGTCAACCTCTTGAATTTTTTTAACTGGTTATTTACTTTTTTGAAATGGAAATAGAAGATTTGCAGCTTTTTTTTAGACAAAATTTCTTAAATAGGTCCATTGAATACTACTGCTATATCTAGTCAATTTCTGCTGCTATCCGCCTTGGGGTCCTTGACAAAATCCAGCAGAGAATCTCTAATGTGATCAATCCCAACTTGGCAGTTCAGATACAGTCACTTTCTCACTGGCGCAATGTGGCTACCCTGTGTCTCTTATACAAATACTTTCACGGCTTCTGCTCCAATGAAATTAGCTCACTGGTGCCCCTATATATGAATTTACTCAAGCTACAAGATTAGCAACTAGGTCCCACCTTTTTACTGTGAAACCAATAAAATGTAAACGCAAATTCTACTCCAGCAGTTTCTTTTCTTGCACTTCCCGCCTGTGGAATTCCCTTCCATTTACTTGCCTCCCTGACAGCTACAATCTCCAAGAATTTAAATGTAATGTCAATAGTCATCTCCTATCTCACTAAGTTGCATCCTCTCTCTCTCTCTTCTCCATCCACTCCACTCTCATCAGTATTCTCGTTCTTATCTTATCCATTTCCTGACACTCCCTATAACCTGTCACTCTTTCTGATAACTTTCCTTCTATGTAACCACCTGCAACAGTGGCAGTAAAATGCCTTGCTTGGGGCGATTATGAAAAAAATATGCTTAAAGAGAACTATCATTATTTCTATAACAGGTTAACTTTTATAAGGAAAATAAATATATGTCAATTATTATGCTATAAAACTCCAGAAATATCTATTTAATATATTGTTGCAATCAACTGAAGATAATGCTGCTTCATCCAAATTTAATGTCATGTGATAATATAAAACATGATATCATTGCTAGCAAATTGAAAGCCTAACACTTCATCAGATTTTAAGAATATCATCAGCTGCATGCCACTTCGCGGACTGAGAATTTGGTTTTATGTTTATTTTTTTTAAAGATTTACACTTTTAAGCATTATAAACAGAAACAACTTTTTAACTATTTATTCGAAGTAAGCTTTTCGAAAATGAAACATACATTTTTCAAAATTAAAAGAACATCCCCTGGCATAATTGTGAATCTATAGGGAACTGGTTAATTTTTCTTTAATTCGGCCTTGTGTCATACTTAACCAAACTCCCTACAGCTTACAAGTTTTATGCAGAGTTATAATCTTCAGAAGAATTATCAGAAGGTTTTCATCAGAAGGTTGGTTGTCGGCAATTTGTAATGTGAGTTGGTTGGAATAGTGTAAGAATAAAATATACATTTTTCATGTTAAATAGAAATTTATTAAAAGGAAAGAATAACACAAGTTGTAGAAGTTAATGTGCAATTAGAAACATTATTAAGAAGTTAAGGGTAGAGTTTGTGTTCAATGATAAAGTTATGGATATCAAGAAATGTAAAAAATGTTTGTAGTAGTAATTTTTGAAAGAGAATAAGGTGCGATCTGACCTTATCTCCAGGTGGATTTGAAGTTAAGTTACATTTTAGTTGTTTTGTCTCATGGCTCCCATTTGACTCTGTTGACCGGTCACAGAACGTCCTTAAGTAATTAAATCTGGTCATATGACTGGCTCCAGTGAGTATTTTTATTTTAGATGTGAAATAACATCATTATGAATTTACTGTTTTTAATCCAATCAGGATTCAGGATTTGTTTTTCACACTGACTTGTGAATAGTCATTTGAATCCACTTTTGCAGTGTGCAATTTTACTTAGGGTTTTTCCCAAAATGTTTTTAGTTCTTAATTTCTTATCCCTACAATGGCACATATATTTTGTTTAGTCCTCTTTTCTTTTTTCTTTTTTTTTTCAATTGGAGTAGATAGACTAAACTATTGCCCGGTTCACACTCTACCCACGTCTATTAAACAGGTGAAGAGGCTCATCCCTTGTTCCCTGTTTAGGATGTGGTTTCCGGCTTTCTCTTTTCCAATCTTTTTACTCTTTTCTTTTTTCTTTTTTTTTCAATTGGAGTAGATAGACTAAACTATCACCCTGTTCACACTCCACCCACGTCTATTAAACAGGTGAAGAGGCTCATCTCTTGTTCCCTGTTTAGGATGTGGTTTCCGGCTTTCTCTTTTCCAATCTTTTCACTCTTTTCTTTTTTCTTTTTTTTTTCAATTGGAGTAGATAGACTAAACTATTGCCCAGTTCACACTCCACCCATGTCTATTAAACAGGTGAAGAGGCTCATCCCCTGTTCCCTGTTTAGGATGTGGTGTCTGGCTTTCTCTTTTCCAATCTTTTCACTCTTACGTAGCCCCCTGTGCATCAGTGGCATTACTGTCTTGCTCGGGGTTATATGATTAAAAAAAAAAATAAATAACAAAAAATAAAACAATCTGAAGTGAATAATGTATTCAAGTGTATTCTTGATTTATTTAAAAATTTTGTGATACAACCTCAACAAAACAAAATTGTTTCCAAGACAGTTATGCTATTTGTTTAGACTTTCTTGTCCAGTTATCTGTTTTTTCAGGAAATAATAATGTTCTTCCTGGAAGAAAAAGCATCACTTTCATAAGAAATTAAGTAGCCTGTCTTTATTTATTCTAATAGCAAGAAATGGAACCTTGTTCTTTTAAAAGCCATTGATTGTTAAAGACAGTAACATTTCATTTATGTTAATCAGTATTCTAATAAGTTATTTTCCCTTTAAAATAAAATGTCAACCACCACTCAGATATAATCTGTTCAGGTGATAAGTGCAATTAACGTTTTAATTATTTCAGTTTATATCTCTCATACTATAACTCTCTCAAGCATTAGATATTTCTATCTTCAGTTACTATTCTGCAAATACATCCTGCCCTATTGTGTATGTGTGCATGAACAGCTCTCTAAATAAACTATTTAAAACTTATATAATTTACTAGCAGCATAGCCCAGCGTTGCTCGGGTGTAATGAAAGCTTTAAAACTAATCCATGATCTTGGAGCTCAGACTCAGCCAAAAGAATATTTGAAATAATAAAATAATTGCGACAATTTACCAATCGCACCTAGTATATATATATATATATACTAGCAGTATAGCCCGGCGTTGCTCAGGTGTAATGAAAGCTTTAAAACTAATTCATGGTCCTGGAGCTCAGACTCTTTGGACGTTGGCATGAAAGACTAAAAAGCAATAGCTGTTTTCAGTCAAAGCAAAACCATAGACTTAAAGAAAAATGAATGAATGTAAGTCAAATTTTGATTTCCTGCTTTGATATCAAATAAGTTTTTTTCATCATAAACTGAATTTTGAAGGCTAAATAAGTCCTCTGAGTAAATGGTATCATGGCTGAGACTAAGAACTACAATTATATCTACTTAGAGCCAAACCCGAAGCAAAAACTAAAATAAAAGGGCTGAAAAAACTACAGACAGACAGATAGATAAACAGACACACACACAAACATCTTGCCTTTCAATCCTGGGTAAAAAAGCAATTGGAGTCTAACCGTACTGATGAGCTGTGATACAGCGAAACAGATCTGTCTGCGTATGACAATATATATATATATATATGTATTATCAATTTTCTGCACTATTATAAGAACTGCAACCTTGAAACTTCTGAATATCGTTTCTTATGTCTTTGTCTATGAGTGTATCAAATTTGATTAAAATCGGACCACTCCTTCTATAACCCGATTTTTTCGATTATCGATTTTCGATATTTATCGTGTGTACCTTGATACAAAACCTAGCTAAGAACACTCACAGACACTTATAGTACAACTGTATGAATTTTTAAGAAAATCGGTTCAGCCGTTTCGGTGTCTATAGGTAACAGACACACACACACAATTAATTTTGTAAATAATATTCAAACATTGAAACAATAAAAATAAACAAAGTTACATTTCTTAACATCAAAATAAACTCTAAATGTATATATGTACCTATTTATATAACTTCATAATATGTATATAATTTTAAATAATTAAATTCATATAACTTCACATAATCAAGTTAAAATTCTATCTCAAATTTTGCTAGAATTATTTGTTTAAATTTACTAGTAAAAAAATACCTTTTTAATTTATGAAAATAAATGAGTACAATCTGCAGCAATAAAGTTTAAAAGAATTGTGACACTATTATATGGATTTTACTAGCAAGTGAAATCTACAAATAGTGGTTGGTTGATATGGTGTTAACTTTGTAGGTTCAATAAGAAAAGCCCGGGATGCTGATCAAAATAATTTAATTTTTACAAGTAGAGAGGAATATCTCAAGGTTATTTTGTTTATAAAAAGCAAAAATATTTTATTTTGAATTAAAGAAGAGAAAAATATTGAGAATCGAATCTAGAATTGATGAGAACAAAATTCAAGTTATGTTTATCTAAAGCCCACCTCTTGTCTGGTAGATTGAGTCAGAAGATGATACATTATGAATTTGTCTATCCTGCAAGTGTGCTTGGCCATGAAGGCATTGGCGGGCTATGCATATAAGGAGACTTCTCTTTAGAGACGAATGTGTTTACTAAATCCACTGTTTGGGAAATAAAATACATTTTTACTAAAAAGTAAAAAGATGTGCAAGATGATATTAGGTAAACACAAATTTAAGCAAAGATTAATTGCTGTTTAGTGACAATTTTTACCAACAGTAAAATATTTAATTCAAAATGAAGATGTAAGGCTGCTATTATAGCTATGTTATGTAATATGGAAAATTTTCACCAGAAACTTTAGTTGGCCAAAGGTGGATTATTTGATAATGTAACAAGTTTTTTTTTCCACCCTGATGGCTTCAAATAAGTTAATTGAATTTAATCTAAGTGAAAATCTATCAAAGCATCTGTCAAAATCTTTTGATGTCTGGTTGTTTTTAAAAGCCTTTCTTCTTCTTCTATGTGCTCTATCCTTTCAGGACGTAGGCGATCATGGCTTTCCACATCTCCCTATCCTTGGTGGCTCTTAATATGTTTTCTCCTGTTACTCCATGCAACCCGCGTTCCGTCTTCTACCTGATCAGGTTCTTTAAATATGTTATCTGCTGCCTTCCTCTGTCTCTTTTTCCTTCTATCTGGCCTGTCAGTATCAGGTTCTCCAAGCCCTCCTTCCTCATTGCATGTCCCAGGAACTTCAGTTGTCTCTTCCTGATGCTCACTATAAGTTTTCTTTTCACTGCCATTCTTTCCAAAACCTCATCATTGCTCACATGTTCAGTCCATGATATCTGCAACATCCTTCTGTAAAACCACATTTCCGCTGCTTCAAGTTTTTTCCTCATCTTTGATGATATTTGACCCCAAAAGCCTTCCTACTTGCAATAAAAAAAATGCTTAACCTGTTCTCTGCAATCTATAATTTTTCATGTTGCAAGTCTTATGCTGATTTTCCTATCATTAAAAATTTGATTAAAAATTAAATAATGAAAACAGAATATCTTTGTGACATACTTAAAATGATTTTGTTTGATATATATATATCAACTAATATGTCCAATGGAAGATCTAATAAATATCTAAATATAATCTAAACTTATTTATAAATGGAACTTTGTCTCTGTGTGTGTGTGTGTGTGTCCGTTACCTATAGACTCCAAAACGACTGAATCGATTTTCTTGAAAATTTACACAGTTGTACTATAAGCGTCTGCAAGTGTTCTTAGCTAGGTTTTGTGTCAAGGTACCACCGATAAATATAAAAAATTGATAATCGAAAAAAATGGGTTATAGAAGGAGTGGTCCAATTTTAATCATATTTGATACACTCATAGACAAAGACATAAGAAACAATATTTAGAAGTTTCAAGGTTGCAGTTCTTACAATAGTGCAGAAAATTGATATATATATATATATATATATATATATAAAAAGGCAAGATGTTTGTGTGTATGTCTGTTTATCTGCCTTATGTTCTGTAGTTTTTTCAGCCCTTTTTAGTTTTTGCTTCGGGTTTGGCTCTAAGTAGGTATAATTGTAGTTCTTAGTCTCAGCCATCATACCTTTACTCAGAGGACTTATTTAGCCTTCTAAATTCAGTTTACAATGAAAAAAAACTTATTTGATATTGATACCAGGAAATCAAAATTTGACTTGTATCCATTCATTTTTCTTTCAGTCTATAGTTTTGCTTTAACTGGAAACAACTATTGCTTTTCAGTCTTTCTTGCCAGCGTCCAAAGAGTCTGAGCTCTCGGACCATGGATTAGTTTTAAAGTTTTCATTACACCCAAGCAATGCTGGGCTATACTGTTAGTGATATATACATAAATGCTAAAATATTATTATTCAAATGAATCTGAAAGATCTTAAAACTAATTTACACGTGAAGCAGAAAGTTGAGCAAACACTCACTAGTTGTCATATCATCAAAATAAATATGCAAATTTTCTTTATTTGTATAAAGTGATATTGCTTTCTTGTGAAATAAGAACAAACTATTATGATTTACCTCAACCATGGCAATGAACAGGTTGAGAAGTTTGTGTACCAACAGCAGCTGAAAATATAATTACTTCCTATCTAGAGAGGCCCAAGGCAACTCTTCCCAGTCATTTTTATTCATATCAACAATGAGATTATTTCTGTAAGGAGAGAAATAGTAGTCTATTTACAAACAAGGTTGTTGAGAAGACAGATTTTCTGAAATTTGATCAAAAAGACTGGTGAATTCTTGAAAGTAGTATGAGTTTATTTGCATACTCGTAAAATTTTGTAAAGCTTTTCAAACTTAACTTGGGCTGCTTTTTCTTTTTAAAAGTTGAACAGACCACTTCCCACTTCTTTGATCAATCTGATTAATTTCCATGTCGCTAATAACAACAATATTTTTCAAGATTAATTGATCCCTGATAGATTTTCAACTTGCACTAATGGCTTCTCTGCAAAACAAATAAAGCAAGTAGTATTAAATAACAGGAGTTGCTGCGAGAATTGTGGAGGTTATTTTTATGTGGCCTTGTTTAAACTTCCTTGTATGTTTTTTCTTTTGTTTTTATAATCTTTTTATCCCGAGCAAGGCATTCCACTGCCACTATTGTGCATGGGGTTACATAGTGGGGAAAGTGGTGAGAAAGGATGGTTATATATAGGAAATGTCAGAAGGAGGGTGATAGACAAGTAAGGATACCGAGAATGAGGGTTGGGTAGATGGTGAGAGTGTTGGGAGAATAGATGCAAGTTAGGGTGATAAGAGGTGTCTATTGACCTTACATTTAAACTCCTGCAGATTGTAGCTGTCGGGAAAGCAGACATGTGGGAGGGAATTCCACAGGCGGGAAGTGCGAGAAAAGAAGCTGTTGGAGTAGAAATTACGGTTACATCTTATCTGTTTCACTGTAAAAGGGTGGGACCTAGTTGCTAAACTAGTATCTCATGTAAATTTGTACCTTGGCGGCACCAATGATCTAAGTTCATTGGAGAAGAAGCTGTGAAAGTATTTATAGAAGAGGCACAGGGAAACCATGTCATGCTGGTGAGAGAGTGGTTGCAGCTGGTCTGCCAAGTCAGTATCAATCACATTACAGATTCTCTGTTGTATTTTGTCAAGAAGCCTGAGGAGAGTAGCAGGGGCATCCGACCAGATGTAGCAGCAGTATTCAATACATGGTCAGATGGTAGATTTATATATGTGCAGGATAGATTCAGACGGGAAAAACTTCCGGGTCCTGCACAGAGAACCGACTTTCATAGTGGCGGATTTAGCAATGAATTCGATACAGTCATTCCATTTGAGGTCCGCCAAGAGTGTAAGGCGAAGGAGGCATAGTGTTTTACTCTCTGGAAGGCAAGTCTGTTCCATGGTAATGGGAGGTAGATGCGATTGTCTATGGTGGTTAGTTGATAGCAGCTTCGTTTTAGAAGCATGGAAATTTACGAGCCATTTCCTACCCCAGTTCACTATGGATTGGAGGTCCTTTTCAAGTTCGGCAGTGAGGTTCGCTTTGCCCTGTCCTTTCAGAATGTAGGCGATCATGGTCTTCCATGTCTCTCTATCCCTGGTGGCTCTTAGCACGCTTTCTCCTGTTACACCATGCAACCCCCATTCTGTCATCCAACTGCTCAGGCTCTTCAAATATGTCATCCTTTGCTTTCCCCTGTCTCTTTTTACCTCTATCTGGCCTGTTAGTGTCAGGTTCTCCAAGCCCTCCTTCCCGATTGCATGTTCCAGGAACTTTAGTTATCTCTTCCTGATGCTCAATATTAATTTCCTTTCCAAAACCTCATCATTGCTCTCATGCTCGATCCATGATATTTGTAGCATCCTTCAGTTGCTTCAAGTATTTCCTTTATCTTTGATAATATTGTCCAGCTTTCCCTGCCATATTGAAGAACTGACATCAGTTTTTATTTCAAGAAGCCTGAGAAGAGTAGCAGGGGCACCCGACCAGATGTTTCAGCAGTATTCAATACACAGTCGGATGGTAGATTTATATATGTGCAGGATAGATTCAGACAGGAGAACCGACTTTCATAGTGGCGGATTTAGCAATGGATTCGATATATTCATTCCACTTGAGGTCGGCTGAGAGTGTGAGGCCAAGGAGGCGTAGTGTTTTTATTCTCTAAATTAAAAAAAGTGAAGAATGAACAAGGCTTTAAATTTTTATCTTTGATAAACTTTGTATGCTTAAAAAAAAGATATAGTCATCCGCAGACAGATCTGTTTCACGCTATCACAGCTCATCAGTACGGTTAGACATCCATTTGCTTCTAGACAGAATTGAAACCTGACCAAATTGACATCAGTTGGCAATTCTACCTCTGAGCTATAGGTGTTAAGTAGAGGAAGGCAGACTTTAGTGTTACATACAATGCACCAGTAGCTGAGAGTGTTCAAATTCATTACTGAATGAACGATGTGTAGATGCTTGAGTAGCTACTGTTTTTTCAATGTCTACTATTCCTCCATAGTGCTCAATCAGTGTATGAGAGTGTAAATAGTCATACATATATACATACATACATATATATATATATATATATATATATCCCCCCCCACACACATGCACAACTGACCAAGTAATCAACCTTCACACACCACGTTCTTCGAAATTCTAACCAAAAGATATACCCGACCAATAAAAACGTGCATTCTAACAGATAATGCCATTAATCAACCATTTACCTTTACACACCAAATTCTTCAAAAGTCTAACGGTCAGCACGAAAGACATATATCCTTTATTATCAATAACCCCAACCAACCCCACAACAACAATGAACCAAATATAGACAGCAGATGATTTCAGTTCTTGCTCATTCCTCCTGAGGAGATGTTGGATACCCAATGTCGAAACAACCATATGATTGTAGAGGACATATATAGAAAAAATTATGTACATGTTCTAAAACATAATTTATAATAAATATATATATATATATATATATATATATATATATATATATGAGAGAGAGAGAGAGATGGTGCGATGAGTAAATTGTCACTATTTTATATTTTAACTTTGGATATGTGCATTGATTTCTTTTGTTGACTGCACAGTATAGTAGGGCCAGTTGGGCACTGTGTAAATGAGCAGAATGACTCAATTCACTCAGTCAGAAATTTGGAGAACTGCAACCTTGAAACTTCTGAATATCGTTTCTTATGTCTTTGTCTATGAGTGTATCAAATTTGATTAAAATCGGATAACTCCTTCTATAACCTGACTTTTTTGATTATCGATATTTATCAGGGGTACCGCAACACAAAACCTAGCTAAGAACACTCGCAGACGCTTATAGTACAACTGTGTAAATTTTCAAGAAAATCGGTTCAGCCGTTTCAGAGTCTATATTCTTTATTAATAACTAGCAGTTTAGCCGCGTTTCACTTGTGTAGTTTAAGGAATAATAAGAATAAAAAACATATGATGAATTTACATAGCAAATACTTACACAATGTCCACCCTTGTCACTTTTATAGATTATAGATAACGATGTAGAATGTCTATTGGATTAGGATGGGAGGCGGAGGAGCAACATATATAGATATAGGTAGTATAAAGTGGGGTGATAGTATATATTTTTCTACCCTTAATTTTGGCTTTCTGAAAAATTTCAAGGTGTCGTTAGCGTTCTAAAATTTTGATCTACATCTGAGCGCAACTCGCGTCGAGCTAGACTACAAAATACAGATGAGAAGTCAAATCTATCAAACAAACAAATACTTACACAACGTCCACCCTCATCAATTTTATAGATACAGATATTTAATAAAAATAAGTTTTAACTTGGCCAGATTAGATGTTTTAATGATGTATTTTATAATTTGCCAGTATAAAATGTATTTGTCTTATCAAACTTCTTGATGTCCATGTAATTCTTATGATACTACTGTTTATAATGTTATAGTGAACAGACTTGTCTATTATTGAGAATTATAGCCAGTCTCAGGGATGTGCGTTGTGGTGCAGTGGATATCGACTTGGAACGAGAAATCGGAGAGCCGAGTTCAAATTCTAGTTGAATTCCTTGCATTCACTTACACGCAAATACCCTTGGGAAAGGTATTAATCCATCTATTCCTTCCAGTTATGGGTTAAATAACAGGACAGATTGGGTTCTATAGCCTTAGTCGGCAACCAGTCTACCGCAGAAAGCAATGGCAACCTACTGCGGGATAATCATATGCCCAGTCAGTCATGTCTCTTTCGAGACATGATCGCCCAAGCGTGTATCATGTATGGCACTTAACTGACTTATAGCCAGTCTCAAATTGCTTCTATCCTACTCTCCCTATTTTGCAACAATGCATCAACTTTCTTTGAAATGGGTTTGTCTAATGGTCTGCATAGAGCATTAAGCTCCTTTCTTTTGATAAAATGTAATGTGACCAAAGAAAATAAAATCACCCAGAATTAAAATAAAACTAGTTATCTTCTTATATTTAAGAAAATATTTCATTTGTTAACCCACAATAAAACCAAAAAAGATATGTTAAATTTATTTCTCCAGCTACTAAATAAATGTGCAATTAAGTAATTTGGTTAAGTAAGTCTTTTGTCAGTCAGTTAATTGTCATAAGTGATACACAGTTGGGCGTTCAAGTCTTTTTTTTGTATTTTTAAAATCATCTCACCCCAAGCAAGGCATTCTATTGCCACCATTGCGCAGGGGGTTACATAGGTGAAAGTGATGAGAAAGAGGGGTTAGATATAGGAAATGTCAGGAGGAGGGTAGTAGATGGATGAGAATATTGAAGATGGGAGTGGAGTAAATGAAAAAAGAGCTTGAGAGAATGGATGCGAGTTAGTGAGATAGGAGATGTCTATTGACCTTAAATTTAAATTCTTGGAGATTGTAGCTGTCGGGAAAGCAAGTATATAGAAGGGAATTAAGATACATGGCTAGCTGCGCAGAAAATTTTCACTCATTAAATTTTGAGGTTTTTATATTTCTTCTTTAGACTTATGTTAATATGTTGTTTTTTTTTTTATGGCATATCAACCTCGGTGGGTCATTTATTGCCAACTAGATTTTATTTAATTATTGCTGGTAATACCTTTTTCTTTCAACAATTTATTGTTGTTTTTTATATAAGTTTTTTTTTCAAGTATCAAGGTTTATTGGGATTTTTTTTTTTTTTTAAAGGCAGGTTCCCCAAGTCCTACCCTGTTATTTAACCCATAGCTAGAGGGAAGGGATGGATTAATACCTTTCCCAAGGATACTAGTGCTTAAGTGAATGCAGGGTATTCAACTGGAATCCGAACTCAGCTCATCGATTTCTTTTCCGAGCCAATATCCACTGCACCACAATGCACATCCGTCACTAAACGCTTACAGCACCTGGTATTCGCAAGCGGTCACCCATCTAAGTACTGACCAGGCTCAGCGTTGCTTAACTTCGGTGATAAAACTGTTAATATATAAAGGAAAAAATATTGTAATTTTTATTTTACAATAGTAAATTGACCTGAATTAATTTTTCATGACAAAATTCTTTGATTTTATGAAAAGAAAGGGAAAAATACAAACAAGATATGATACAGTACAGAAACATAGAATTTAATTTGAGGAACAATGTAATATTTTCATTATCCCTAATCCGAAATTCTTGGATCCAGTCTTTTTGGATAATAGAATAACTGTGGCCAATAATGACTGACACATATATATTTGTAAATTCTATGATATGACCAAATCTTTCATATTACATATAAAAACAAATAATAAAATTTGAATGTATTAAGGCTTGTATGTTTCAAATATTAGATATAAAAATTATGAAGAAGGAAAATGAAACTTACCCCAATCTGTCTTCATCGTAAACATAAAGGTTAAGATCATAAAAGTCACTGTGTAAATGCATCTTGTATTCTTCTCCCCAGAATGGACATAGACTTTTGTATACTGTAGCTGTTCTGCAAAGAGATAAGAACAAAAAAATTAAGAAAGAAATTTCTTATTTTCAAGTCAATTAAATATAAACAAAGTCTAAAAATGTGATTTCTAATAAATCCAGGCTCTTGCGTCAGACACAAAAACTTAGCAGAAATAGCAGGACATTAATAGACGCAAAATTTTAAAAAATACAAAACAACCACTTTCACGGCTTCTGCTCCAATGAACTTAGACCACTGGTGTCCCCTAGGTACGAATTTGCACGAGATACTAGATTAGCAACTGGGTCCCACCCTTTTACAGTGAAACCGATAAAATGTAACCGCAATTTCTACTCCAACAGCTTCTTTTCTCGCACTTCCCGACTGTGGAATTCCCTTCCACATGTATGCTTTCCCGACAGCTACAATCTGCAGGAGTTTAAATGTAAGGTCAATAGACACCTCTTATCACCCTAACTTGCATCTATTCTCCCAACACTCTCACCATCTACCCAACCCTCATTCTCCAGGAGTTTAAATGTAAGGTCAGTAGACACCTCCAAACACACTAACTCGCTTCCATTCTCTCAAACACTCTTCCCATCTACCCAACCCTCAGCCTCTGTGTCCTTACCTGTCTATCACCCTCCTTCTGACATTTCCTATATCTAACCACTCTTTCTCTTTACCTTCCCCTATATAACCCCTTGCGCAATAATGGCAGTGGAATGCCTTGTTTGGGGTGAAATGATTTTTTAAAAAAAAAACACAGTTTACAATTGCAAATAAAGGTACAAACAAAATTTGCACAAAATTTCTTTTGTGCGACTATTAAGGCAGAATAACAATTTATGATAAATGATAACCAGTAAAAAATGAGTAAAAATTTACAACTTTGGATGAGACAAGAATTTTTAAAAAATGACAAAAAGAGAAAACAATAAAGCAATAAAAAAACAAAAGTGCAACAAACTTTCATAAAAAAAAAACAAAGACATAATTGCAAATTTCTGCATGCGTATCTCTATGACACAGGAATTTTTTTAAAGTCCCCTTTTACACAGTTTGTTATTGAGAAAATTTCTCTGAAATCCTTTCATTTCAGGCTATCTACCCTCAGGAGAATTTTCATTGGAATTCCAATTTCTTTTGTCTCTCTGAGATTGGCTGGTAACAGAGCTTTCTTGATGCCAATACCCTCTTTGATGTTGATCTGCCTCCTTCCCTTACAGTCAAAAGGTCCTCCCTTTCAAAAGTTCTTTTCTCCTCGCTGTTGAAAGTTTTTCTCCTCGTATCTACTAACCTGAGCTTTATTTATACTGAAAATTTAAGCTCATCTGTGCCCCACTATTCAGGATTTGAGACCATGTCTCTCATTGGTCAATAAATACAGAAAAAATAATTTCCATAAACTAGAAATGGGTCCTTGACAAATTTTTGCAGGTATTAACCATTGAGCCAAAATAAATACACATTTGTAACAAATTTCACTCAAACCGTCTGGCCTACAAAAAGAGTGTGCAATAAAAAAAAAAAACTAAACAATTATGCGTTTAAACAAAGCTAATATTTTTGAAATGATAAAATTACATTTTTATAAATGATAAATAAACATCCTTTATTTCACTTTTATAATTACTTTAGAATCAATGAATATTTTTTATGTTAGTGAGATTTATCAAAATTCACTATTTGACTACTTTAAAAAAACGTCAAGCATGGTTAGTAGCCTGATGAATAACTGCTTGAGAATACCAGGTGCTGCAAGTTTGGATGTGCAGGTGGTGTAATGACTAAAAACTTGGAGTTCTAATTCTAATTCACTTACAGGCAAATACCTTAAGAAAGGTATCAATTCACCTCCCCCCCAACTATGGCTTAAGTAGTAGAACTTGTTTCAGTAAAAAAATCATTCAGTCAGTTAAGTGCCATACATGAAACACGCTTTGGGTGATCATGTCTCTTTTGAGACATGACTGACTGGGCAGAAGATTATTCTGCAGTAGGTTGCCATTGCTTTCTGCGGTAGACTGGTTGCCAGCCAAGGCTATAGAACCCAATCTGTCCTGTTATTTAACCCATAACTGGAAAGGAGAGATGGATTAATACCTTTCTCAAGGGTATTTGTACATAAGTGAATGCAAGATGTTCAACTATAATTCGAACTCAGCACCCCGATTTGTTGTTCCGAGCCAATATCCACTGCACCACAACGCACATTCTCAAAGAATTCTTACAATCTAAAAATATTTTCTGGTCCTAATTAACCTACAAAGGGTTGATAAGACATAAAAAATTAATTCCATATTCAGGGTAATTTTTATTCATGTTTTCACAAACATTTCCTTGTCACCAATTTGGAAATTGTAGAGCTGAGTTCTAATTCCAGTTGGGTTTGTTATATTCACTTACATGAAAATACCCTTAAGAAAGGCATCAATTCACCTCCCCCCCAACTATGGCTTAAATAGTAGAACTTGTGTCAATAAAAATCATTACTATCCCCAAAGAATTCTTACAATCTAAAAATATTTTCTGGTTTTAAGTAACATGCAAAGGGTCGATAAGCCATAAAAAATGAGATCCATATTCAAAGTAATTTTTATTTATGTTTTCACAAATTATTCTTTAGGTCATGACAGTTTTTACATTCAGTAGGCAGTTTGTAATATAAATTTGATGAAGTGTGTTTTACAATTTATCATATTGACCTCTGTCTCTGCAGCAACGATAGAAAACCTTTATTCGTTAACCCCTGGTTATTCTTATCATGACCAATATGTATCACCATTATACAAAGATACAAGAACTCTCACTGTAATCTAAACTTATTTATAAATGGAACTTTGTCTATGTGTGTGTGTGTGTGTCCGTTACCTATAGACTCCGAAACGGCTGAACCAATTTTCTTGAAAATTTACACAGTTGTACTATAAGTGTCTGCGAGTGTTCTTAGCTAGGTTTTGTGTCAAGGTACCCCCGATAAATATCGAAAATTGATAATCGAAAAAATCGGGTCATAGACGGAGTAGTCCGGTTTTAATCAAATTTGATACACTCATAGACAAAGACATAAGAAATGATATTCAGAAGTTTCAAGGTTGCAGTTCTTACAATAGTGCAGAAAATTTGATATCGATACCAGGAAACCAAAATTTGATTTATATACATTGATTTTTCTTTCAGTCTACGGTTTCGCTTTAACTGGAAACAACTGTAGCTTTTTAGTCTTTCATGCCAAAGTCCAAAGTGTCTGAGCTCCAGGACCATGAATTAGTTTTAAAGCTTTCATTACACCCGAGCAACGCCAGGCTATACTGCTAGTTGAAATATAAACAAAACCTGAATCAATAAATACAAAAATTTGATCTTGATCTTAGTAAGAAAATTCAATATTTAAATATCCAAATTTGCTTTTACTTAAAAAATTACTTTCACCAAATCTATCTGAAGACTGTCTTTTGCAATATCTACATAATACCTCAATTTAAGTAATGAATTTATGATTTGCATAATGATATCAAGCTGAAATATATCAAATTACTTTTACTACCAATAAATTAATTAAAAATTTAAACCTCATTTTATTTTTCTTACTTTTTATATACCACTGTGCATTGTGGTGCAGTGGATATCTGCACAAAATGAGAAATTGGGGAGCTGAGTTCAAATTCCAGTTGAATATCTTGGATTCACTTACACACAAATACCCTTGGGAAAGGTATTAATCTGTCTCTTCCCTCCAGTTATGGGTTAAATAATAAGACAGATTGGGTTCTATAGCCTTGGCTGGCAACTAGTCTTTTGCAGAAAACAATGGCAATCTACTGCAGGATAATCTTCTGCCCAGTCAGTCATGTCTCTTTTGAGACATGATCGGCCAAAGCATATATCACGTATGGCACTTAACTGACTGAAAGAATATAATAGTGAGAAACATGATTAAGGCTTCTACTAGGCATAAAGTGGAGGATCGTTTTTCTATTGTTATGAAGTAATAAACTGATCCCCCATTAATTACTATGTATTAATATAATACATTGCTTCTCCCTCCAGTTATGGGTTAAATAACAGATTGGGTTCTATAACCTTGGCTGGCAACCGGTCTACTGCAGAAAGCAATGGCAACCTACTGCAGGATAATCTTCTGCCCAGTCATGTCTCTTTCGAGATATGATTGCCCAAAGCATGTATCACATATGGCACTTAACTGAGTGACTGAATATAATAGTTGGAATCATGATTAAGGCTTCTAATGTCATAAAGTGGGGGATCGGTTTTCTATTGTTATGACGTAATAAACTGATCCCCCACTAATTTTTTTTTTTTAATCGTATCACCCCGAGCAAGGCGGTAACGCCACTGATGTGCAGGGGGCTATGTAATAGTGAAAAGATTGGAAAAGAGAAAGCCGGAAACCACATCCTAAACTAATAATATAATACATTGCTTCTCCCTCTAGCTATGAGTCAAATAACAGGACATTGGGTTCTATAATCTTGGCTGGCAACCAGTCTACCGCAGAAAGCAATGGTAACCTACTGCGGGATAATCTTCTGACCAGTCAGTCATGTCTCTTTTGAGATATGATTGCCCAAAGCATGTATTATGTACGTATGGCACTTAACTGACTGATATATCACTGTAATGTGACTCAATTCTTGACTTTTCCAAATTTATTAGTGCTGTCGCTTGCTGATTTTTTACTTGACTCTCAATTGATATTATTGGAGACCAGAAGAGTGATGCTGAAGTTAGGAAAGAGATGCTCATAATTATTATTTCATATACAGATTATACAGGATTCTTTCTATGTCTAGTGTTCATTTTGTTTGTTCTTAAATCATTTAAGTCTCAGGG
Source organism: Ascarosepion bandense (assembly GCA_037127315.1). Taxonomy (NCBI): domain Eukaryota; kingdom Metazoa; phylum Mollusca; class Cephalopoda; order Sepiida; family Sepiidae; genus Ascarosepion; species Ascarosepion bandense. The sequence goes on from JBBBDQ010001548.1 coordinate 684,354, forward strand.
CATTCTAACCCTTAGATGACATGTGAACTAATTTTGATCCTGCTGTCAGATGTGTGTTGTGGCGCAGTGGGTATCGGCTCGGAATGAGAAATCGGAGAGCCGAGTTCGAATTCCAGTTGAATTCCTTGCATTCACTTACACGCAAATACCCTTGGGAAAGGTATTAATCCATTTATTCCTTCCAGTTATGGGTTAAATAACCAAACAGATTGGGTTCTATAGCCTTGGTTGGCAACCAGTCTACCGCAGAAAGCAATGGCAACTTACTGCAGGATAATCTTCTGCTCAGTCAGTCATGTCTCTTTCGAGACATTATCACCCAAGCGTGTATCACGTATGGCACTTAACTGACTGACTGTATGCAAATTAACATCAGTTTTTTTTAATGCAGTTAAGACTTACAGAAAATAAAAAAGAAAAACAACAGTTGATATTATTGGAGACCAGAGGAGTGATGCTGAAGTTAGAAAAGAGATACTCATAATTATTGTTTCACCTACAGATTTTACAGGATTCTGTCTATGTCTAGTGTTCATTTTGTTTGTCCTTTGATGTCTTAAGTGTCTCAGGGCATTCTGACCCTTAGATGACATGTGAACTAATTTTAATCTTGCCGTATACAAATTAACATCGGATTCTTTAATGCAGTTAAGACTTACACAAAATAAAAAAGAAAAACAACACTGCTACTGTTTCAGTGTGAAGTTATGGAAGCCACAGATATGAGAAGAGAAAAAAAAACGAAAAAGACTAAAGGGACTCAGCACAGATGGTAACACTGTTTAGTATTGTTGCAACACTATTATTGCAAGCATTAAACGGAAAATGAAAATGGCAACTATTCTATACCAGAACAAGGTTAACAATACTTTGCACCGGATAATACATTCATCTTAAGAAGATCAGAGAATGGACAATCCAAAACATTGTCAAAGACAGCAACAAAGATGAGGACAGTCCCATAAAATCATTCAACATTACTTTTACTAGTATTTAAAATAGACATCCAGTTTTTATTAGATATTTAATAGTGAAAGAGGGGAGGGAAAGATAGAATGCTAGGGAACAATCTTTCCTCAGCAACAAAGGAAGCCTGAAGGAGAGACTAGTAATATTTTTGCTTCAGAGATGAAAATTCCCAGAAGCAAATCAATTCTTCAGCATTTTCATTACTTCATTGTAGATGTTTTTATCTAAACCTAGCTACAATGAGATACAAATCTTATAAACACAAGTGTATATGCCCAGTAGGTTTTTGGTTAACAAATGTATTCTGAAGGCCCATATCAGTTTAAGTAATTATTATTAGTAATTAAAACAAATTATCTTTCTAAAAAGAATTTCAGAACATTAACCCTCTAGGGCCATTCGTATCATATTTGATACAGTATGAAAACAAGCCTGGAAAGAAATATTTTCCTGAAAAATTTTTTAAGAGAAATATTTTATAAATTTCAAATGAAAGTACTGACTGCTCAGTCAATGAATACCAAATGTTTCCTTATAGGGAAATACCAAATGTTTCCTTATAGGGAAATACTGTATCAAATATGATACGAATGGCCCTAGAGGGTTAACTTTATGATAAATAATCTTCAAAGCACATCTATATTTATAGCATATATCTTTGGGTGCTTTACTATAAAACAATAATTTGGGGCGATATGTTTAAACGATAATATAAAACAATAATTCCTAACTTGATATCAGTATTACTTCTGTGGTGAATGCTATACATATATGGTCTTGTGTTATATGAAGCTTGGTAAATATCAATATGTATTCATGACATCAATTGAATAACCTTGAAATATATTATTGCTCTTTATTGCTAAATCTTATCATTGGTTTTCAATATTTGATATTTCTAGAAGTGCAATGAAAAGAAAAACAGGTGAGCAGAGTTTAAATACTGGTTGAGATTGTTACATTCACTTATGTGAAAATACTCTTTGGAAAGGTATGAATCCATCTCTTCCCCTTGCAACTATGGGTTAAATCATAGCACAGACTAGGCTCCAACTTCATTGAGGTATTATTAATATTACATTATCACATGTTTTTATTAAACAGATTATGCAGATCTTTTTTTTTTAATCATATCGCCCCAAGCAAGGCATTTTACTGTCACTGTTTTACAGGGGGTTATATAGAAGGAAAGTTATGAGAAAGAGTGACAGGTTAAAGGGGCTGTCAGGAAGTGGGTAAGAGAAGGATGAGAATACTGATGAGAGTGGAGTGGACAAAAAAAGGAGCTTGAGAGGGAGGATGCAGGTTAGTGAGATAAGAGATGACTATTGACTCTACATTTAAATTCTTGGAGATTGTAGCTGTCGGGGAAGCAAGTAAATGGAAGGAAATTCCACAGGCAGGAAGTGCAAGAAAAGAAGCTGATGGAGTAGAGTTTGCATTTACATTTTATTGGTTTCACAGTAAAAGGGTGGGACCTAGTTGCTAATCTTGTGGCTCGAGTAAATTCATATATAGGGGCACTAGTGAGCTAAGTTCATCGGAGCAGAAGCCGTGAAAGTATTTGTAGAATACAAATAAATATGATTTGGAGTTTAGTGAGAAAATAGTTTGGTCCTGCATTTTCCACTGATCAATTATTTTGGTGCAAGATTAAAAAATTTGGAATTGTAAAGTTAAAGAATAAAAATGTTATATGCAAATATTTATTCTCATTATTATAAAATAATTTTTTTTCATCATTATATAATAATTACTTTTTCTCCTCATTAAAAAATATTTTTTTCTCATCATTATAAAATATTACCAAAATTGAAAGCTTCTCCATAGAAAGAGATTTTTAAAAAGTGATCTAAAATGCATAGTCAGAGGAAAAAGTTAGCAAATTGAAAGATTTGATTAGGTTTTCAAAGAAATTTTTTTAAAAAACACATTGACTGGTGACTGAGCAATTACAGCCATTTCTAAAATAATGAATTGACAAAACTCATAATAAAATATAAATCTACAAAAATAAAAATTTGAACAAGAGAAGCAAGAAAAAAAGTATCAGTTTTCAGCCCTAATTCCATAAATATACATCAAGATGCCAAAATTCATAGAAGCATTAGGTACAGTTAAGGGTAGGTGAGGCCACTGTACAGCAATATCATAAAAATACTTTGACCTATCATTTACACCCTGACATTTGGCAAGTTAGTGAGAATACAAGCTAAGCTTCTCATATATAGCTAAATCCGCTGCTAAGAAGGTTGGTTCTCTGTGCTGGGCCAGGAATGTTTTCCCTGTCTGAAACAATCCTGCACATATACAAATCTACCATCCGCCCGTGCATTGAATACTGTTACCATATCTGGTCAGGTACTCCTGCAATCCTCCTAGGTGTCCTTGACAAAATCCAACGAAGAATCTGTAATGTGATTGATCCCAACTTGGCAGCTCAGATACAGTCACTTTCTTACTGGCGCAATGTGGCTTCCCTGTGTCACTTCTACAAATACTTTCATGGCTTCTGCTCAGATGAACTTAGCTCACTGGTACCCCACCATACATGAATTTGTTCGAGCCACATGATTAGCAACTAGGTCCTGTCCTTTTACTGAAACTAATAAATTGTAAATGCAAATTCTACTCCAGCAGCTTCTTCTCTCGCACTTCCTGCCTGTAAAATTCTCTTCCGTTTACTTGCTTTCCCGACAACTACACTATTCAAGAATTCAAATGTAAAGTCAATAGTCATCTCCTATCTCACTAACCTGCATCCTCTCTCTCTCTGTCATGCTCCTTTCTTTGTTCATTCCACTTTCACCAGTATTCTCATTCTTCTCCTACCCTCTTCCTGACATCCCCTGTAACCTGTCACTCTTTCTTATAACTTACCTTCTATGTAACCCCCTGCTCAACAGTGGCAGTAAAATGCCTTGCTTGGGGCGACACAATGTGGATTAGTGGAGTTCAAACAGCATGACAATAGGTACAAGAGGGATGGGACGAGACGGGACAGGACATTTCATTTATGATATTGTGTATACATTTGACATCCTACAATCTGCAGTATCATGTGTATACAAGCACAAGGTGCTGACTATGGGTGTTTACTGAATGTAATCAGAAGTGGTGAGCTAGAATTGTCTGCGTAAAAATGATACTGGCTCAAATCACATGCATATTCAATGCAGAAGGCACTAAATACATATCTACCATATCAGTTCAAGTTTTTGAACATGGGACATGGAGCAGAAAACATGTCCCTGTTGGCACCAAATCAGACACAGAGCCCCACCCGGGCTTGGGACATAAGTAACTGGACACAGGAGAACTGTTAATTTGTAAAATGGTTTGATGATTCACGGTTCCAAATGTTTCAGAATAATAATAGGGTTTGAAGCTATAGGCCTCAGTTGTCAACAAGGCACCTTGCAAGTTCTATATTAGTGTTGGATGTGTTCACATGATATGGATGGGTTGGGTTCACTCTATCTTCATAAACATTTTTTTTTAATAATCATTTCACCCCGAGCAAGGCATTTCACTGCCACTATTGCGCAGGGGGTTACATAGAGTGGTGAGAAAGGATGGTTAGATATAGGAAAAGTCAGAAGGAGGATGATAGATGGGTAAGAATACCGAAAATTAGGGTTGGGTAAATGTTGAGTGTTGGGAGAATAGGTGCAGGTTAGTGTGATTGGAGGTGTCTATTGACCTTACATTTAAACTCCTGGAGATTGTAGCTGTCGGGAAAGCAGGCATGTGGAAGGGAATTCCACAGTCCCTAACTAATGGCTGTGACACTGCACTGTTTCATGATCATTTGCAATATCAGCTGGTTATTCCAACAGAATAACACACTGTATCATCAGTTGCCCAAGTTGCCTAGAATTAGATGTGGAGCATTCCGAAGACCTGATAAATGGTGTCCGCACCATCTTTGCCCTATATAAGCTCAGCTGAGCATTTATGGTACAGTGTGGATTGGCCTATTTACATGCAAGACTCTGTACCTATAAATATCAGGGAAAACAAAAAAAACAAACAACACAAAAACAAACAAACAAAACAAAGAAACAAAGAAAAAAAAACGGAAAGACAACGTGTCATTTCTGACCTCAGAAGCCTGAATTTAAGATGAATTTAAACGTGATACTCGATTCACATATAGGTCCGATCCTTTTACCGTTTAAATATTTAAATGTATTCACACTCCACCCACGTCTATTGAACAGGTGAAGAGGCTCATCCCTTGTTCCCTGCTTAGGATGTGGTTTTTGGCTTTCTCTTTTCCAATCTTTTCACTCCTCTTCCTTTTTTTTCAATTGGAGTAGATAGACTAAACTATCTCCCGGTTCACACTCCAACCACATCTATTGAACAGGTGAAGAGGCCCATCTCTTGTTCCCTGTTTAGGATGTGGTTTCTGGCTTTCTCCTTTCCAACCTTTTTACTCTTACGTAGCCCCCTGCACATCAGTGGCATTACTGCCTTGCTCAGGGTGATATGATTAAAAAAAATAGATGTGGACAGCTATCAAGATGGTATGGCTCAATGTCTCTCCAGATATTTTTTGGTCATTTGTGGAATCAATCACATATCAAATGGCTGCATTTTGTCAACCTAACAGGGGTCCTACATGATAGTACTCCATTAATTTTGTTAAGTCACTGTAGTATGATTGCAAATGTGTGCATGTGTTTCATTAAATAAATAATATAAATGCCTTAAAAATGTTCTACAAATTATACATTTCTCACTGGAAAATACTTTTTTCAATATATTTTATTTAGTACTTAGTATTTTTTTGTGAGGTGCATTGCCAGTAATTTAAGTAGTACCAAATTTTGGTCTTATATTTAAAGTTCTATGATACTGCTGACCACAATGCACTGTTTAAAAATAACACATACTCATGCACGTACGTATGACCTCAGATGTAATATATTTTCTAATTTAAAGTTAGTTATGCCATTGCAATGGATATCCATATGCTGTTAAAGATATATTTTCTCTGTAATGTGTACTTCCTGCCATAAAAACTCAAGGAATTTGCTGAGTTGGCGACTATAGTTAATGTACACATAACATCAGACAACGTATTGCAGGCCAAATAGTTGAACCACGAAATAATTTCTTTTTCACATTAATATAAAGTGTACTTAAGGCTGCCTGGTGTTAGCTTGCGTATTGAGCAATTGGCCAAGCAAATTTATAGAGTAGTTACTTCTTGTTATTTTTCTGCTCAAGTTAGAGTCCATCTTGGCACTTGTTCTGCTTTCCCATCTATGAAAAAGATGTTCTTCCTTCCCACCATGTTTCGTCTGTTATTTATAGATGTGTTTGTAGCTGTAGTAACGACTATATTAGGAAGGACGTCACAAAGATTGGATAGCAGAATAAAACGACATGTGCCGCAAAGAATTCTCAATACGGATGTTCCGGCGGGTCAAATTGTTAACACTTCTGGATCAGCCATTGCTGAGCACCTTATAAGCAACAGAAATTGTGTGAATGGTTTCAGTGTGGACCAGTTCACTGTGGTGTTTGGTTCACACTCTGCATTTCATCTACAGGCACTGGAGTCAATATACACAAAAACCATGACCCCGTCTCTTTGTAGACAAAAAGAATGTATACTTGGACTCCATATCATCACTATTTGTGCCTGTCTGTGCCCTTCCCAATATTTTTTTTCTCCCCCTTACTTTCTACCATAATTCATTCTCATCTTTTACATTTTAAATGTGAATATTGAATTAAAATAAGTCCCAGTAATACCCTGATGAAATATGGGATTGAAACCAGTCGGTCTTTTTGTCTTTCTTTTGTTAACCTCTACAAACGCCTGTAAGTATGAAGCTTACTTTATTAATTTCAATTGTAAAATTTTGTGCCAGCAATAATTTGTTTTAAAATAAAAGAATTATTCAAAATGTCATCAAATTAGTGTAGAATATCATGCAAAATTGAGTCTAGTCAAAACAAAATTTGGTAAGAAATTAAAGTTTATTAAAAAAATTGTTTACCTGTAACATGAAAAATGAAAACAATATTTGTTTGTGTGTGTGTGTATATAGGTGTGTGTCATAACTCATTTTCTAGTCATTATAATATTATATCTTGCTTAGGCTACTTGCCATAATGTCTATTAGAAATACACTTGACTGACTCCAACAAACTTTTTTTTGACTCACTTGGAGTTCTTTATTTAAGCCATCTAGCCTAGTTCAACTTTGTATTTTTTTGTTTTGAGTCAACCTCTAGTTTTTCTAATGTATCTTTTTTCTGGTCATCATGCTTGCACATTCAATAAATTTTTTGGGTGTTGGTACATCAGAAATATCATACAGTACTTGCATAAGTTCTTCCTTTCTTGCAGGTCTTTCTTTGGTAAACCTTTTCTTTAGTTGACTGTATTGTCATTTGTGGTCCCACTTTTTTCTTTTACCATATACAGTACTGTGCAAAAATATTAGGACAAGAACTATTTTATCTTTTATGAGCCATCAAAATAAAGTTTAAAACCACCCCTGTCCTAACACTTTTGCACACTATCAGTAGTGTGCAAAAGTATTAGGACAGGGGTGATTTTCCTAAAAACCTCACTGAAATTCAAATATAGAGTGAAAAGCCAAGTAAATTGCTAATAAATATTGATTATTTAAAACTAGGTGTAAAAGAATGTATTAAAAAGAAGTTATATTTAATTTTTCCTATTTTCTATTAAACAGGTTATTTTGAAACTACTCTATTGAATATCTATGGGATATTTTGGATAAAAAATTGATAAATCTAATGTTACTTTGCAAGACACTTTGGGAACAAATATAAGCTGCTTGGCAGGAGATACCGTTAGATACATTGAAGAAGCTTGTGATGTCAATTCCTGATAGAATGAAGGCTGTGATTAAAGCAAAAGGCGATTATACTAAATATTAAATTTATTTTGTAACAAGTATTTTTTTCTTGTTAAAGCATTTGTTGAGTAAATTGTTTATTTTCTGTCAATACTTTATAAAAGATAAAATAGTTCTTATCTTAATACTTTTACACAGTACTATATATATACTAGGTGCGATTGGTAAATTGTCGCAATTTTATTATTTCAAAGCAAAAGGCTATTATATTAAATTTATTTTGAAACAAATATTTTTTATTGTTAAAGCATTTGTTGAGTAAATCAAATAAAATTACTTTGTTTATTTTCTGTCAATATGCCTCATAAAAGATAAAATACTTCTTATCCTAATACTTTTGCACAGTACTGTATATCATCTTGACAATTTGTGACATTATTACACTATCTTCCCCATTTTTAAACCCCTAAAAAACACTTTTTTTGCCAATTTTGAAAACTTTAGTCTCTTTTTTCATGATCTGTTCTTATTCATCTCGAACTGGTAACAAATTGTTGAACACCGGTTTTATTTTTTCTATCAAACATCAATTCTACTAGTGACATGACTGATGATGTATTGGGATTAGGCATTATTTGGTATACTCTCAAGAATTTTTATGGTACTCCTATTTTGGTATTTGCTTTTTTCAAAATTCTCTTAAAAGTATCCACAAACTGTTCAGTTTTGACCCTGGGTGGTACAGCAGGGTTGTAATGTATTCAATCAAAAATATTTTACAAAAATCTTCAAATTTGTAAGCAGTGAATTGTGTAATGCTATCCGAGACTATGACATCCAGAATGCCATATCTTGCAAAAAGTTTGTGTAAAACCATTAGAAGTTGTTTTTTTGCACTTACAAATTTCAGGCCACTTAGTAAAGCTATTCACTACTATCAGAAAATACGATCTGTTTATTGGACCTGTAAAATCTATGTGTAATCTTGACCATGGCATATCTGTCTGTAGCTAACGTTGCAATTTTATGATAGGTGATTTTTCTGCCAGAGCCCAAACTCTGCAGGTTTTTCCTACTTTTTCAATGTCTTGATCCAATTTTGGTCCAAAATACATATCTGCTCATAAAACTTTTCATCTTCGACATTCCTGGATGTTCACTATGAAATTCGTTTACTATCTGCTTTTGTAGTATATTAGGTATTACTACTCTTTGCATGAACATTGATACTCCATCACATAGCGAGTAAGTGTTCAAGTCTGGATTATGTTCTTTCTAATTTTGGGTCCTGGGCATGACGGTAAACTGCATCCAGCAGCAAGGCCTCTGATTGGGAAGTTGTGATAAGCATGGAACCACCTCTTAATTGCTGTTGTTCCCAGGTTCACCCAGACCCAGAGTGATAGCACCTGTTAGGGTCCCAGCTATGGGCAAATAGCTAACCCCCAAACGGGGGTCAAAGCACTATGAAAGTATAAAAATACACTTTTATAGAAATATATACATAAAAATATACATTTTTGAATTCCTTGCATTCACTTCCGCCCAAATACTCTTGGGAAAGGTATTAATCCATCTCTTCCCTTCAGTTATGGGTTAAATAATAGGACAGATTGGGTTCTATAGCCTTGAATATATTTTACATTCATATGATGATGGTAACATGAAAGCTGTTACACATGTTTTGCATTTACTTCTACCAGCAGAAAAAAAACTACAGCCAGATCAAAAATGAGGCTTTCGCAATAATATTTGCAGTGAAAATATTTTATCTAAACTTATTTATAAATGGAACTTTGTCTGTGTGTGTCCGTTACCTATAGACTCCAAAATGGCTGAACCGATTTTCTTGAAAATTTACACAGTTGTACTATAAGCGTCTGCGAGTGTTCTTAGCTAGGTTTTGTGTTGAGGTACCCCCCATAAATATCGAAAATTGATAATCGAAAAAATTGGGTTATAGAAGGAGTGGTCCGATTTTAATCAAATTTGATACACTTATAGACAAAGACATAAGAAACAATATTCAGAAGTTTCAAGGTTGCAGTTCTTACAATAGTGCATAAAATCGATTATATATATATATATATATATATATAAAAGTCAAGATGTTTGTGTGTGTGTCTGTTTATCTGCCTGTATGTCTGTATTTTTTCAGTCTTTTTATTTTATTTTTTGCTTTGGGTTTGGCTCTAAGTAGGTATAATTGTAGTTCTTAGTCTCAGCCATCATACCATTTACTCAGAGGACTTATATAGCCTTCGATATTCAGTTTATGACAAAAAAAATTTATTTGATATCAATACCAGGAAATCAAAATTTGAATTACATCCATTCATTTTTCTTTCAGTCTACGGTTTCGCTTTAACTGGAAACAAATATTGCTTTTTAGTCTTTCGTGCTAACATCCAAAGAGTGTGAGCTCCAGAACCATGGATTAGTTTTAAAGCTTTTATTACACCCGAGCAACGCCGGGCTATATTGCTAGTTACCCATATTTCTGCATCTTCTTTCAACATTAACCCTTGAATGAAAATTAATCCTTTAGACATATCCAGAGTCAGTTCATTTAATGTGAATCTTTCACACTCCTTGTTAATGATTCCAGCATATGTGACAAAATCTTTGTCTTCTATTTCGTATTAAATAATGTGTTGCTCTCACTAAAAATTTTAGAATATTTATTGTTTCTCCAAAGTAATTGCTCCTGTTTTTGTTTTTTTATTTTTAGTAGTACAAAATTACAGTATTTTTAATTTTCTACCATTGCCAATTTTCTCAACAAAAGTCTTCTTTTTTTTTATCTTTCCAGTTGCTGCGTTCTTCACTAAAAATTTTCTCAATTCTAAATTAAACAGAAAAGATAATTCCATCATTTGAATTACGTGTGAATTTAGATATTGCATTTTTGAATCAACATCAAGAGTGAAAGAATTTTTTGTTTTATTCTTAATTATTTCAATCAACTTTTGTTGTTGTTTCTGGAGTTCCAAAACCTGATGATGTTGGTCTTGTTGCTGTAATTTAGGCACATGTACAAAAAGTATTTGTGTATGTACAAAAAGTATGGTAATTTTTTAAGCATATCTTAGTTGTGTCACAAGGCTGAAAGAATGGAGCAATCAATAATAATTTAAATCACTATTCTATCATAATTGTTCTAAAGAAACAAGTTTGTTAACCATTACACCATGTCAACGTGCCTGAGCAAAGAGTTGTATGAATGAGTGAAGTGACCATAAAGAGTAATAAATGCTATAATATATTATCATGTTTTGTATTATTGATCATAATAAACATTTAACACTTTATATATATATAACTACTTTATAAATAAAGTAGTTATATATATTAGATCTATATTTAGCATGGAAATGTTATATAAAAACGTTTTCTTTCTTGGCAGATATCTACCAAATAAAAATGGCTTTTATTTAGTATGCATAATGATAAGGTGCATATATATATATATATATATATATATATATATATATATATATATATATAATATTATTATTATTAGTGTTATTATTGTTTAAAATTTTTTCATATTTTTTATTATTATTTTTATTAATATTATTTAAGATCATTTTTTAATATTTTGTTTATCATTTTCTTATATAGTATATTTTTTAATTTATTTAAAAAAAATTTTTTCAAATTTTTTAATTTTTCAAATTATTATAGCTATATTTATTTATTATACTTCTAGTAGTTATAATTTAATTTGTATTAAAAAGTATGATTTACCATTTATTTTTATACTGTAGATATATTCCATTATCTTTAAAACTGAATTTAATGTTAAATTTCCATGTCATGTTTTTCTAAGCAGGTGAATTGTAATAGACGCTGATGTTGATCTAAGTCATAAACTTTAATTTCCTTTCTCCTTATACTGTTCATTCTCCTTTCCTTTTCTTTTTTTTTCTCTTTTTTCTGTTTATCATTTTTCTATATTTTTCTTTTTCTTTCTTTCTTTGTTTTTTTTTTTGAATGAGTGAGGAAATGTTTTTTTGTAGATTAATGGCGGTGGGGGGAGATTATGCTTACAGGGAAAAAATTTTTTTTTTTTTTTAATCTTCTCCCCCCCAAGCAAGGCATTCCACTGCCACTATTGCACATGGGGCTACAGAGGGGAAGGTAAAGAGAAGGAGTGGTTAGACATAGGGAATGTCAGGAGGAAGGTGACAGATGAGTAAGGATAGCGAGGATGAGGGTTGGGCAGATGGGAAGAGTGTTTGATAGAATGGGAGCAGGTTAGTGTGTTAGGAGGTGTCTATTGACCTTACATTTAAACTCCTGGAGATTGTATCCGTCAGGGAAGCAATCCTGTGGAAGAGAATTCCACAGTCGGGAAGTGCGAGGAAAGAAACTGTTGGAGTAGAAGTTACGGCTGCATTTTATCGGTTTCACTGTAAAAGGGTGGGATCTAGTTGCTAATCTAGTATCTCGTTCAAATACGTATTTAGGGGGCACCAGTGATCTAAGTTCATCGGAGCAGAAGCCGTGAAAGTATTTATAGAATAATCATATTTATAGAAAATGTCATTTCATTCCCCTAGTGTCTAGACTGCTTACATCCAATAAGTTGTTATTGGCTACAAAGGTAATTCTATTAAATTTCTATGCATTTCAGCTATTTTAAAAACAAAAAAAGAACGAAAGAAAACACTTTCTATTTTCGACATGCCCTAAAGAGACTGTTTTTATTTGGTTCCGAGTGCATTGTTTTCATCAATTCTTTATATATTCTTAACTTGCATAAATTTTAATATCTATTAAATCAATATTATATCATAATGCATAACAAAGTACTGGATATATGTAAGTTAATTGATATCTTTTATGAATTTAAGTGCAATACTAGGCTTGCATCAAGATATCATTAATTTACAGGTGAGTTGTCTAGATGTAGTTCTATGCTATCAGTTTATTTTCTGACATTTCTCACCTCTGGAACTCCCTTCTTGCCCTATGCTTTCCAGCCAACTTTAATTACTATCTACTGTTCTCCTTATGACTCTTTTCTCTTTCTGATATTAATGTTTCTGTTTCTAACTTTTCTATACACTGTAATCCCCTTGTGTTTTAGTGGCTTTATTGTCTTGATTTTAGTGATATTAATTAAAAAAAAAGAAGGTGATCCAAAGAAATTTCACTTTCTGCTCTTCTCTAAAATACATTATCATGAAATTATAATCTCGGAACGGAAGTATAATCTGAACAAGTTCATATAGAGAGGACCATTCTCATAGGCTTCATCTTGCTTATAACAAGAGCAGAAGATCAAGATCATTCTTGGTTCTAGAGATATCCTAAATAGAAACTACCAAGGGAAATAGATAATCTTTGCTGCTAATCCTATGCATATAATTTCCACAATAAACCTTGTTCCATAGTCCATATAAGCATGTGGCTACGTCAGTCAGTTAAGTGCCAGATGTGAAACATGCTTGGAGTGATCATATCTTGAAAGAGACATGACTGACTGGGCAGAAGATTATCCCGCAGTAGGTTGCCATTGCTTTCTGCAGTAGACTGGTTGCCAGCCAAGGCTATAGATCCTAATCTGTCCTGTTATTTAACCCACAACTGGAAGGAAGAGACGGATTAATACCTTTCCCAAGGGTATTTGCGTGTAAGTGAATGCAATAAATTCAACTGGAATTCGAACTCAACTCCCCGATTTCTTGTTCCAAGCTGATATCCACTGCACCACAACGCACTAAGTAGTATCAGGAAATAACAATATTAACCAATATTTCTTGTACTCCAATGTACTCTTGTATTTTCAAAATCTATGCAAGCATTTTAAATTGGTGCATTAAAAACATTAAATTTATTCTACTTAACTTGTTTTAATATTGAGACTGGTGTGGACATTGCCTTTTATTTATAAGCTGCTTATATGAAGTGATGCGTTGTGGTGCATTGGATATTGGCTTGGAACAAGAAATCAGGGAACCGAGTTCGAATTCCAGCTGAATTCATTGCATTCACTTATGTGCAAATACCCTTGGGAAAGGTATTAATCAGTCTCTTTCTTCCAGTTATGTGTTTAATTAACAGGACAGATTGGGTTCTATAGCCTTGGTTGGCAACCAGTCTACCACAGAAAGCAATGGCAACCTACTGCGGGATAATCTTCTGCCCAGTCAGTCATGTCTCTTTCGAGACGTGATCACTCCAAGTGTATATCACGTATGGCACTTAACTGACTGACTGAATATAATAGTTGGAATTATGATTAATGTTTATGATGGTCATAAAGTGGGAGATCGGTTTTCTATAGTTATGAAGTAATAAACTGATCCCCCACTAATTACTAATTAATAATATAATGCATCTCTTCCCCCTCTAGCTATGAGTCAAATAACAGGATAGATTGGGTTCTACGGCAACCTACTGCGGGATAATCTTCTGCCCAGTCAGTCATGTCTCTTTCGAGACATGATTGCCCAAGTGTGTATCACGTATGGCACTTAACTGACTGATATGAAGTGATGAACAAGATATTTTCTGTATATTTTTGTTTTTTATTTAGTTGACTTATGAGTAAAAGTTTTTGTGAGATCATTGTATGGGTCCCACTTTTTTACAATAAAATGTAACTGCAATTTCTATTCTCACAGCTTGTGGAATTCCCTTCAATATACTTGCTTCCCCAACAGCTACAATCTCCAGGAATTTAAATGTAAGCTCAATAGACATCTCCTATCACATGGACTTACATCCATTCTCTCAAGCTTTTTATCTATTCCACCCCCATCCTCAGTATCCTCATCTGTCTATTACCCTCCTCCAGACATTTTCTATAACTAACCCCTCTTTCACATCACTTTCCCCTATGTAACCCCCTGTGCAACAGTGGCAGTAGATTGCCTTGCTTGGGGTGAGATGATTAAAAAAAAAAAACCACTTAAGTATAAATTGATCGAAAGAATAATCACTCCTGTTAGGTTCTGATATTTTCCTCAGTTGACTCATGATAGAGATGAACATAGTCTGTGAGCAGCGAAAATAGAATGAGAACAATCTACTTACATGGATTGAAAAAAAAATCCCTGTGCAGCAGTGGCAGTAGAATGCCTTGCTTGGGGTGAGATGATTAAAAAAAAAAAATTCTTCATCAGTACTGATCGTGCTTTTTTTTAACTGAGCTAAATTTTAAATCCAGTGGATGATAATGATCAATGATCACAGAGTGAGAATCGCCACTACTTTATCTCTGATAAAGACATTTATTGACTCTTCCTCACTATTTTTCTTCACACGGTTTTGTCTCTCATTCCAGTCAATTGGCACCAACTACGAGGGGTGGGGAAGGCGTGCAGCTGAAAATACCTTTCCACTTTATTTTATGAGGGAGCTAATAAGAGTGTATATGTAAGAATACAAAATGAATAGTACAAAACAATGATGATAAAAATGCAAACATCCCAGTAACAGAGATATTATACGTGAACATAAGATACGCATGATGATGGTGGTGATGATGATGATACAAGTAGTATTAATGAAAAAAAGAAAAGCAAAAAAATACATGTGTGTGAGTATGTGTGTGTATGTGTAATATTTGGTTTAACTGAATCTGATTTCAGTGTCAACTAAATGAATCAATCATCATTACTCACAAAATCACAAATATACTGAGATATATATATATATATCTGAGTGAATAACGAATGAAGAAAAATTTTTTTTTTACAACGTACAAAATATTAATTTAAAACAGTGCTCAATATATAATATATAGAGCTGTGAATATTTGTTATAAATTATATTTTACAACAT
The DNA here is from genome assembly GCA_037127315.1 of Ascarosepion bandense. Classification (NCBI taxonomy): domain Eukaryota; kingdom Metazoa; phylum Mollusca; class Cephalopoda; order Sepiida; family Sepiidae; genus Ascarosepion; species Ascarosepion bandense. The sequence continues at coordinate 699,968 of JBBBDQ010001548.1, forward strand.
GTACAAATTTTTTATATATCCACTACAAATCGTACATTTGGTTCGACATTGAAACTACAATGTCTCCTTATCAGGTGGACAGGCCATTCCTGTTCACACCACCTGATGAGACATTGTAGTTTCAATGTCGAAACAAATGTATGATTTGTAGTGGATATATAAAAAAATTGTACATCTTCTAAAATATAATTCATAATATATATATATATATATATATATATATATATATATATATATATATTCTCTGTTTCCTTTTAAGAAAAACTTTAACCACCGGTCATATTTCCGTAATAAATTTATTTCAGTCAATAATTGTTGTTGCCAACAATCACCGACTTCATCAGACGGAAGGCCCTATTCGACTTGTTTCATGTCGTATTACTACGGAATGAAAGTTCAGTCAAGGCCAGGCGGAGGGGGAGGCAACATAGGATAGCCCACTATAATAAGTATTTCCGTTTTCGTTTGCCGGGATATAGTGGGAGGAGAAGTTTAATACAAACAAAATTAACACATATATTAAGGCAGACACATTAAGGCAGATACATTATTTCATGGTAAATTGGAAGTATAGGTCTATTTCAGACAAACCATCATCAGCGTCCGTCTTTATTGTACAGAAGATTTTACATAGAATATTTGGTATTTTTGTCAGGTAAATTCCAATAGAGACAAACTCAAAAGAACTCAAGGTTAAATATAAAATTAAATTTAACAGAGTAATTGAACCAAAGAAACAAATTGATATTTAAATGCAGACATAAAAATGAGTATAAAATCATCTAGCTAGATCAAAATCAAAATTAAACTTAAAAATTTAGTTTCTTTTGGAGAAAATCTGGAATTTTCTTTTGGAAGAAACCCCCCCACAAAATTTTTTTTTTTTTAATAGTTATATTGTATTATTGCATTAGTTATATAATATTAATATTATTACACTGTAATATTGTTTATATATATATATTTGTGTACGAATATGTGAGTATGTATTTATATGTGTATATGTTTAAACACACACACGCATACATACAGTGGATGAATATGAAGTCAAGCTCTCCAACCATTCTGAAGATGAGATTCTGATCTCGAAATATTAATGAATACTAAATAGGTAATACCCAACACCTTCTTAATCTTCCTTTATTTTACTAAACGCATTGTGATAGCCTTCAAATACCTACCCATACACCTTATATACACAATGTTTCAAGCAAAATATAAAACTCTAATGTAATAACTCATTTACAAATGAAAAATATTCAAAAGTTCTATAATATAATTGTATTGAACACTTTCTAATATAATTGTGTACTGGTCTAATTTAATTATGATTAAAAACTAAATATTTAAAAAATATATATATATATGCTTGCAACCATGTTGCATTGTCAGATCACTGAAGTTAAGCAACATTGAGCCTGGTCAGTACTTACATGGGAGACCGCTTGGGAATAACAGGTGCTGTAAGCGTAAAGACCAAGAGTGGTCCACTGGTTCTCCAAGTTTGGAGGTTTGGAGGTTGGGCGCAGGGCTATATATATATATATGCAAGTTTTGTTAACCACAGTACCTTGTCAGTATGCTTTAATGAAACTTGTATAAAAGAAGGATTGTTACTCAAATACAAAATTATTGCATTACATAACCCAGCAGGCAACAAAGAAAATAAAACTATAATGTTCAGGGAAAAACCTTGTTTTATGATAAATAACAATAGCTAAAAATGAAATCCAAGATTTACATGTCTCATATAGAAAATAAGGTATTTTTAAAAAAAACACAACAGCACCTTGTCAGTCATTCTCGCTTGATCACCGAAGTTAAGCAATGTTGAGCCTGGTCAGTACTTAAGTGGGTGACCACTTGGGAATACCAGGTGCTGTAAGCATTATTGACGGATGTGCATTGTGGTGCAGTGGATGTCGGCCCAGAGGGGCAAATCGGTGAGCCGAGTTCTAATTCCAGTCAGACACTTTGCTTTCACTTACGCACTGGTACCCTTGGGAAAGGTACTAATCTGTCCCTTCCCTCCAGTTATGGCTTAAATTACTGAGGTCTGTTGTTCATGCGATCTGTGGCAGACTTCTGCACCAATTGTTTGTTATCAGCAGTTCCAAAAAGTGTGGATGGTGCTACACAAGCCTTTACCACTTTAAACAATTCTTTGTGTGGTAGTCTGTGTTTGATGCTCATACATTGAAATCGACGGGAGAGTCCATTATTATATATATATATATATATATATATACACACACACACACACTCACACTGTGTGTGTCTGAGAGAAAGAGAGTGTGTAAAATCTTCTGTGCGTGTGCATGTGTGTGTCTGTGTGTGCAAATGAACACTTCAGCTTAAGGATGAAATCTTGAAATCTCATTTATTGGCAACTACACAACTTATATAATATGGTAGGTTTTATTGCTTCCATGTGTGGAGTTTTTCCTCCTTCTGCTCTTGTTGTAGGAATTTGAGATGGAAGTGGGCAACTATGGCTTATACTGTTTAATGAGAAAAAGGGATTCAAATAAAAGTGATGTTTCAAGGCTGGATTGATGACTCCAGAGTCATATACTCTATCATCCTGAAAGAAACCCGAGTACAATGTTATATGAAGAGCAACAGCAGTCGAGGCACTGAGGACAGTGCCATATATTTGCATGTCTTAGTGGCTTGCCTTTAAATGTCATGTGTGTGTGTTTGTGTGTTCATCAATTCCCTTGATACATATGGCTATATAGGAGATTCAGAAGATGGAAAGTGCGACACAGAGATCCGAAGGCGAATTGACATGGCAAAGGACGTGTTCCAGAAGATGAGCAAAATACTAACACACAGGAAAATCTCAATAGAAACGAAGAAAAGAGTGCTAGACTGCTACGTGATGTCAGTTCTTCAATACGGCAGTGAATGCTGGACAATATCATCGAAAATGAGGATAAAACTGGAAGTGGCCGAAATGTGGTTCTACAGAAGGCTGCTACGGATATCGTGGACTGAGCATGCAAGCAACGAGGAGGTGCTGGAAAGAATGACAACAAACAGGAAGTTGATGCTGAGCATCAGGAAGAGACAACTGAAGTTCCTGGGACATGCAATGAGGAAAGAGAGCCTGAGAACCTGATACTGACTGGTTAGATAGAAGGAAGGAGAGACAGAGGAAGGCAGCGGATAACATATTTGCAGGGTCTGATCAGGTGGATGACGGAACAGGGGTTGCCAGGAGCAACAGGAGCAAACATACTATTTTTTTTTTTTTTTTTAATCGTATCACCCCAAGCAAGGCGGTAATGCCACTGATGTGCTGGGGGCTACGTAATAGTGAAAAGATTGGAAAAGATAAAGCCGGAAACCACATCCTAAACAGGGAACAAGGGATGAGCCTCTTAACCTGTTCAATAGACGTGGGTGGAGTGTGAACCGAGCGATAGATAGATCTATCTACTCCAATTGAATATATATATATATATATATATATATAGTGTGTGTGTTTACATTGTAAATAACATGCCAGAGTTCACCTTCTACCGAGCACCCATAGCTCAGAGCCACAAGGGATAGGGAGACGTGGTGAACCATGATCTTCTATGTCCTGAAGGGACAGGGCACATAGAAGAACTTTATTATCCTGATCTTACAAAGTAATACTTGAGAATTCGACCATTACAGAAATGTGATTGTGTGAAAACTGAGTTATATCTCTTACCTAATATTAAAAACAAGGTTTTTTGTAAAAGCAGCTACCAAACTTCTACTGAATTTGGGCAGAATAAATGAAATTTACACCAGTGATGATATACTATAAGACCTATGCAGATCTATTTTCACAGTACTACCTAAGAAACCAGGTACAAACATATATGAACTCCACCAAACAATCAGCTTAATGAGCCATATAACATAACTCATCATTCAAATTCTGATGAATAGAGTGAGAAGCAGAATCAGGCCAGTGATAGGACAAGAACAGTGTGAGGTCATCAAAGACACTAGAACAAGGTATTGGAGTCTGAGTTTTGTTTACTCCACCCACGTCTATTGAACAGGTGAAGAGGCTCATCCCTTGTTTCCTGTTTAGGATGTGGTTTCTGGTTTTCTCTTTTCCAATCTTTTTACTCTTACATAGCCCCCTGCACATCAGTGGCATTACTGCCTTGCTCAGGGTGATATGATTAAAAAAAAAAAAATCAACCTCTGCTGGTTATTTAATGCTAAAAAATTAGGGCTTTAAGGCATTTTTTAAATGTTCCATTATAGTGAGAAGGTTGATTTATTCAGATTTTGATGAAAATTAAATTTCTTTTTTATTTTAGAAAACTAAATATGTTATCGAGTTTCGTATTAAAAATGTAATAATTATGTATTATGGCATTTTTCTTTCCTTCAAAAATGTATTATTTCAATAAAAGTCTATTTTTATACTTTCATAGTGTTTGACCCCAGTTTGGGGGTTAACTATTTGTCCATAGCTGGGACCCTAACAGGTGCTACCACTCTGGGTCAGGGTGAACCTGGGAACAACAGCAATTAAGAGGTGGTTCCATGCTTATCACAACCTCCCAAATAGAGGCTTTGCTGCTGGATGCAGTTTATCATCATGCCCAGGACCCATATAACAAGGAATGTGATATTTATGCTCAGAAAGAGTAATGCAAATGTGGAAGTATGAGTACCTGTGCTTTAAAGACTATGCAAAGGAATTAGACAAAGGATTATGCAAATAACCATTACAGCTGCTCAGCAACCTTGATATATTTAGAAATAACATTAGAATAATCCAAGAATTTGTTCTGCATATGAACAGGAAATTAGTTCAGTAGATATACAAAAGTAGAAAGGGGTGTAAGACAAGGAGTTGTCTTCTCACCAGATTTATTTAACCTATACAGTGAGGTAATCCTAAGAGAATTAGAAATCCTGCTAGGACTCCAGCAGCTTCTTCTCTCACACTTCCCGCTTGTGGAATTCCCTTCCATTTACTTGCTTCCCCGACAGCTACAATCTCTAAGAATTTAAATGTAAAGTCAATAGTCATCTCCTATCTCACTAACCTGCATCCTCTCTCTCATGCTCCTTTCTCTGTCCACTCCACTCTCATCAGTATTCTCATCCTTCTCCTACCCTCTTCCTAACTTATATTGTTAAAATTGTGGCTGCCAATGATGAATCCTTTTTATAATCATATCGCCCCCAAGCAAGGTATTTTACTGCCACTGTTTTGCAGGGGGTTAAATAAAAGGTAAGTTATGAGAAAGAGTGGTATTTTAACAATATAAGATATACAGATGACAAAGTGTTGGTAGCAGATACTGAAAGAAAACTATAAAGCCTCCTACAGAATGAAGTGAAGGAAAGTGAGAAGAAAACATTAAATATAAACAACAAGAAGACTGAATGCATGGTCATCAACAAAAGCAGAAGCCCAAATGCAAATTACAGGAGAAGGATACTAAAATCAAGCTGGTACTGATATTTAAATATTTGGGAAGTGTTCTAACAGGAGACAGAAAGTGTGATACTGAGATCTGAAAATGTATGAGGATGACCAAAGACATATTACAAAAGCTAAGCAAGCTTACGGCCTATCATGTTGAATACACTGGTTCTCACCCTGACCAAAGTTAAGCAATGTTGAGCCTGGTCAGTACTTAGATGGGTGACCGCTTGGGAATACCAGGTGCTGTAAGTGTTTAGTGATGGATGTGCGTGCTTACAGCCATATCACGTTGAATACACCGGTTCTTGCTCAATCACCGAAGTTAAACAACGTTGAGCCTGGTCAGTACTTAGATGGGTGACTGCTTGGGAAATACCAGGTGCTGTAAGTGTTTAGTGACGGATGTGCATTGTGGTGCAGTGGATATCAACTCGGAAAGAGAAATCGGGGAGCCGAGTTCGAATTCCAGTTGAATACCCTGTATTCACTTAAGCACTGGTACCCTTGGGAAAGGTATTAATCCGTCCCTTCTCTCCAGTTATGGGTTAAACAACAAGGGTAGGACTTGGGGACCCTGTCCTTAAAAAACAAATCCCAATGAATCTTGATACTCGAAAAGAAAAAAGTATTACTAGACACAAAACTTATATAAAAAACAACAATAAATTGTTGAAAGAAAAAGGTATTACCAGGAATAAATAAATAAATAAATAAAAATAAATAAATAAAAATTAAGTTGGAATTAAATGACCCGCCGAGGTTGATATACCATAAAAACAAAACAACCAACCAACCAACCAACAAAAGCTAAGCAGAATATAAAGAGACAGGAAAATTTTGTTAAAAACAAATAAAAGAGTACTGAACTGCTACATAGTAGATTTTCTCCCATATTTAATTGGAGTAGATAGACTAAACTATTGCCCGGTTCACACTCCACCCACGTCTATTGAACTTGTTCCTTGTCTAGGATGTGGTTTCCGGCTTTCTCTTTTCCAATCTCTTACGTAGCCCCCTGCACATCAGTGGCATTACCGCTTTGCTCAGGGTGATATGATTAAAAAAAAAAATATGGCAGTAAATGTTAGACAGTCTTCTTAAAGATGAAGAGACTCAAAGCAGCAAAGATGTTTTACTGAAGGATGCTGAGGTTACATGTGAGCAACAATGAGGTTTTGAAGAGAATTGAAACAAAAAAGAAACTCATATTTAACATCAGGAATAGGCAGTTGAAATTTTCTGGAACACATAATGTGGAAAGAGGGCTTAGAAAATTTGATACTCATAACCGGATAGAGGGAAGGAGGAACAGGTGAAAGCAACATGTGACATACTTAAGGGGTTTGAACAAGTGAATGTCAGCACAGGTTTTAAAAGAAATAACAGAAAGATAAAACTTATTAATAGCTACGAGAAACAGATGTGGCGACAATGATTGTCTACGTCCTGAAGGGACACAGCATATAAAAAAGAAGAATCTCTCCTGAGGGCACAAGATTTAATTACCGAATGAATGCGATCTGTATTTTTTTAACAATACAATTTTAATTAAGTCTGTATCATATAAATTCAGAGAATAGCACAAAATGTTCATCTATAGGACAATATCTTCAAATTGAAGGAAAAAATTGAATCAGCTGAAATGTGGTTCTACAGAAGGATGCTGCGGATATCATGGACCGAGCATGTGAGCAATGATGAGGTTTTGGAAACGATGGAAACAAAAAGAAAATTAATACTGAGCATCAGGAAGAGACAGCTAAAGTTCCTAAGACATGCAATGAGGAAGGAGGGCTTGGAGAACCTGATACAAACAGGCCAGATAGAGGGAAAAAGAGACAGTGGAAAGAAAGCAGCCGATAACATATTTGAAGGACCTGATCAGGTGAATGACGGAACGAGGGTTGCATGGTGTAACAGGAGAAAGTGTGCTAAGAGCCACCAGGGATAGGAAGATGTGGAAAGCCATGATCACCTACGTCCTGAAAGGACAGGGCACACAAAAGAAGAGAAGACTATGAAAGAGATAATAAAGTTTGAAAATGTTCAAATAAATATTGTGTGTAAAATTTGCACTGCAGGAAAAATCATGCAATACAGAAATAAAAAGGCCAGATAAATATATGAGTTCAATAAAAGAACATTTTTCTTGATTGATCTCAATCCATATGAGCAATTGGAAAACATTTATCCCACTCCAATTTATAAGCAGAAGCACACAAATGCATTCTGGGAATTTTTCAGTTCTCAATTTCATCTGATTCAGTCCCAGTTTATTTTGTCCTGAAAGCTAGATTCACTTGTTCAAACTTGCTTTTTTGTGTGTCAACAATTCTTTGTATGTGAATTTTTTGTCATGTATAAATTATTTGTGTAGAGATGTAGAAGTCAAATAACTTACCTTTCAACATGGCTGTCTTCTTTTGTCTCCCTGTAGGAAGGTGAACATTCAAGAGTGTGAGACTCACCTTCCTGATGTGTCCAACTACCAACTAGTGTCCAGTTGGCAGACAAAAATAAACAGGGTTGTAACTGAATACATGTCCCTATGTGGCCTAAAGACAAATGTGGATATTGTGCTGAATATTTATGGAGCTCAGTGTACACACTGAAATTATCAGCCAATAATCCTTACAAAATAGTCTTACCTGTAACAGAATGTAATCTCCCAGGTTATTATTTAAACCACCTACCAATTTGCCCTGGTGGTTTTTCTTTTTTGGTTCCACAAGATCTTTACAGTTTGCATCTTGGCCACCATTTCATTATCCATCGAATGTTCTGTCTTTGGAACAACATTAGCCTTGCTGTCTTAGACAAAAGAAAACTGATACTAAAATTCCTTCTAGTCTCCTGTGAACATGCCAGCAACTAAATAAACTGAGCTATGGGAACCCCAAATTAAGGAATTCCCTAAGGTATTAAGGAATTTCCATGATATCACAAAGTTTTTGAACCTGTAGAAAAAAGTCTTGCAGTTTAAAGAAAACCGAATGCATGGTCATCAGCAAAAAGAGCAGCCCAAAGTGCCAAATACAGGTGAGGGGTGTTAAAATCAAGCAGGTACGAAAATTCAAATATCTGGGAAGTGTTCTAACTGAAGACGAAAAGTGCGACAGAGATCCAAAGGCCAATTGGCATGGCGAAAGACGCGTTCCAGAAGCTGAGTAAAGTATTAAGCCACAGGAAACTTTCACTAGAAACAAAGAAGAGAGTACTGGATTGCTATGTGATGTCAGTTTTTCAATATGGCAGCGAATGATGGATAATATCAACAAAGATGAAGGAAAAACTTGAAGCAGCTGAAATGTGGTTCTACAGAAGGATACTGCAGATATCGTGGACCAAGCATGACGAGGTTTTGAAAATGATGGAAATAAAAAGGAAATTAATATTGAGCATCAGGAAGAGAAAGTTCCTGGGACATGCAATGAAGAAGGAGGGCTTGGAGAACCTGATACTAACAGGCTAGATAAAGGGAAAAAAAGACAGAGGAAAGCAGCAGATAACATATTTAAAAGGCCTGGGCAGGTGGATGACAGAATGGGGACTGAGAGACATTACAAGAGAAAGTGTGCTAAGAGCCACCGGGGATAGGGAGACGTGGAAGGCCATGATTGCCGATGTTCTGAAGGGACAAGGTACATAGAAGAAGAAGAAGAAGAAAAAGTCAACTTGAACCAAACTAATAGGTAGACTGAGGGTAGTGACTGAAACAGGACCCCATCCTGGAGTAGTTTTCGAATCAATAGTGACCTGGTTTTCTTCATAAGGACCATTATGATAATAATTATATTGATCTTACTTAGGATTGTGTATAGCTTAAGCATCTGTGATGATACATTATGATGAGAGCAGGGAACAGAAGAAGATGATAGAGACCTCCTTAAGCATTGAGTGAAGGCAAGGAATTGATGGTAGATTTGCTTGTTGAAGCACCAAAGAACAAACTAATGACTAGACATTGAACTCTAAAATGATGAATTTATATGCCTTGAACACACATAGATTTCTTTAATGGCATCAGGAAGAACACAAGAAAAAATAAATCAATAAACAAACATGACATATGTCACACACATATCTTCACATACATATGCAATTATGTTAACCCATACACAGATCAACAGAGATATTTCTTTTCAGAGACTTTTCTTTGCTTAGACTGGTAATTGATGCATGGCTAGTGAAGACACCCTCTACGAATGAATTAAGTATACCAAAAATCATCTATATCTATAAAAGTGATGAGGGGTAGAAAAATATATATTATCACCCCACAAAGTCAGGGATCTGTTTATGTATTGATTATAATGTAGAATCGATCACCCCACTTTATATTATCTATATATGTTGCCCCTCCTCCTCTTACCCTAATCCAATAGAGACATTCTACATTGTTATCTATATCTATAAAATTGAGGAGGGTGGACGTTGTGTAAGTATTTGTTTGTTTGATAGATTCGACTTAGCGTCTGCATTTTGCGGTTTAGCTCGACGGGAGTTGTGCTCAGATGTAAATCAAAATTTTAGAATGTTAACGACACCTTGAAATTTTTCAGAAAGCCAAAATTAGGGGTAGAAAAATATATGTTATCACCCCACAAAGTCAGGGATCAGTTTATGTATTGATTATAATATAGAATCGATCACCCCACTTTATATTATCTATGTTGCCCCTCCCACCCTAATCTAATAGAGAAATTCTACATTGAGTGATGAGGGTGGATGTAGTGTAAGTGCTACATAAATTCATCATATATTTTTTATTCTTATTATTCCTTAAACTTTTTTTTTTAATCATATCACCCCGAGCAAGGTGGTAATGCCACTGATGTGCAGGTGGCTACATAAAAGCAAAAGCACTAGATAAAGGAGAGTGAAGAGAAGGACAAACGATTTAGAAAGGAGCAAGAGAAGGGAGGAAATACAGGTGTGATGACAGTTGCAGGGGTGGAGAGAAAGGAAAGGATATACAGGGTGGTGAGGAAAGAACTAGGGTCAAGTGGTTAAGAGATGAGTATTGACCTTGCATTTGAATTCCTGAAGGTTGTAGCCATGTGGAACCGGGCTAAACTGTTAGTATTACACTAAAAATGTAACCATTTAGTAAATTAAGTACAACTGAATTTTCCTGCACAACTTCTCATACCTGAGGAAGTTGTGGCAACAATATTAATGTGTTTACCAAAATTCTGCAAAATCCAGATGAAACTTGGAAAATGTTATTTTACCATTTCAGTCTACATGTGAATGACTGAAAATACTTGCCCTTCCCCTTTTATAGGCAAAAGCACACAAATGCATGCTGGGATTTTTTCTTAGCCAATAAAATAAGCTAATTTGTAGTTTGATATGACTCAGTCCTGATCTACCTGAATTTTTTTTTTTTTATAAGCGTTTCACCCCGAGCAAGGCATGTCACTGCCACTACTGTGCAGGGGGCTACGTAGAGTGGAGAAAGGATGATTAAATATAGGAAATGTCAGAGGGTGGGTGATAGGCGGGTAAGGATACTGAGAATGAGGGTTGGGTAGATGAGAGTGTTGTGAGAATAGTTGGGAGTTAGTGTGATAGGAGGTGTCTATTGACCCTACATTTAAACACCTGGAGATTGTAACTGTCGGGAAAGCAGACTTGTGGAAGGGAGTTCCACAGGCGGGAAGTGCGAGAAAAGAAGCTGTTGGAGTAGAATTTACGGTTACATCTTATTTGTTTAACTGTAAAAGGATGGGACCTAGTTGCTAATCTAGTATCTCGTGTAAATTCGTGCTTAGGCGGCACCAGTGATCTAAGCTCATCGGAGCATGTTTTAATATTTTTCTCTATTCAGAAGCCATGAAAGTACTTGTAGAAGAGGCACAGGGAAGCCACATCACGCCAGTGAGAGAGCGGCTGCAGCCGGTCTGCCAAGTCAGTATCAACCACGTTACAGATCCTCCTTTGTATTTTGTCAAGAAGCCCAAGGAGAGCAGCAGGGGCACCCGACCAGATATGGCAGCAATATTCAATACACGGGCGGATGGTAGATTTGTATATGTGCAGAATAGATTCAGGTGGGAAAAATTTCCGGGCCCTGCACAGGGAGCCGACTTTCATATCAGCAGATTTGGCAATGGATTCTATATAGTCATTCCTTTTGAGGTCCGCCGAGAGTGTAAGGCCAAGGAGGCGTAGTACTTTACTCTCTGGGAGGCTAGCCTGTCACATGCTAATGGGAGGTAGATGCGATTGTCTCTGGTGATTAGTTGATAACAGCTTTGTTTTGGAGGCATTGAAATTTACCAACCATTTCCTACCCCAGGTCACTACGGATTGGAGGTCCCTTTCAAGTACGGCAGCGAGGTTCACTTTGTCGTCCAGACCTGGTTTCTGATCGATGCGGGAGTAGATTGTTGTGTCGTCGGCATACATGCCAACTTGGGATCTAATGGTGTCGGGGAGATCATTAATGTAGATCAGAAATAGCGTGGGACCTAGGATAGAACCTTGAGGGACGCCCGCGTTCGTCTGGTAGTTTTGGGAGGCATGCCCATTTAATACCACCTTTAATGTGCGGTTAGAGAGGAAGGACTGGATGAGGTCAAACAGATGTCCAGTTATCCCATAGCTCTGCAGTTTGCACAAGAGGCCAGCATGCCAGACCCTGTCGAATGCTTTGGAGATATCCAAGGCAACGGTTCGGGCTTCACCATTCTTGTCAAGTGCCTGGTAAATTTGTTTGTTCAAACTTGAATTTGTATTTTTATGCCAATTCTGAGTTTATGAACTTTTTGCCTTATTACTGTTAATTTGCCTTAAATATATTGATTGCTTGCTTTTTGATGTAATGAATATGCATACACCTTGGTCCCCACCTCACAGTAATATGATTGGCTGGTATCAACCATAAATACAGACTAGGGTGGGATGCCTAGAACTAGGCCTATTGGAACGCCTATTGACTATGCCTATGGCATAAGCCTATGCCTCAGCATACTGCATACAACTACGGCGAGTAGTTGAGTATATTTATGCCTTGAATATATTGATTGCTTGATTTATGATGTAATGAATATGCATAAATGTTGGTTCCCCTCACAGTAATATGATTGGTTGGTGTCAGCCAAAAATACTAAGGCAGGCATGCCTAGGACTACACCTATTGGAACGCCTTTTGACTACGCCTATGGCATAAGCCTACACCTAAGCATACTGCAAATGACTATGAGTACTGGTTCATTAAAGCTACTTGCTAGATTGTCCTACCCAGTTACATTTGCTAAAACCACTTAGTTACTTCAGATAAGATATATATCCTTTTATGTTTTGTTTATGTTTTTTACCAGGTTCTCTTCTGCTTTTGTTATATATCTATTATGGACCAGGTTAAGGTCTGAAAAGAACAACACAACCACCAGGGTAGAAATACAAATACATATTAACAAGAAATAACAATACAATATGTGGAAGGTGTTAGTATGACTGTCAGTCTGGTTTGGAATGAACTACTACCAACTCTACTCTCCCTCTTGAGAGGCCTAGTATATATAGTGTTAGAAAGAGTTTGTTCTGGAGTTACAGGTAAGGACCCATGACACCTCCCTCCCAAGCAGGTGTCTTTAATATATTTTTCTCTTTGGATTAATCATCAAAGGCTCTGTAAATTTCCTTTTTCTGCTAGATTTTTGTGATTCTGAAACTGCTTAAGGCCTTTGCATATTGAATGTGTCAAATACTGTGGCTATTACTTCCTCCTCTTCCTGAGGTAGACCATTAGAAGATTCTAACAGCTTCTTTCTGATCTGATTTAAATGCCTTTTATGTGAGAACTTTGGACCCTGAATTATGTAAATCATGTTCTCGATCCATTTCTCTATTGTATCCTGGCTCCCAATACAATGTGTTGTTTTTGAACATTTAAAAAAAACTTTCTCCCCCTGGGTTAAATTTTCTTTTCGGTACAAACGATCTCGGTGATTGCTTTTGTTTGTTTTGGCAGTAACTTGTCGAATACCGATTTAATTTTTTCGGCAAACATTACTTCTGCTGGCGATAGTGCCAATGGCATAGTACTGTTCGATGTAATTTTTTTTTTTTTTATCATTTCACCCCGAGCAAGGCGGAAACACCACTGATGTGCAGGGGGTTACATAAATGCAAAAAGATTAATTAGAAAAGAGTGAGGAGTACAAACTAGTTAGAAAGGAACAATAGAAAGCTGAGAAAGCAGGTGCGATGACAGATACATAGGTGGAGAGAAAGGGAAGGTTATACAGAGGAGGGGAGAGAGCTAGAGGCCAGTGGTTAGTAGATGAGTATTGACTTTGCATTTAAATTTCTGGAGGTTGTAGCCGTCAGGAAAGCAAAAATACGGGAGCGAGTTCCACAGGCGGGAAGTGCGAGAGAGGAAGCTGCAGGAGTAGAATTGTCATCTGCATTTGGCTAACCTGACTGTGAATGGGTGGGACCCAGTTGCCAGTCTGGTTGCACGAGTAAACACCTGTTGAGGAGGCATCTTTACACTTGCAAGAATTGTTGTAATGCCTTTTCTGTTGATACGCCATAAGCTTTCCTTAGTGCTCTTTTTAGTGTATCTACAAACCTCTCTGCTTGACCATTTGACCTTGGGTGATATGGCGGAGAATTCTTGTGTTTCACCTAAAAGGTTTCACAAAATTCTTCACTACCACTCCCAAGCCAGCAAACAATTCATGGAGGTAATTTATTGTTATCTCAGAAGTAGGTTTTCTACAACGAAATACTTCTGACCATATTTAGATACAAGCAGCCAACCATTTTGTGTGTGTGTGAGAATTAGAAAGATATTATTTTTCTATTCTTGAAGCTATCTTGAATGTGTTGTTGCTGTTTCTCGGCAACTGATCAGGGTTTCATTTTTTGACATTTATGCATTTATCATTAGTGGGACTTTATAACTTTTTATTATTTTTGCTGGATTAATTTTATTCATGAGATACATGACCTCGAGAATTTAAGTATCAGTTAAAGCAAATTTGATTCCTTGGTCTGATAATCCTGAAAAACTTATCTTCTGGTTCAGTGGAAGAAATGAACAAGCAACAAAAGATGAATAAGACTGATGAGTATTAAATGTTAGGAAATGTCCCCAAAGCATGGAAAAGTAAAGAGTTTAGCTCAAAATTAAAAAAATGTTACTAAATATGATAAAAAAACACCTGAAGAAGGCAGGAGAGTACAAATGAAACACTGTGAGTATACCAATCAAAACAAATCTCCAGTCTAAATAATAATGCATAATAATTAATTTTATCTCAGTATATTTTTTAGTAGGTAAGATGTGTGTTGTGGTGAAGTGGACATTGGCTCAAAACGACAAATCAGGGAGCCGAGTTTGAATTCCAGTAGAATTCCTTGCATTCACTTATGCACAAATACCCATGGGAAAGGTATTACTCCGTCTCTTCTCTCCAGTTATGGGTTAAATAATAGGACAGATTGGGTTTTTGAAAAGGACATAAATGGGTCAAGGAATGGCTTGTAAATGGACATAAACACCTCCAAAACAAAACTGCTTTCATTTAATCTCTGCAGAGAACCTTTTCTACTCTCCATCAGGATGGTTGATGCTAAACTTCAGGAGAGCAACATACTACATCTTCTTGACCTCATATTTTCCACTGACATGAAGGGGTATGATTGTCGAATCAATAACTTCATTTATTGCAAAGAAAAGTTGGTTCACTGTCAGTCACATGCCATACGTGATACATGCTTTAGGTGATCATGTCTCAAAAGAGACATGACTGACTGGGCATAAGATTTTCCTGCAGTAGGTTGCCATTGCTTTCTGTGAAAGACTGGTTGCCAGCCAAGCCTATAGAACCCAGTCTGTCCTGTTATTTGACTCCTAGCTAGAGTAATTACATAGTAATTTGTGGAGACTAGTTTATTACTTCATAACAATAGAAAACCGATCCCCCACTTTATGTCCAGTGGCAGCCTTAATCATGATTCCAACTATTATATTTAGTCTGTCAGTTAAGTGCCATACGTGATACACGCTTTGGGTGATCATGTCTCAAAAGAGACATGACTGAGTGGGCAGAAGATTATCCCGCAGTAGGTTGCCATTGCTTTCTGCAGTAGACTGGTTGCCAGCCAAGGCTATAGAACCCAATCTGTCTTATTATTTAACCCATAACTAGAGGGAAGAGATGGATTAATAACTTTCCCAAGGGTATTTGTACATAAGTGAATGCAAGGAATTCAACTGGAATTCAAACTTGACAGCTTGATTTGTGGTTCACTGTGTCATGCCAAAAAAATTTTTCTTGTCAGAATCCATTTTGCAAATTCATAAATTTCCCATTCCTCTGTGCATTAAGTACTTTTGCCAGATTTGGTTTAGTGCTCTTGCTGTACATTTCAAAATTCTTGCCAAAATTTTTTAAAAATTCTGTAATATATTAAATCCTGATCTGGTATCTCGAATTCAAATATTTTCATGGCAAATGTTGAAATGAGCTTTTTTTCCTGGTTCTCCAACTACATGAATTGAAGCATGCTACTAGATTGGCAACTGGGGCTCACCATTTTACTGTTGAACTAGCTAGATCAAACCACTACTTCTACTCAGTTTTTTTTTTGTACCTCCTACCTATGGAACTCCATTCTGATCTTACTTCCTTGATAACTACAACCTTTAAAGATTTAAATGCAACATTAATCAAATATTCTGCTTTTGTTATATCACAGGAATGTTATAAACAACAAAGTAAATTCGAAGTGGAAATATTTACACAACACGTAAGGGGTAAACAAATAACAGAGTTTATTGTTCGGAAAAGTACAAGTAACAGAGAGTTCATAAAATGGTAAGTCAAGCCAGAATGAGAGCAGAAGTCGAATCATCTCCTAAACTATCGCCCGGTTCACACTCCACCCACGTCTATTGAACAGGTGAAGAGGCTCATCCCTTGTTTCCTGTTTAGGATGCAGTTTCTGGTTTTCTCTTTTCCAATCTTTTACTCTTTTCCATTCTTTTACTCTCTTTTTTTTTTCAATTGGAGTAGATAGACTAAACTATCGCCCGGTTCACACTCCACCCATGTCTATTGAACAGGTGAAGAGGCTCATCCCTTGTTTTCTGTTTAGGATGCGGTTTCTGGTTTTCTCTTTTCCAATCTTTTCACTCCTATGTAGCCCCCTGCACACCAGTGGCGTTACCGCCTTGCTCGGGGTGATATGATTAAAAAAAAAAACTTTCTTACTTTGATACTTCTTAATCTTTTTGGTGAATCAACTGTCGGGGGTGACAGGATGTTTCATTATAATAGTCTTTTTTTTTAACCCTGTTACTTTTTGTCCTTTCCTCAATCCTCCCCATTCTCAGTCATCTCATTTGCTTTCATTCCCAGTAGCTCCTTGCACCTTAGTGGTATTATCACCTTGCTTAGGGTGAACTGATTAAACACACACACACACACACACACACACACACTATGTGTTGGTGTGGATATGTATTAGTGAATCTTTTTGTCAATTATATAAAAATGTTTTCAGAATTTGTATTAATCTCTCTTCCCTCCAGTTATGGGTTCAATAACAGGACAGACCAGGTTCTATAGCCTTGGCTGGCAACCAGTCTACCACAGAAAGTAATGGCAACCTACTGTCCAGCCAAATTCCTTGTATTCACTTACGCACAAATACCCTTAGGAAAGGTATTAATCCGTCTATTCCTTCCAGTTATGGGTTAAATAACAGGACAGATTGGGTTCTATAGCCTTGGTCGGCAACCAGTCTACCGCAGAAAGCAATGGCAACCTACTGTGGGATAATCTTCTGCCCAGTCAGTTATGTCTCTTTCGAGACATGATCGCCCAAGCGTGTATCACGTATGGCACTTAACTGACTGTGGGATAATCTTCTGCCCAGTCAGTCATGTCTCGAAAGAGACATGATCACCAACGCATGTATCACGTATGGCACTTAACTGACTGACTGATATGTCTATGTAAAGAATTCAGTTCCAAAAGGAAGTATGTTTGTCAGAGGATACTAACAAAGTATGCCTAGATCCTGAACATGAAGACGACTGCATAAAGAAATGAGGGAGTAAAGAAAAACAGAGTCAAAGAGTATGTATTTGATATAGAGTACATGTGTAAACATAATCTGTCAGTGACTGTCTGATAGTGTAATTCAAGTCACCAAGTGTTGATCTTGGAGTATAGATAAACAGGTTTGTTGATATAGATGCCAAGATAGAAAAGAAATCTGGGATAAGGAAGAAAAACGAAAACAAGAATAAAAACAATAGAAATCACATAATTCCAAACAAAAATGATATTTTTTATGCCTAATCCTAAAGTAATTATCATAATTACAATAGTAACAGTGGCAGTTATAATAAAAAAACAAAAAAAATCAAAATAATATTCAGGTTATTATATATATATATATATATATATATATATATATATATATAGGATGTGCGTTGTGGTGCAGTGGATATCGACTCGGAACGACAAATTAGGGTACCGAGTTCAAATTCCAGTTGAATTCCTTGCATTCACTTATGCAAAAATACCCTTGGGAAAGGTATTAATCCACCTCTTCTCTCCAGTTACGGGTTAAAAAACAGAATAGATTGGGTTCTATAGCCTTGACTGGCAACCATTCTGTCGCAACCTACTGTGGGATAATCTTCTGGCCAGTCAGTCATGTATCTTTCGAGACATGATCGCCCAAAGCGTGTATCATGTAATTCACTTAACTGACTGACTGAATATAATAGTTGGAATATTGATTAAGGCTGCCACTTGACATAAATTGAGGGATCAGTTTCCTATTGTTATAAAGTAATAAACAGGTCCCTCACAAATTACTATGTAATAATATAATACATCTCTTCTCCCTCTATCTATGAGTCAAATAACAAGACGGATTGGGTTCTATAACCTTGGCTAGCAACCAATCTACTGCAGAAAGCAATGGCTCTTTTAGTTTTGCCTTCATAGGGGAACCGAGTTCGAATTCCAGTTGAATTCATTGCATTCACTTACGCACAAATACCCTTGGGAAACGTATTAATCTGTCTCTTCTCTCCAGTTATGGGTTAAATAACAGGACAGATTGGGTTCTATAGCCTTGGCAACCTAGCGTGGGAGAATCTTCTGCCCAATCAGTCATGTCTCTTTCGAGACATGATCGCCCAAACGTGTATCACGTATGGCACTTAACTAATGACTGAATATAATAGATGGAAACATAATTAAAACTTCTACCAGGCATAAAGTGAGGGATTGATTTTCTGTTGTCATGAAGTAATAAACTGATCCCCCACTAATTTTACTTAATATAATAATGTAATATAATCTATTTCTCTTCCCTCTAGCTATGAGTTGAATGGCAGGACAGATTGGGTTCTATAGCCTTGGTCGGCAACCAGTCTATCGCAGAAAGCAATGGCAACCTACTGCGGGACAATCTTCATGTCTCTTTTGAGACATGATCGCCCAAAGCATGTATCACGTATGGCACTTAACTGACTGATACGTATCCATTATTTCTTCCTCCTTATCATTATCGTTACTTTAATCTTTATGATCTTTAGATCGTCATCATTATCGCACTGGTGAGATTCCATGCTTGCCTTTTAAGATTTTGTAGATATTATCATCATCACTGTTAATTCGTTTTTTCTCTCTTTTAGCTCTGCCTTCATAGGGGAGCCGAGTTCGAATTCCAGTTGAATTCATTGCATTCTCTTACGCACAAATACCCTTGGGAAAGGTATTAATCCGTCTCTTCTCTCCAGTTATGGGTTAAATAACAGGACAGATTGGGTTCTATAGCCTTGGTCGGCAACCAGTCTACCGCAGAAAGCAATGGCAACCTACTGTGGGATAATCTTCTTCCCAGTCAGTCATGTCTCTTTTGAGACATGATCACCCAAGCGTGCATCACATATGGCACTTAACTGACTTCATAGTTATTTTTAAGAATTATCATAAATATTTTTTCCCTTCCTTGGAATTATTTTTTTTTTTTTGTTGTCAGAATAAAAAAAAGAAAATGCTTATTTTGATTGTTAAGGTTTCCAGTTTTTAATTTTTTTCATTTTACATGTTATTCCTCAAAATGAAAACTGATTTTTTATCACAAAAAAAAGAAACCATTTTCATAATACATGATTATACAAAACAAAATAATTATTAATATTGCTGAAATATTTTACATTAAATCTTTATCACTGATATTGCAATTATTTTTTCTTGTTAAAAACAACTGTTCCCTTTTGTTGCTTTACGTTTTGCAAAATTCTCTGCAATGTTTAAATAAAATATATTGAAAATATATTATTAAAAAAAAAACTATAAAACTTTTATTTTCAGCAACAAAGCCTCTTTTTTCCTTTATAGAATGTTTAGTTCTTTCAATTTGAAAGTGCAAATGTTCTTCACAAGTTGAAATTAAATATACTTCTCAATACATTAATATAGTTTTGTATATAAACATCTTTAAACTATAAGAGTTCATAGCATTACATGATTCATCCATGATTTTCTTATCAAGAGTTGTTGTTTTTAGAGAAAACAGGTTTTCTGTCATAATCAGGAAGATAAAATCAAGATCCCAGTCACTTTTTATTTAGTAACCAAAAGTAATGAATTACAACAATTTTATGATTGTAGTAGCATTATTTCTATTCCAAATAATATCTTCATCTTTGAAATGTTTGTGCAATATTTAAATAAAATATATTGAAAACACATTATTAAAAAACTAGAGAACTTTTATTTTCAGCAACAAAGCCTCTTTTTTTCCCTTATAGAATATTTATTTCTTTCATTTTGAAAATGCAATCGTTTTCCACAATTTGAAATATATTTGTATATACAAATATATACAATTTGTATATAAACATCTTTAGACTACGATAGTTCATAGCATTAATATGAAATGTTTACCTAATTCACTAAAGAAGATGTCATTTATCCAGAGGATGTAGGAGCAAAGTGCCAACCTAAATGAGTGTTTCTTAAATATCTACAAACATCTGGGAGTTATTTTCTTTGCTCTAGAAATTTGGCAGAAAGAATAAGGAAGCCTTAAGGAAATAAGTGGGTGACCTGATTATTCTGAGTTAAACTAATCTTACCAAATAACATTCAAGGTTATGTTACTACCCTTCATCAACCATGATTTTCTTATCAAGAGTTGTTAGAGAAAACAGGTGCTCTGTCATAATCAGGAAGATAAAATCAAGATCCCAGTCACTTTTTATTTAGTAACCAGAAATAATGAATTACAACAATTTTATGACTGTAGTAGCATTATTTCTATTTCAAATAATATCTTCATCTTTGAAATGTTTGTGCAATATTTAAATAAAATATATTGAAAATATATTATTGAAAAACTAAAGAACTTTTATTTTCAGCAACAAAGCCTCTTTTTTTCCCTTATAGAATGTTTATTTCTTTCATTTTGAAATTGCAATTGTTCTTCACAATTTGAAATTAAATATATTTCTCAATACATATAGTTTTGTATATAAACATCTTTAGACTATAAGAGTTCATAGCATCAATACATGATTCATTCATGTCAAGAGTTGCTGTTGTTTTTTTTTTTAGAGAAAACAGGTGCTCTGTCATAATCAGAAAGATAAAATCAAGATCCCAGTAACGTTTTATTTAGTAACCAGAAATAATGAATTACAGCAATTTTATGACATTTTTTCTATTCCAAATATCTTCATCTTTGTTGTTATTATTTTTATAAAATTTTTATTTTGTTTTGCTATATTATTATTTTTTTTTTATAATCATATCACCCAAGCAAGGCATTTTACTGCCACTGTTTTGCAGAGGGTTACATAGCAGGAAAGTTATGAGAAAGTGACAGGTTATAGGGAGTGTCAGGAAGTGGGTAAGAGAATACTGATGAGAGTGGAGTGGACTGAGAAAGAGCATGAGAGAGAGGATGCAGGTTAGTGAGATAGGAGATGACTATTAACTTTACATTTAAATTCTTGGAGATTATAGCTGTCAGGGAAGCAAGTAAATCAAAGGGAATTACACAGGCAGGAAGTGTGAGAAAAGAAACTGATGGAGTAGAATTTGCGTTTACAATTTATTGGTTTCACAGTAAAAGGGTGGGGCCTAGTTGATAATATTATCATAATATTTTGGCTGTTATGCATTTCAGCTTTCTTCAGGTGTCTGCTGAACTGGGTAACTTTCTGGGAATTTTGAATTGAGCCCTTTATTTAATCTACAAGGGGTAGATTGTTTTCATCCTGCTGTCCATGTCTACAGATATTCTGTACCTATAGGGAGATGGTTAATGTTTCTTTGATTCGGCCTTGTGTTATACATAAGAAAACTCCCTACAGCTCACAGATTTTATCCAGAATTATCATCATCAGAAGGTTGGAATGTGTGGAATAGTGGAAAAATAAAATATACATTTTTCATGTTAAAATAGAAATTTATTAAAAAGAAAGAATAACAAGAATAGGTAGCAATTAATGTTCAATGAGAAACAAGTAATGAGTTATGGGTATCAAGAGCTGAAGAAATGTTCGTTGAAGTTATTTGTTGGAGAGAGTTTATGCGTACGTACATATGTACGAGCGTTTGTTTGGTAGGAATAACTTTGGATGGAGAAGGAGAAGTAAAAGGAATCAGCACACGAGAAAGAAAGAGGACAATGTGTGACATTACATTTTATTTGTGTCTCTCTCTCACTGCTCCTATCTCTGAGTGTTTAGTGTTTCATCTCTGTGAATTCCCCCAAATGAAATGAAAGAGATATTGCTTATTTCTCTAAAAACATCTTTTTTCATATTCTTGGAGATTGTTCAAATTAAAACATGCGTAAGAAGCAATTAATAATGAAGAATATTCTATAATTTACTTTAATAATAGTTTAACTAAAAATATAATCACTCCTTCTCATCACTTTCCCCCTATGTAACTCCTCAAAGGCTCTTTCTCAGCCCTCAACTGCTCTTTCTCACTCCCCAACCGCACTTTCTCATCACTTTCCCCTATGTAACTCCCCAACCGCTCTTTCTCATCACTTTCCCCTATGTAACTCCCCAACCGCTCTTTCTCATCACTTTCCCCTATGTAACTCCCCAACCGCTCTTTCTCATCACTTTCCCCTATGTAACCCCTTCTCACTCCCCAACCGCTTTTTCTCATCACTTTCCCCTATGTAACCCCAACCACTCTTTCTCACCCCCCCAACCGCTCTTTTTCATCACTTTCCCCTATGTAACTCCCCAACCGCTCTTTCTCATCACTTTCCCCTATGTAACCCCTAACCGCTATTTTTCTCATCACTTCCCCAATGTAACCCCTAACCACTCTTTCTGATCACTTCCCCTATGTAATCCCCAGTGCAACAGTGGCAGTGAAATACCTTGCTTGGGGTGAAATGATTAAAAAAAAAAATAAAACTCATGGCTTGTGGACAGAAATCTGAAAAAGCAAGAAGCCCTTACATCAACAATCTTTTTCACTGCAAGTATACATCTTTTTTATTCATCTGTTTGTAAGTTACAAAACAATAATAACTTTTATTAAAGCTTTGTTTAAAAAAATTTAAATTATTGCCTTTGTTGCTTTATTTTTCAAAATGTTTTCATTTTCTATTGTTCTTCAGTTGAATTTCAAAATGATATCAAGTCCGTTTTATGTTTTTTTTTTTTAAATTGTATCACCCCGAGCAAGGCGGTAACACCACTGATGTGCAGGGGGCTATGTAATAGTGAAAAGATTGGAAAAGAGAAAGCTGGAAACCACATCATCAAGGGATGAGCCTCTTAACCTGTTCAATAGATGTGGGTGGAGTGTGAACCGGGCGATAGATAGATCTATCTACTCCAATTGAAAGAAAAAAAAAAAAAAAGAAACCAAAGAGAGAAGATTGGAAAAGAGAAAGCCGGAGACCATATCCTAAACAGGGAACAAGGGATGAGCCTCTTAACCTGTTCAATAGACGTGGGTGGAGTGTGAACCAGGATGCTTATAATAAAAATATTACTCTAAATATTGCTCTACTAAGTATCAAGCACCCCTTAAAAAAGTTAATCTACAAACAGCAGACTGTTAACCTATTTGTTGGTACTATTCCTGATATATATATATATATATATATATAAATGAAAGAACGTGTAGATTAAAATCCACTGTTCAAGCATTGTCGCATGTTTATGTGTACGTGCATGCAAACAGAATAAGAACAGGTAGGAAAACTGTAACATGTTTCACTTTAATAAGCTTCTTCAGAGTTTTAAGACAAATGAGTAAAAATTTAAAAAGTTTTAAAAATCATTTGTCTTAAATCTGAATTCTACTCATCTTGTTGGAGTTCACTATATAACTTTATGTATGACATAACATTATAAAACCCTCTCTGAGAACATAACGTTTGTCGTTTTGCTTCCATTCAGCTATTCTATTTCATCTGTGAAGTATGCAGTTATTATATCACAGATATAATAATGCCCATAACAGTAGAAATTCAAATGAGAGAATTAATCTTTCTTTCATAGTAACCTCCTGTTATATTGGTGACCATGATATGATCACCATGCCTACTCACCTGCTAACACAATCCCACCAAGCATGGATCAAAACTTCCCTTGGACAGAATTTAATTTGGAGTTGTGCTTTAATTTGTTTACAATGTGTCACTTTATATTCTTGTAAAATATCCATTTTCTTTCCTTTATCACCAGTCATTAATTTGTCTAAAAATGGTGAGATGCATTCACAAGAATACAGATGACCACTTTTGTTTTACTATTGCCTTTTTTTTTTCAAATTACGAGTTACTTAATTGAATGGCTTGAAATCATTTTTTGTTCATTTTTAAAAAAATCTATCCCATAAACACTGAATATCTTGGATTGCATCTGCCACATTGTCTTTTCTAAACTCTTCAAGCATTACATGTCTTAGAGGACCTGTAGTTATATGAAATAAGTAATTTAAAAAATAAAAATAAAATTGTATTTTGATGTGGCAACTTACTACTAATTTCTTATTTAAGCATTAGAATAGCACTGTCACAATCTGATATTGGACATTACTTATAGGATGATCTGATAAAATTAAAAAAAAATTGCAGTATACAATTACAGTGAGTCCTATCAACATTTAAGTCAGTCAGTCAGTTAAGTGGCATACGTGATACACGCTTGGGCAATCATGTCTTGAAAGAGACATGACTGACTGGGCAGAAGATTATCCCACAGTAGGTTGCCATTGCTTTCTGCGGTAGACTGGTTGCCGACCAAGGCTATAGAACCCAATCTGTCCTGCCATTCAACTCATAGCTGGAGGGAGGAGAAATAGATTATATTACATTATTATATTAAGTAAAATTAGTGGGGGATCAGTTTATTACTTCATGACAACAGAAAACCGATCCCCCACTTTATGCCCGGTAGAAGTTTTAATTATGTTTCCATCTATTATATTCAGTCATTAGTTAAGTGCCATACGTGATACACGCTTGGGCGATCATGTCTCGAAAGAGACATAACTGACTGGGCAGAAGATTATCCCACAATAGGTTACCATTGCTTTCTGCGGTAGACCGGTTGCCAACCAAGGCAATAGAACCCAATCTGTTCTGTTATTTAATCCATAACTGGATGGAATAGACGGATTAATACCTTTCCCAAGGGTATTTGTGTGTAAGTGAATGCAATGAATTAAGCTGGAATTCGAACTCGGCTCCCCGATTTCTCGTTCCGAGCCAATATCCAATGCACCACAACGCACATCAACATTTAAGTAGATTTACATAATTGATGCTAAAAATTTGAAAGCTTGTAAAATTAAAGCTAATTTTTTACAATAATATCCATAATATAACTGTGTTTCTGGTTTCTTCTAAAATCTACGCCAACCTGAACTCTGAAATTCTAATCAAACATTTTTTCCTCCCCCAATAGGAGTAGATATGCTCACATATTATTCAATTCAAACTCCTCCCATCTTTTAAGCAAGAGTAGAGATGGTTTTTCTTTGTTTCCTTTTTAAGATTGGGTTTCCAACTTTTTAGGGTCTACTTCCAGACTACTAATGTTTCCAGCTGAACTCTAAAATGTTATTCACTAATTAAATCTTGACCCCTTCAAATCTAGAGTTAGTCATAATCTTTCTTGCATAGCCCTTGAGAACTTCACTTCTTGCCCTTTCTTATGCTAATACAAAATAATACAGTAACCCATCTACCTTGAGTGGCATTTGGGCCTTGCATTAGGTAAACTTTTTTTTTTTAAATCCAAATACAAGGTTTTCTCATTGCTGTTGGAAGAACCACTTCCTGATTGACCATCTCTTCAGGGGTGTTGACATACTTGTCACACTTTGCCAATTGCTGGTTGAAGAGGCTATTTAACCCATAGTTGAGATTGAACTTATGTTTAACTTTATTATAAATAAAACATTTGTTACTAATTGCATCATCAAAGTTTGTGATACAAACACATGAAATTTTTATAAATAACAACTATACTGTTTGCCTCAACATGTAACAATGCTTAGCAAAACTTTTTTGGTCACTAAAGTCTTCACGTTTTCTTTCACTCCCAGTAATCTCTTGCATCATAGTGGCATTATCATCTTGTTTTGAGTAAAAAAGGTGTGTGTGTGTGTGTTCGTGTAAAGAATTTGTCACTTTAACTGAGCAGGTTCATGAACCTGCTCAATTAAAGTTACAAATTCTTTACACTAAAACTATCAATGTTTTATCCCCACTCCGATATTGAGCACTTTACAATAAAAAAAACCTGCTTGCCAAAATACCCTTTATCAGTAAAACTACTGGAGAAAAAATACACACAATAATCTTGGTGCCAAAAGTTATAACACAACACTCTCACACCCTGATTGAGCACTCTAGAAGAATGGTAGACTTTGAGAAATCAGTAGCTACTCTAGCACCTATGCATTGCTTGTTTGGTAATGAATTCGAGCACTCTGGCTATTGGCGTATGATACATCATACACTAAAAAAAGTCTGCCTTCTTCTGCCGAGCACCCATCACTCAGAGGTAGAATCACCGACTGACGCTAATTCGGTCGGGTTTCAATCCTGTGTTAAAAAGTAATCAGATGTCTAGCCGTACTGATGAGCTGTGATACAGCGAAACAGATCTGTCTGCGGATAACTATATATATATATATATATATATATATATATATGTCATTAAAAACAATCAACAATGATCATTATTAATTTTTGATTCAACTTTTCCAGCATTCTTACGTTTCTTTTTACTGCAGATAAGGAGTGCAAAAATATTCCATAATTTTCAGTTTTCCAAGCGCCCTCAGCCACCACACTGGCGACCCTCAAAGATTTTCCTTTTCTGATGTTGTTATGCCCTCATGTTTGATTGTAATGCAACTCTTGTGCTTTTAAAAAAGAGAACTCCTCAAATCTAGCACGTAATGCACATGGCTGGGCATTGTGAGCATTTGTCTTTCTTTTCTTTTTTAAATTTCCATTGTTAAATAATATAAGATTGATGGTAGGACTCATTAGGTCCTTTCTTGAATTTTAAACACATTTTCTAGTAACAAAGTTACTGATCCATTCATACATTGTTGATAAAAAACTTATTTTTAAGATCCCTAATTTAAAAAAGAAATTGCTCAGTAAAAATCTAGAAAACTTTTACATTAGTAAATTTATTTTCTATAATTAAAAAAAGATATTTATTTCCAACAGAAATATTTTGAAGTAGACTTTACATATGTCGACAATGAATATCATTAAGTTCAATATGCCGGACTGAAATGGTTAATATATAGTCACTTTATATTTGTGTCTAGTTGTAATATTTTTATGGTGTCACAAACATGGTGAAAACATCATTCTCTTAAATGTTCAAACCAATAATATAAGGACAGCACATAATATAGGGATAAGGTATAATATCATGGCTTCTGCTCCGACAAACTTAAGTCACTGGTGCCCCTGCCACAGGAGTTTATTCATGCAACCAGATTGGCAACTGGGTCCCACTCATTCACAGTTAGATCAACCAAATGTAGATGGCAATTTTATTCCAGCAGCTTTTCTTGCACTTTGCGCCTGTGGAACTCTCTGCCATACTCTCGCTTTCCTGACGACTACAACCTCCAAGAATTGAAATGCAATGTCAATACCCATCTCTTAACCACTTGACTCCAGTTCTTTCTACAACACCCTGTATATTTTTTCCTTTCTCTCTACCTTTGCAACTGTCATCACACCGATATTCCCATCCTTCTCTTGCTCCTTTCTCTGACACCCACTGTAACTGGTTCGTCTTTCTCTTTAGTCTCCTCCTATCTAATCTTTTACTCTTATGTAGCCCCCTGTGCATCAGTGGCATTACTGCCTTCCATGGGGTGAAACAAAAAAAAAGAAAGTGTAAGAATAGTGCATAATATAAAAAAAAAAGAGCTTATAATAAGGATAAGACATGATATAAGGACATATGGGGATGTGCGTTGTGGTGCAGTGGATATCGGCTCAGAAAGAGAAATTGGTGAGCAGAGTTCAAATTCCAGTTGAATACCCTGCATTCACTTAAGCACTGGTACCCTTGGGAAAGGTATTAATCCATACCTTCCCTCCAGTTATGGGTTAAATAACAAGGGTAAGACTTGGGGACCCTGCCCTTAAAAACAAATACCAATGAATCTTGATACTTGAAAAGAAAAAGTATTACTAGGCACAAAATTTTACATAAAAAAAAACAACAATAAATTGTTGAAAGAAAAAAGTATTACCAGAAATAAATAAATAAAATTTAGTTGGCAATAAATGACCCGCCAAGATTGATATGCCATAAGACAAAACAACCAACCAACCAATCTTATATAAGGGTAATGCATATTATAAGAATAAGGCACAAAATAAGGATGAAGCCTTATATAAGAATAAGGCCTAATATAAAGATAGACGATATTTAAGGACAACGTATAATATAAGGTTAGAATAAAATATAAGAATAAGACATATTATAAGAATGACACATAATATATGGATAGAGCATGAAATATGAATAAATTATAATGTAGGGATAAAGCCTTATATAAGAATAAGGCCTAATATAAAGATAGACCATATTTAAGGACAACGTATAATATAAGGTTAGAATTAAATATAAGAATAAAACATATTATAAGAATGACACATAATATATGGATAGAGCATGAAATATGAATAAATTATAATGTAGGGATAAAGCCTTATATAAGAATAAGGCCTAATATAAAGATAGACCATATTTAAGGACAACGTATAATATAAGGTTAGAATTAAATATAAGAATAAAACATATTATAAGAATGACACATAATATATGGATAGAGCATGAAATATGAAAAAATTATAATGTAGGGATAAAGCCTTATATAAGAATAAGGCCTAATATAAAGATAGACCATATTTAAGGACAACGTATAATATAAGGTTAGAATAAAATATAAGAATAAGACATATTATAAGAATGACACATAATATATGGATAGAGCATGAAATATGAATAAATTATAATGTAGGGATAAAGCCTTATATAAGAATAAGGCCTAATATAAAGATAGACCATATTTAAGGACAACGTATAATATAAGGTTAGAATTAAATATAAGAATAAAACATATTATAAGAATGACACATAATATATGGATAGAGCATGAAATATGAATAAATTATAATGTAGGGATAAAGCCTTATATAAGAATAAGGCCTAATATAAAGATAGACCATATTTAAGGACAACGTATAATATAAGGTTAGAATTAAATATAAGAATAAAACATATTATAAGAATGACACATAATATATGGATAGAGCATGAAATATGAAAAAATTATAATGTAGGGATAAAGCCTTATATAAGAATAAGGCCTAATATAAAGATAGACCATATTTAAGGACAACGTATAATATAAGGTTAGAATAAAATATAAGAATAAGACATATTATAAGAATGACACATAATATATGGATAGAGCATGAAATATGAATAAATTATAATGTAGGGATAAAGCCTTATATAAGAATAAGGCCTAATATAAAGATAGACCATATTTAAGGACAACGTATAATATAAGGTTAGAATAAAATATAAGAATAAGACATATTATAAGAATGGCACATAATATATGGATAGAGCATGAAATATGAATAAATTATAATGTAGGGATAAAGCCTTATATAAGAATAAGGTCTAATATAAAGATAGACGATATTTAAGGACAACGTATAATATAAGGTTAGAATAAAATATAAGAATAAGACATATTATAAGAATGACACATAATATATGGATAGAGCATGAAATATGAATAAATTATAATGTAGGGATAAAGCCTTATATAAGAATAAGGCCTAATATAAAGATAGACCATATTTAAGGACAACGTATAATATAAGGTTAGAATAAAATATAAGAATAAGACATATTATAAGAATGACACATAATATATGGATAGAGCATAAAATATGAAAAAATTATAATGTAGGGATAAAGCCTTATATAAGAATAAGGCCTAATATAAAGATAGAACATATTTAAGGACAACGTATAATATAAGGTT